>VWZW01008218.1:884-340691 GCA_013397115.1 Edolisoma coerulescens | reverse complement strand
CCGCGGCCCCCGGCCCGGCCGGCACCGCACCGCCTCTCCCTGCGCGCTCGCCCGCGCCTCTCCCGCCTGCCGCCCGCCCGCCCTCGGCCGCCACGGAGCGCTGCCGCCAACCACAACTTTTTTTTCTCCCTAACTTCTATCCCAACTTCCAGGAGGCCGCTCCGCGAGGGGCTGGGGAGGGGCACCGCGCTGCCCTCCCCCTGGCCCGGACGGGGCAGCGGCCCGGGACCCCCTCTGGCCGGTCCCCTCCCGCGCTTTCTCCCGGTTCCGCAGAGCTTTCACTGACTGCAGAGCCTCCCCTGCAGTTACGCGTCGCGAGTCTGTAAAGCTGGCTCATAAAAATGACAAGACCCCTAGAGAAATACTTTTTATTAGATAAAACGGGTGAGGGAAGGGGGAAACGGCCAAGAAAACAGCTTCAAGAACTATAAATACCGGAAAACTTTTGTCACTAACCACACAGTAACATCTGAGTGAACGGGAAGCACTTCCGAGCGTGTCATCGAGTAGAGCTTTCCTCGTCAGAAAACTATGCAATGTCTACTTGAACCCATGCAGAGAGAAGGCAACCTCCATTATAAAATGGGACCAGCCAGCTTTATAACTAGTTTGTAAATAAGCTTCCACCGAAACAGTGATACAGAATATTCACGTGTCGCTTGCAGGGATCCACAATCAAATAGGCAAAAGTCTGCTGGTGGCTTTTGCTTGAAGGGTAACACAGGCCATTAGCATCCTGACAGAAAGAAAAAAAAACAAAACCAAAACAGTATTAGGGACAATATGGATATCTGTAAGAGAATTAATAAAATCCGAAGTTAATAATTTTGTTCCAATTGTAACAGTTTATTGCATAGCAAAATAGAACAAATACACTGCGGTTTATTTAAACAGTATTATGTCTCCATAAGGATACTAACACTACAAAATGCACAGTAATTCTGACTGAATGTTTCAACTAACCTTGAGGTAAATGTAATATTAATATAAAATGTAAAATTAAACAGGCAAGCATGTGTTTACACAATTAGAGCCTAAAATACAAATGATTAAATATACAGCAGCCCATCATGTTTCCTTTGAAAGACAAAAAAAATCACGGACTCTATATTAATACATAAAGCTGTTCTATCCATAATTTTTTTTCACTTAACATTTGCTAATGCATCTGTTGAGGTTCCAATATTTGCATTTAAGCAAAACACTCATTACAGATCACATTAACAACTTTGGACTATTATTGAAAACATTTTGTGTGCCAGTCCTCAGAAAGGCTTTGAAGGAATTCTAGGCACCTAGCTCCAAAATCCTGGTTCTGAAAAAACATGGTCAGCTGACAATCAGCATGGGAACTGGGCTCTTCAGGTTAACATCCCACGTCTGCACATGTCAATAAAAGCTTCAGTGTTGACAGAGCAGCACAGCTGGACACACTTCAAATCGGGTAGGGATCCAGAAACTAGATGGAGGGATTTTTAAAGGGTTGGGGTTTTTTATTTAGTCATTGTGGTAATTGATCTTGTGAAAGATCAATAAACATGCAGCTGACACCTCCTTTCTTTTACAACATGTAAGAGTTTTCTCCTGCTCCCCAACACCTTTGTACAACAGTTGAAGAGATGTAGGTTCTGTTACACTTTTCTTGCTTGAGGGAAATTGCTATATTGCATATATTGTTCATTTTCTCCAGGAAAATTTTAAACTCACAGACTACAGACTATTCCGGATTCCACATCTCTCACATTCTTTTGTTGAAGCTGTCTTCCTTTGCATAAAATAATCTTTTTTTGGACCAAGGAAACATGGAAACTGTAACATCTCTCAGTGATTAAGTCAGTCAGCTGAGAAGGAAAAGGGCTGGGTCCCCATTTCTGCTCCAAGGACCATTTGTGAATTTTATCCTTTAGCTGTTACTAGCACCCCATTTTCTCCTGCTATTTCAAAGAGAATGAATCCATTATTAGATGTTCTGGTGTCTTCCTTTGGGGCATTATTCAACCCCCTAAATCTTAAATTAAGCTCCTCATAAAAGCAGTGTTTTAGACAGGTAGAGATTTGATAATGTCTAATCACAGAATTTTCCAATGGTAGTCAAATGCCACAAGCTAAAAATAGCATTCTATTTTTAAGCACCACAGCATACAAGCTCTGTAGCTCCAATTGTAGGATACCTAGCTCTCTTCAGGTGTTTTTTAAGGATACATGTGTAACAAACACTGGATTCTCAACTGCAGTAAGGAGAGCAAGTTTTAAGATTTTACAGTGCTCAGAATCACAAGGCCTTTGGAACTTGATCCAAAAATAACCTAAGCTCATGCATGTAACTGAAGAAAAAAGTAAGAGAAGATAAACATCAAGATGTGATCGCTAGTTAAACTCTTTTCCCATTGCTATTGAGGATCCCACTCCTGCAGTCTTTATGGAATTGATGGATGGCAGTTGAGGTTTTGACTGTTTAGAGGCAGTGTGAGCCCACTAAAAATTTGTTCAACAACTCAAGAATAAAAACAATGTAAGTTCTGCTGATGGGGCATTTCAAGCAATATACCAAACTTGGTATCAGGAAAATAATCAATATAACCTAATTAAATGAAAAGGGGTCTTAAATTTATTTTAATTAGTAAAAGAGGTCATAAAACCCCTAAAATACTTGAGCATAAAGGCTCTGAAATTTACATTCATGCATGTACAGAAGAATCATACCAGTTCCATCTGCAGTGTGGACTTCGGNGGCGGAAACTAACTCACACAACACACCAAACAAAAGTTCGCAGTTACGCCCGCCCGAATCACTCTCCGCCGCCGGCTCCGCCCCTCCTGAGCNCCGCGGCCCCCGGCCCGGCCGGCACCGCACCGCCTCTCCCTGCGCGCTCGCCCGCGCCTCTCCCGCCTGCCGCCCGCCCGCCCTCGGCCGCCACGGAGCGCTGCCGCCAACCACAACTTTTTTTTCTCCCTAACTTCTATCCCAACTTCCAGGAGGCCGCTCCGCGAGGGGCTGGGGAGGGGCACCGCGCTGCCCTCCCCCTGGCCCGGACGGGGCAGCGGCCCGGGACCCCCTCTGGCCGGTCCCCTCCCGCGCTTTCTCCCGGTTCCGCAGAGCTTTCACTGACTGCAGAGCCTCCCCTGCAGTTACGCGTCGCGAGTCTGTAAAGCTGGCTCATAAAAATGACAAGACCCCTAGAGAAATACTTTTTATTAGATAAAACGGGTGAGGGAAGGGGGAAACGGCCAAGAAAACAGCTTCAAGAACTATAAATACCGGAAAACTTTTGTCACTAACCACACAGTAACATCTGAGTGAACGGGAAGCACTTCCGAGCGTGTCATCGAGTAGAGCTTTCCTCGTCAGAAAACTATGCAATGTCTACTTGAACCCATGCAGAGAGAAGGCAACCTCCATTATAAAATGGGACCAGCCAGCTTTATAACTAGTTTGTAAATAAGCTTCCACCGAAACAGTGATACAGAATATTCACGTGTCGCTTGCAGGGATCCACAATCAAATAGGCAAAAGTCTGCTGGTGGCTTTTGCTTGAAGGGTAACACAGGCCATTAGCATCCTGACAGAAAGAAAAAAAAACAAAACCAAAACAGTATTAGGGACAATATGGATATCTGTAAGAGAATTAATAAAATCCGAAGTTAATAATTTTGTTCCAATTGTAACAGTTTATTGCATAGCAAAATAGAACAAATACACTGCGGTTTATTTAAACAGTATTATGTCTCCATAAGGATACTAACACTACAAAATGCACAGTAATTCTGACTGAATGTTTCAACTAACCTTGAGGTAAATGTAATATTAATATAAAATGTAAAATTAAACAGGCAAGCATGTGTTTACACAATTAGAGCCTAAAATACAAATGATTAAATATACAGCAGCCCATCATGTTTCCTTTGAAAGACAAAAAAAATCACGGACTCTATATTAATACATAAAGCTGTTCTATCCATAATTTTTTTTCACTTAACATTTGCTAATGCATCTGTTGAGGTTCCAATATTTGCATTTAAGCAAAACACTCATTACAGATCACATTAACAACTTTGGACTATTATTGAAAACATTTTGTGTGCCAGTCCTCAGAAAGGCTTTGAAGGAATTCTAGGCACCTAGCTCCAAAATCCTGGTTCTGAAAAAACATGGTCAGCTGACAATCAGCATGGGAACTGGGCTCTTCAGGTTAACATCCCACGTCTGCACATGTCAATAAAAGCTTCAGTGTTGACAGAGCAGCACAGCTGGACACACTTCAAATCGGGTAGGGATCCAGAAACTAGATGGAGGGATTTTTAAAGGGTTGGGGTTTTTTATTTAGTCATTGTGGTAATTGATCTTGTGAAAGATCAATAAACATGCAGCTGACACCTCCTTTCTTTTACAACATGTAAGAGTTTTCTCCTGCTCCCCAACACCTTTGTACAACAGTTGAAGAGATGTAGGTTCTGTTACACTTTTCTTGCTTGAGGGAAATTGCTATATTGCATATATTGTTCATTTTCTCCAGGAAAATTTTAAACTCACAGACTACAGACTATTCCGGATTCCACATCTCTCACATTCTTTTGTTGAAGCTGTCTTCCTTTGCATAAAATAATCTTTTTTTGGACCAAGGAAACATGGAAACTGTAACATCTCTCAGTGATTAAGTCAGTCAGCTGAGAAGGAAAAGGGCTGGGTCCCCATTTCTGCTCCAAGGACCATTTGTGAATTTTATCCTTTAGCTGTTACTAGCACCCCATTTTCTCCTGCTATTTCAAAGAGAATGAATCCATTATTAGATGTTCTGGTGTCTTCCTTTGGGGCATTATTCAACCCCCTAAATCTTAAATTAAGCTCCTCATAAAAGCAGTGTTTTAGACAGGTAGAGATTTGATAATGTCTAATCACAGAATTTTCCAATGGTAGTCAAATGCCACAAGCTAAAAATAGCATTCTATTTTTAAGCACCACAGCATACAAGCTCTGTAGCTCCAATTGTAGGATACCTAGCTCTCTTCAGGTGTTTTTTAAGGATACATGTGTAACAAACACTGGATTCTCAACTGCAGTAAGGAGAGCAAGTTTTAAGATTTTACAGTGCTCAGAATCACAAGGCCTTTGGAACTTGATCCAAAAATAACCTAAGCTCATGCATGTAACTGAAGAAAAAAGTAAGAGAAGATAAACATCAAGATGTGATCGCTAGTTAAACTCTTTTCCCATTGCTATTGAGGATCCCACTCCTGCAGTCTTTATGGAATTGATGGATGGCAGTTGAGGTTTTGACTGTTTAGAGGCAGTGTGAGCCCACTAAAAATTTGTTCAACAACTCAAGAATAAAAACAATGTAAGTTCTGCTGATGGGGCATTTCAAGCAATATACCAAACTTGGTATCAGGAAAATAATCAATATAACCTAATTAAATGAAAAGGGGTCTTAAATTTATTTTAATTAGTAAAAGAGGTCATAAAACCCCTAAAATACTTGAGCATAAAGGCTCTGAAATTTACATTCATGCATGTACAGAAGAATCATACCAGTTCCATCTGCAGTGTGGACTTCGGTTCACACATGCAGGGGGTGTAATGATTGATTTACTGATGTTAGAGTAGGATCATTTTATTTTTTCTTTGTAGCAACACAGCTGATGATTTAAGAATACATATGCATAGCATAAAACAGAAATAAAAATACTGCTGAACATTCTCAAAACTGCATAATTTAATTGACAATGTTTTTAAATACTTCTTGAATAAACTTTGCATTATGCTGATTTCTAACACTGCCAGAGTTTGGGTTCAGGTAAAGGAAGTTCTAAACTATCAGTGAGCATTCCAATACTTAAGCTGTAACAGTGTTTCATTATATGCAAAGCTCCAAAGCTCTCAAGGGTATTTGGAGTTCAACAGAGTACTTTGTCACAAGATCTAAAATGATTTCTCTTGTGATGCCCAGGTCTATCAGGTTTTGATGCTGAAGAGCTCTACAGATATTTGTCAGAGAGACCTCAACAAATTAGAGGGGTGGACAATCATCAACCATACGAAGTTCAACAAGAGAAAGTGCTGGATTCTGCACCTGGGATGGAGCAGCCCTGGCTGTACGGAGACTGGGGAAGGAGATGCTGGAGAGCAGCGCCACAGAAAGAGACCTGTGGCTCCTGGTCGATGACAAGTTGAGCCTGAGTCAGCAGTGCCCTGGCAGCCAGGAGGGCCAAGCGTGTCCTGGGGGGCATCCGGCACAGCATCGCCAGCCGGGCAAGGGAGGGGATTGTCCCGCTCTGCTCTGCACTGGGGCGGCCTCACCTCGAGTGCTGGGGGCAGCTCTGGGTGCCACAATGTAAGAAAGATGTAAAACTATGAGAGAGTGTCCAAAGGAGGGTAATAATGATGGTGAAGGGCCTTCAGGTGAAGCCGTATGAGGAGTGTCTGAAGTCACTTGGTCTGTTCAGCTTGGAAGATACTGAGGGGAGACCTCGTTGCAGTCTGCAACTTCCTCTTGAGGGGAAGGCACTGATCTCTTCTCTGTGGTGACAGGACCCGAGGGAATGGCACGAAGCTGAGTCAAGGAAGGTTTAGTTTAGATGGTAGTAAAAGGTTCTTCACCCAGAGGGTGGCTGGACACTAGACGAGGCTCCCCAGGGAAGTGGTCACAGCACCAGCCTGACAGAGTTCAAGAAACATTTGGACAATGCTCTCGGGCACATGGTGTGACTCTTGGGGATGGTCCTGTGCAGGGCCAGGAGTTGGACTTGAGGATTCTTGTGGGTCTCTTCTAACCCAGCTTATTCTGTGATTTTGTGAACTATAACTTAAAACCTTAAGGTATTTACATCTCTAATAGTGTGCTTTTTTAGATACTGTTTTTAAATTGTGCTCAGCTGCACAAGTCACTTTTACCAGATCAGCTTTTAAAAATTAATTTATTTTAAAAATATGAGAGTATGTCCTTTTCTTCCAGATACAAACCAAGAAAACTTGGCTTAAAAACTGTCAGCGCAACATATGGATTATAATAACACTCTACAGTTATTTATCAAATGAACTCAGAAACACTGCCGAAATGTAGTTATCTCCTTGAGAGAAAGTCTTCATCACAAACACAAGACACTTGTGCTCCAGTAAGTGTCCTTCCTCTAAGTGCCAAGTAGAGTTGAATAGTTTAGATTCACATAACCATCACACAGTCTACACACACCGTTTAAGCCTTTCTGTTTTCTGAGAGAAAATTCTTCAGGATGTTCTTTAATAAAAACCACAATTTCAGAATTCTCCTTCAACCCACAAATTTTCAGAATGTGCAGTAATGCACACTTTTCCTCCAAGACAGCCTGCTCTGCATTAACAATGGATTTTCTTTTGTGTATCTATTTTGTTTACAAAAAGTTGCTAAAGTTTGGTTGGGGTTTTGTTTGTTGTTTTTCTCTTTGTAGTACTGATGATATTTAATGTATGGCTAAGACAGTTAGGAGCTCTTTAATGTTCATCTGCCTAAACATAGAAATCTGAAAAGTTCACATCAATGCATTTGATTCAGAGGTGGGAAAGGAACAGTAATAACAGAAGAACATCCAGTTACCAGGGTTTTGCTTTTTTATTTTTATTACAGTCTGCAACGTAACAGAAAGATAAATTTTGATACTCCCATAAAGTGTTTATTTTCAAAAGCTTTTAATGAATCATACATAGTACTTAAAAGATGATGACCAACAGATGAACAACTGGGCTATTGGCAACCTACAGGGAAGTTTGTGCAGTCTGAAATGACATCAGCTACTGCTGTTGAAAGTGGGTACATTATCTGACATTTAATTATGACATATTCTGGTTGCTCAAGAAGAATTTGGAGTAGTTCATCCTACTGTAACAACTTAAATGACAGATATGCTGAATCTAGTAAACACGCAGCCAGTTCTCAAACTTATCTTGATGGTAAATGTATGATTTTGCAAGGGAAACAGATAGGAATGAGACTTGACAAGGGAGGGGTAAAGAGGTTAGCAGTCATCTCACCACCTCAGCCTTTTTGTATACTAAACTTCCTTGCAGTCTTTACAGAAACAGATGCAATAGAAGCTATTCAGAAAGCTCTAGCAACATTTCCAAAAACAGAACTATAGGAAGTCAAGAGTGCATCCTTAATCCTTTACTGCTATCTCAAGTTTTATTATTATCTAAACCCAGAATAACTCAGATTTTTTTTTTCATTAACTAGTTTCATTAACTTCCAGTGTAATCCAGTAAACCTATTTTTAGTGAGCTACCAAATAAAACTTTAGTTGGTGGTTACTGATGAAGAGTTAGTAAAGAGAATGAGAAAGCAAGATGAGATCAGGGAAAGAGTTCATGAATAAAAAAAAGACAACTATGGGAAAATAACCCATTACAATGGAATATTATGTTTTCTTTGTGTAAAAGTCAATTCATTATTTTCATGTTATGTATATTACTGCCAGTAAAATCCCATATAAAAATTAATAATACTTACATATGCAGACACACTGAAGACTGTAGAAATAATACGTATTTCTTTTGTTTCAGGGTTCTTTTGAACACTGAAATACAGGGGTATTACACATACTTAATATATATCATAAGTACTGATAATTAGAATCTTTAATTTATTAAATACATTTTAAACATTTGCACTGTGTCATTGCTCAAATTTTATTAAGGTCAAATTTATAGTTACAATTCAACTTATGTCTCATTGAACATAAAAAGCTATGTGGCCATTGTTAGACAACATGGTTACTATGATATTTTACTGCAAAATATTGAATATATCTGGTCATCTGACTTGGTTTCACTGTTCTCAGCTATTAAATCACAGCAATATTACCCAGACCTAGATGATTCCAAGTATAGAGCTTGTATTTTGATAGATATGAAAAATTATGCAGCTAAACATTTCGTAAAAATCTTTTCACATATTCTTTGAGAAAGAAACCTGCAAAGTGAAATGCATCTTAACACAAACTACAAGAAGCAGCAGCAGTACTGGTGAAGAAATACATTCTTTAGCTCATTTTTAATTAGTACATAATTGTAGTTTAGGTTTATTTTTACTCCTTTGGAATTTTGTATATATAATCAGCTGTGCAACTTGGGATGGGATTAGTTCTGAGCTTTTATATTTCTAGACTTTTTGTTGTGAAGATTGCCATTTTTTTCATCACATTTACTAATAACACTGAGATATTATTGCAACCAGTCCAGGCATCTCAACCTATTTAAAGTATTTTAATGTATCATTTTTCCTCAGGTCTGCTTTAAGTGATGCTTACATTTCTTCAGAAATTAAATCATGCAACTGCTATTCATTTATCTAATTTTGCAGATTCCCACTTACATTAACTCACTGTGGAACAGTTGAGGCTTAAAACTTCCGTACTTACACGCTTCCAAGAAATGCATAGCTCGAAACCTGCCTTGTCACAAACAGGTTCCATTCCCAGGAAAGGTCCCAGTATAGACAAGTTACAAGCGGATGTGTGAAACACAGCCCAGCTGAACACTACATCAGGTCCAAGCTGTGACAGCAGTCCCCTGCTACCAGTGCTTTGGCAAAGCTTCTTTTTGTAAGAACAAATGAGCCCCAAATCAACCAAGAGCACCTTCGTTGATTCAATCTCTCCAGCCAATAAAAGAGATTGACTCTCCAATTAACTGATTTCATCTGCAGAGTAATGACACAGTCATGTTTGAACCTATACTGTGAAGCTCATCTTCCCTGTGGTCAGTCAGTAATGAGGCTTTCTCAGAACTTTTTGTTGCATCTGACATGTTGACATACTCAACAGTGGATGAAGACAGCATTGCTGAAATTGGTACTGACCCCAGTTGTCTGCCTTCCCACCCCTCCAGAGATGATTGCCTTCCCAGCAGGACAGCTCAGCCACTTCATGACTCAGCTTCTGAACCACTGCAGTTCACGGACCTGCACATTAAACCAAACTAACCCAGATGTCACTTTATGCTGACACACCAGGCTGTAACTGCAGCAGTTCAGAAACTCTTCAACCATCTCTGTGGAAAGAGTGACAACTTTCAAAACAAGACATAGAGGATTAGTGGCATTATTGCCTTCTACTATATATCACCACCCCCAAAAGCAATGGCTGTATTTAAGTTCCTCTGGCTTCAGATTCTTCTGAAAGAAGATTGATAGCATAGTCTGAAAACTATGCTATCAATTTCTGGTTTCTTAATTTTCACGTTTTATATATATATATATGTGTATATATATATACGTGTATATATATATATATATGTGTGTGTGTGTGTATATATATATATATCTAGGATACCAAAGTAAGAAGTGACAAAGAGTAAGTCTTCCTATTTATTCCATGACCTTGAGAAATTTTCCCCTTGTGGTTAACTTCCAGTAAGTAATTTTTCAGAATGAGTGTTTATTTCCAGTACTTTGGTTATTTTCTAAGGCAAAAAATTGTGTCTGTTAAAATAAGATGAGATTCTTCCTTTGCTGACTTGAAAGAAAACCAAGAGGCTGCCTTTGACAAGCTCATTTGCTCTACTTCTTTTTCTCCTAAAAGGTTTTACAAAAAATATCTTTTCCTTTTGAAGAGGAGAATATTTCCTTAAAAATAACATTAATAGCTTCATGTTCTTTCAAACTGTTAACTTCTAAACTATTCATTGGATATGGTAGTTCATCATTTTAATGTGCATCTATTCTCTTTTTATGAAGAGCAAACATCCTCATGGTCTCTCTATTCACTTTGGGCTTTACTTATATCCTAACCTTACTGGCAATATTTTATTAGGCTTTCCAAACAATAAAAGAACAACTTAATACTTTCACATACATTCATTTATTATGGGGGAAAGGGCACGGAGATGGAGATGAAGAAAGGAGAAGAAAACAAGAAAACAAGATGCTATAGCAGCTGTCACCATGGAGAGACACTGTCAGAAAAATCAGGGATTAAGTACAGAGGACAAGATTTATCAACAGAGATTCATAGATTATATTTTAATTAACAAGTTTTTGTCATGTAAATATATTCTTTAAATCAAAATATTACAACAAGGGATTTAAAGTTATTTAGGTTATACAGGATATAACACTAAACACTAGAATTTTGGATGGATTCAAGTGACCACAGACTAATTACCAATGGATTAGTAGCAGACTACAAGTTGTGCATTAATTCTTTAGTAAGAATATATCACTCTTTTTGCAAAGAAAAAAATGTCTCCCATTTAGTAATTGTATTTGGAAGTCCCTAGCTGTGCTTGTAAAATATCTAGAGCTGTTAATTTCAAAAAGATTATTGCATTCTCTCATAATAAAGCAATGTAAATAGAAATGGTTTAATAAAATGAAACCTCAAACCTTTTGACACTATTTTGAATGCTAGTGCCTTGGAGTTAGAACTCAGGTATGGCCAGAAAAACCAGCTGTAATAAAGATAAGTAGGGAAAAGCTCATTAATAGGTCTGCTGCTCCCAGCAGTAAAGACACTTTTGTGGAATCTTCATGCCAAGGCTCTTGCCCATAAGGAATACTGTAACAGGACTGAACAGTGGTAGTTTATACATCCATAAGCTTATTGTTATTAGACTGGGTTCATCTGTGGCAGCTAATTTTTCAATGCACATCAGCCAGCAGCTAATAACTATTGTAGTATCCACTTGTGTTTTACCAAGGCTTCTGAACCTCAAACATAAAAATTAAACCTTAAGGACAGTACAGTTTACAGAATTTTTAATACCATGAAAAGCTTTTAATATCACTTTACAAAGAGTAGAAAGTATCCAGTGCAACTGTAATCCAAGATGCAATGAAACCAGACAGAGGATAGCAGTCTAAAGAATTTAAACAACACTTGGTATTCAACAGGAATTTGAAGGTGAACTTTTTGGTAAACAGAATTGAGGAGATTACTACTATCATTAGCAATCGTTTACTGAAAATAAGAAGCTATGAAAAAGTAATTTTAATTGCTTTATTTTCCTGTGTAATTTGTGCAAGAATGAAGTAACACAGTGCATAGCATGGACCAGAAACTAGAAATTAAGTCACGACTGTCATTACTGTCCCTATTCAGAGCCTTTCACTGGCTTTTTCTCTCTTAAGACAGCAGAAATAAAACAGAAACATCATTTTGGATAAACTGGGAGCAGGGGGAAATGAGACCAAGAAAAAGAGAACCGTGATTGTGAAGAGGGAGAGAAGGTCTGAAATGTCAAGATCAAAAGCTTTTCTCATGGGACTGACAAAGAAATCAATACCAAAGAGCAAGATAAAAGATTTAGTTAAATGGTAAGTTTTGTTTTCAACTGGTAACCAGTGCTAACACCAGCTCTTCTGGCAGTGAGAAAACAGCAGACATTTACAAGCACAGAAATGGAGAGACACATGGTAGATAAATACTGAAGATCAGTGATATCACAGGAACAGAGTAGATGTACTTCAAAACTTGGGAGCATAGGAAGCAATCTGCCAACTGGCAAAAAAACCCCTCAAACAGCACAGGAATAGATCTTGAAATATTTTCTCCTAAATATTTTAAAAAGGACAGAAGCAGCACACAAGAAAATACAAAAGGCTAATAGGGAACAGGTTGAGGATACAGAAAAAGTAAACTTTGAAAGCATCATGAAATTGTGGGAGGATCTTGGCAGAGACTTTTTTTTTTTGTTTTAAGTAACATGAACTATTTGACATCCTTATCAAATTTTACAGCATGAAAAGGAAAAAGAATAGAAAGAGGTTTAAGGAGATAGGAAGGTAAAGAAAATGAGTGGCTTAGAACAGAACTTGAACATATTTAGGATAAAACAACTCAACAGCAAAGGGGAGCAGTAAAGTGAAGGAACTGATTGGATTTGCACTTCCTCCTAGATTAATTCAACAACATAAGAGCAGAAACAGCTGCAGCCAATGCAGAGTCACCTAAGGCCCAGGACTGAAGGAACAAGCAGCTTGATTCAAGTGCAGAGTGAACAATTTTAAAGAAAAGGGAGGGTAGAGTTAAACATTGATGGATCCTTTTATGTCAGATGCTGTATTTCTGAAGAACCCACTTGATTCTCATCTATGTATGAGATGAAAATACCAAGACTAATCATACTTACAAAAATTTTAGTAATATCTTTTACAATCTTTGTATTCCCATTAGCTTAACTAAGAATGAGTCTGTATAGCCAATAACTACATTCCATTTTCCACTAACCAGGACATAAGAAGTTTTGTCAATCAGAGCAGTCAGCATATGGATATATCAAAGCACTGTGAAAATTGTGTTTTCAGTCTGAATTTGAACCTCTGATCAATTACCTCTAATCTCAAAGGAAAAAAATCCCTCACATACAGTTCCAAACAATTCCATACGCCAAACCTGCTAAAAAACGTGTGTTAGTTCACCGTGTCATGTTAACAGCAATATTCTATCATCCTTAGCTTTACACTGTGAGAAATGTAGTTGCAGAACTAGGAAGAAAATCCAACTGTATTAAAAAAAAAATCAGCAGGGACAAAAAATATACAGAACTAAAAGTTTCAACTAATTATTTCAATTTTTAAATCCTAAATTAAAAGCAGTCTAATTGAAAGTAGCCCAAGATTATACAGCCAAGACCTAATTGCTGATATTTTATCAATGACAGTGGGAACACAATCTGTTTTCAGTACCGTGCCATGTTTTCAGCAGACGATTACAGAAAACAGTATCTTTAAAATGGGAATTAATTACAAACCATCAATGTCCATAAATGTAATATAAAAAATGTTCCTATGTGGGACTGATGCAATTAAAATTGCATGTATTTTGCCACTGAACTACTACCATTGTTCTGTGGTGTTTTGATAGTTGGACACAAATAAGCTTGCAGGGAGATTAAATAACAGCCCCATTTTTGAAGCAGTAATGCACAATAAATTTACACAAATTGACACAAAGTATCTATGGACAGTACATGTACACAGTTGTATAAAACAGAGTAACACTTACCTCACCAAGTCTTTATAAAAAGCTTTTGTAGTTTCTAAGTATGGGTCAACTGCATCTTCAAACTGGCAAAGAGTTCCGCCAATGCAAAAATGCTTAAAAAGACAGAACAGAAATTCCTCACGATCCAATTGAGTGAATAAGTCATAATGGTCGGAATCCTCCAGAAGCAAGACCTTGTGGAACAAGGAAAAAACAAAGAAGTCAAGTTGATAATAATTTATTTAAGATTCAGTTTATAAATAATGCAACTACTTTGCTGTATGGCGCACAGATATTATGTTCATATAAAATATATGGATGAGGGACGGAAAAAAGTATTTCTAAATTCTTCTTCCAGTGATGCAATTAGGTTCAGAATTCTTACATATAATATAAAGCAGAATCACTGTCAAGATGTGTGCCCAAAAGACATAAAGGAATATTCGTCAAGTCTTGTTATTTCACTGGTTAATTATCTGTCATGCTAATGCAACAATCAGTCTGAAAATTATCTACCTACATTTGATATGTCAATTATTGTTAATCAGTTTGGTAACTGTTTCTGGTAACATTTGCTTTTTCACTTTTAAATTGACACAGTCATCTCACATTTGTAAAGGAATCCTGAGGATCTCAGGGAGGAGATCACTCAAACTCACATCATTCTTTATTGCAGACTCCAGTGAGCCCTATATCTGTAATCTGTAGCCTGGATTAGCCAGACATGCATCCAGCTGCCTCCCTGCATCTCACCTGCCTTTTGCTGAGATATTATGTGAACACAGAGGACTTGCTAGATTAGTGTCAACACTGGTTCATGTAAATGTGGACAGGAATTATAACTCACAATGGCTACAAGATATTTGAGTCATGTCAGCCAAACTGCAGATGCCAGCCCAGGCAAACTGGTCAAAGTTAGACATGGGCCCACTGCTCTCTGGCCCTCTTTACAACAAAACTACACAACCTGAGTAAAAAGGGGGCAGGGCAACAACTGTTCTGGATGGCCACCTCATACATATCCCAAACTCCGCAGCTGAAACAAGAGAAGACATGGCAGGTAGGAAAGAAACATGGAGTCTTGCAGCCAAGGGCCACCCTCTGACACCAGGAGACAGTTTGGTGCCCCCTACAGTCTTCTGTCCTAGAGCCCTGACTAATTAATTTGAAGTTTTGATATCATTCCTGGAAGATTTTGACTCCTATTCTTTCAGCTGTCTTAGGTCTTTTGAGTAGGAACCACCTTTGTTTCAAACCAATGTTAAACCCTCAACTTGCAACTGCTGACACACACATCATTTCCATGGGAAGGAAACTGGCAAGACACTGAAACCCCAATAATTTCTAATTTTAAATGTTGCCTCTAACCTTCCTACACACAATATATTTAATTTTCAGAAAACATTTCACATGTACCCAACTTTTAAATAAATATACAGTATTTTGAACTGCTAGGCTAAACTACATCTGAAATTCAAACATGAGCTTGAGTTCTCACCTTTTCTCAGAACTTTACAAGACAGACCAGTATTTCAGGCCACATCCTGTAACCAGTGTCACTGGTTCAAATACATTGCCTTCAAAGGATTTGCCAAGTGCAAATGAGTGCAACTCTATAATTATTTAGTACTTATGTTGATTATATATACAAGGAAGAGCAAAATCCAGTTCTCCCACACTATGCTTTGCTAATGCTACACAAACATAAGTTTAAAAAATTGTTTTAGCTTATGAAGTCAAAAGAAACACAGTAAAGACATACATTGATTAAGAGAGTGCCACTGTTAGAGATTTTTTTTCAGATAATCTGCTTTCTGACACCTCCACAGGAGTATAACAAACAGTTTTACATTGCAGGCTGGTTCAGGAGCTGTATTTAGTCATTTTCCAGTGTTACACTGAAAAATAATTTCCTCTTTCATAGTTCCTCTTGCTTTAGAGAAAATTTATTAAGATGGCTTTCTTTAAATGTCTTCACATATAATATGATCAGCATTCCTGTCCAGGAACACTTCAGGATGTAGCTATCATATACATTCAATTTCATCAACTACCTGGAAGGCTGGGTGAACCTACAGCTCTGACTATCACAGCACCTTCTCTCTGGCATCCTTTGTTTCCCCCTCCTAAGCAAATGAGCAGCTGCATTTCCCCACACATCCCCCAGCACTGACTAGTTGAGACACAGGTGGGTAGAAGACGGCTTTACCTTTTTCTCCCACCTACAAATGAAAGAGGGCTCGCCTGGAAAACAAGTAATTGCTTTCACACATGCAGGCACTGCAGTGCTTCACTTGTTTGTACACTATGGCTATTGATGCCTGTTTTTACCACTGTCAGAAAAAAAACAACCTGAAAAATGTGTCCTTATAGTACCTAATAGAGTAAGAAAAATGATAATAAATTATTCATTATTATACTGACCTTCCTTAATTCATCAGCAATAAGAATATCATCATAATAGTCATCATAGCATTTCATAATAGTTCCAGTTTCTCTAACAACTCCTTCAGAGTACAGCCGATCAAAAAATGACATGGAAATCTGTGTACAGGGTACCACTGTAGCTTCAATTTTTGTCACTTTGGAACCTGGAATATACAGGAAGCTGGTTGCATGTTTCATATTCTTAAAAAAACCACAGAACATGTATGTATGACTCAATCACAGAGTCCCTCAAAAAAAAAAAAAAAAAGTCAAAGAAAGCTAAGAAAGAGACAAGCGTAAAGAAAACATTAAATTCATCTGAATACTACTTTCCATTAAGGCTCATGTGTCTGCTCCCCCTGTTGGTAAACATCATCAACCGAAACTGGGGATAGATGGAATACCGTGTGAACCCAGCATCACATTAGATCACACCCTTAGAAAATCATATTCCACAGCTTAAGCCTTAAAGCATCTAAGGAGAGATGCCAAATTTGGCATGATGAAGTGCAGAAGTCAGCTGCTACCAGCACCCACAAACTAAAAACCAAAATGAACACAGCCTCAAAGAATTTTTAATTTGTTAAGTATTACATCTGAACTTTTAAAAGTTATTTTGTAGCCACTGTAAGCTTTATTAACCAGCTATTTCAGAAGATGAAAAAGGTACTATCAGCACCTCCTGTATGAATCTGGAGTATCATCTCTGTAATCATTAAGCGCAGAATATATTTTTCTATAATTTTTTTCTCCCTTCTGGTTGCAAATCATCCAAGGCTCAATCCTGTTGCTCACAAACACCTAGTGCTATTTGAGATGCCCTACAGTATTTTCCTTAAAGAGGTATCAGTCCATAAGGGCACATATCTTCTCTATATACAGTGTTACATCTACAAATCTGTATGCATGGTGTTGGGTAACTTATGGCATCTCAAACAGCATTAGGCCCCATGTTTAAGAAGCTTTGGACGCAGCCCAGTTCTATCTGCTCTCTGCAGTCCAAGTGCTCAGCCCAAATGTTAGAACATATTCTCTACCCATCTCCAGGTCAGCCTGAACACCCTTCAAAGTGCTTCTGAACAGGAGAGGGGAGGAGAGCACAAGTGAGCATTCAGCACAAGGGCAATGTGTCTCAGCAGAGAGAATATTCACAACATTCCAGCTGTCCATGAGTTTATTCTTATCTCTTCTTCTCTGTAGGTTCCCTTGATGGGAGACTGGCCAGCAACATCACAGTAGCAAACGGCTTTTTACCATACAATTAAAAATAAAATTCAGTGCTGTCCTGACAAACAGACCTACGGGATCACTAAGCATTACTATTTAGGAAATGTCCAAATATCCCTCTAGATGACAGTATTTCAGGAACAGAAACATGCCAAAAAGGGATGCATGAACCATGATGCTTCTAAGAGCACCTATCCTTTCACTCCAATCCTAATCTTTGTAAGCACAGCACAACGTAAATTTTCTCTTGCTGCCACACTTGCAGAAAGCTTTGGGATTTCTGCCATATACTATTACGCAGAGACTATTTATTCATAGGTTAAGTAGAACTGGCATTTTAATACCTAAACCTGGGTAAACTGTACAACACAACCAATCAATACCAGGAAAAAAAATAAAGGGAAGTTGATGGCTTGAAAATGTGCATACTTAAGCTAAAACACTGACAGGTAATTTAAAAATTATTTTATTGGACCAATGTGATGTAAAGAAAATCTGTTAAAGACAAAAGCATGGCACTTAATTGCTTGTCTACAGACAATGGTTATGAAAAAGGGAACCTTTTATTGAATAAAAAAGTTTTAGGCCACAGAGTGACTATCAAAAAATAATCAAGTTATGTTACCAAAAACACAAGTCAGAGAAAATATGAATGACAGCCTTACAACCTATGAAAAAACACCAAACTGATTTATATTTATTTATTTATACTTCTTCCCACCCCCTCATTTCCAGCTTCCTCTCATTTCTAATTCTCCAGCTCCCTTTCACAGGGATAGAATTTTTATTTCATAAGGGATTTAATAAGAGCCAAATCAGCCTTTATCACATAAATTATTTTAAAATAAACATTAAAACCTGAGTCGACTAACAAACATCAGATGCTAAATGGCTTGAGAAAAATGAAAAACCTCATATTTTCCCAGTTACTGAACTATAGTATAGGAAAGTGAGCTACTTATAGGCCTGAAATTTTAAGGATTTTATTGGTGGATGGGAAGGAGACACTTCTGCTCTGAAAAAAGGTTTTATGAAAACTTTAATAATGAAAAAAAAATCAAGAGCTTTGTAATCTATTCAGTAGTTCAGAAAACCAAACTATACCTGGGAAAGTTTAAATACACTGGAAGCTCCTACTCTCTATTTGAGAGGTGAGATTTGAAATTTAGAATTTCCTGGACAAGAGTGATTGGTTTTAACAACACTGTAAAAGTAAGCAGTAAAAGAGGAAGAAGAAATGCCTTGACAACTCTACAAGCAGAAAACAAAGAGCTGAGAAGACCTGAAACACTGCAAGCTTCCTTTAACAGCCAACTCTGGAATATCTATAACGTGCTGCCAGTATACTTTTAAATTAACGCATTGCATATCTAGTGTGGGACAGATAAACCCTGGATTAGGTATATTTAGAATTCCTCCAAAATCTAAGTAAGTTTTTTATGTCAGAAAAATATCTTGTAACTTACTATTCACAAAAGATTTAATATATAATGCAAGTTCAGTGCTCAGTATTAAAAAAATAGGGCATTTCAAAAGTAAAAGGTGCAGGTTGATGATTTATGGGTTCATATGATATCTAAAATTCTTCCCAAATTATAACCTATAACAGTAGTTTAAAAACTGCTGTTTTAAGATTATTTTCCAGATTTTAAAAACCTATTCTAAAGACAGAAATCGTTGAAGCTTCAAGTACATACGGCAACTCAAGAATCTTTTTTAAGCAAATACTTATTTTTTATTTACACAAAAAGATGGTAACTTTACCCCTTTGAAGGTAAATTTTCAAGTGTTAATTGAGCTTAAGCAGACACAGTCCTGCCTCCCTAAGACTGCTGACAGGTGCAAGGCCAGCAATGTGTCCAGGGAAAAACGACTATTTAGTTCTCACTGCAGCTATTTAAAAAACAGGACACTCAATACATAAATGGGTATGCATCAAATTTGTTCCTTCTGCTGCTTCTATTTTTGAAATATCAGAATAACAGATGAATAGGTGGCTTAAAGCACGTCAGAAATATCAGATACTCTGCCATGCAGCCAGAAGGAGGGGAAAAAATATCCCTACTACAACAGGCAAAAAAGTGTGGTGTGAGAATAGGTCATTAAGTATCTTTCTGATCAGATGAAGCAGACTAGAGAATATCCTTGTGTATCATATACATAAAATGTTTTATTTCAAGTAATGTTGAAGCTGGAGTCCTTGAAACAATGTATTATTGTGGAATTCTACCAGGACAAAAACCGAAGTAAGTGAAAAGGTGAGAGGGAACCACAGCCTTAAAAAAGACAAAATGGTTATGAAAACAAACACTATTGTAATATTTCATTAATTTCCTTTATAATGCTGACATCTTTCTGTGGGTTCATAAATACTTTCTGCCCAAGCTCATGGAGGGCAGAAGGGAGATTTCTATGGATCTATCTAAACTCCACCTATATTATGCATTCAAACTATCTCCCTGATAAAAAAAAAAAATTACTAACATTTTTGTTTGGAACAGAATAAATACAGTATTTGAATCAACTAGACTATGTAATTTTCGTCAGATTTTCTAAAAAGCCATATAAGCACATTTCCAGTATTTTTTAACAACAGGAATGTTGTTTTGAAGTTACTCCACAGTGATAAATAAATGGTATATCTGGATTAATATATCAGCATGTCTGAAGAAGAAAATACTAGAAGATGATTTTTACCTCCTCCCATTCACAGCTAATTCTTACTATATTTTCAAAAAATGCACATGAAGACTAAGTATAGAAAAATGTGCCAACATTCCTCACCAAAAATAGGCAAAGAATGGGAAGATGAAATTTTAAGAGAAAACAAGGTATACCAGCTGTTCAGGATTTAGAAAGGGAACCCTTCCAGTCCTGGGGACAAAAATGCTTCACTTCTCTGCGGAAGAAGATTGAGCAGAACCAAGAGTTAAGCTGGGTTACTTGGCAAGAGACCCTCCACTCTTAACACAAGGTATGTAACCTACTGACCTTCACTACAAGGACTGTCAAGTTGTAGACTAGACAGATAGCCTAAAAAAAATCCTGTCTAAAGCAAGAAAAGGTTTACTACTGGCTTAAAATACATCTCTTTTCTTTCTGCTTGCCAGAGAAAGAGGTACCCGAAGGGGTACTTGAGATATTTTTTGCATCTTATATGTTTCAATTGTTTTAACAGTTGGGTGCAGTGTTTGGAAAATGGATTTTTGCTGACAAAAAAGTGGCAATGTCTAGTGTCATTGTATATAGTGGGAAAAACCTATGCCAGTTCCAGAGAGCTGAAATGGAAAAGTTAGAAAATTCCCAAAGCTCCATTAAATATTTACACATAGTAAAGTATTTGCAGACAAACCAAAAGAAACGAGGGCTTCCCACTACCCTCTTTTAAGATATTCCTATTATGGAAAATGACTTTGGCAATATCAGAGATCACATTATGCATAAAATACCATTACATTATCACATGCAATTGCCATGAATTTTTGTGTGCCGTTTACGTAATGAAAAACGCAATTTCAAAGTGGTGCCATAAATTTGCTATTTGCTTTTGGCCTTCCTGCTTAGTGTCTCATCTGCATCTTCAGACGTAATGGAGTGTGTTCAGAAGTTTCTGATATGGCAACAAAGTGAAGTGACCCTCATGGCATGGCTGTAACTGGAGCAACCTGGGGGCTCTTCTGTGCCTCCCATCACCATAGTTCTACAGACAGCAGATTTACACGAGCTTGGGGTGCACTCTACCAATCCCCTGCTCCCTCAGAGCATTAAATGTAAAATTACCTTTAATTTGTAACAGAGCAATCCTCTCAGACCTGTCCCAAGCCAGGTCATTGCATCTATAGAAGAATGCCCTTCTCCAAATATTATCTGAATAAGGTACTACTATAATTCCACAAATAATGCAGTTGTTTATATCTGGATACATAATCAGGTCAACTGGATGTCACAAACCATTTATAAACAGCTTCAGGTGCTTAATTTATGGAACGATGCAGGGGTCAAGAGAAAAAAAGGTGTAAGAGGTGACAATTTAGTTATTTTATCCTAGAAGTAGAATCCCTTCCTATTACTTAATAAAAGAAGTAACTCTTTAAGATATTTCAACTAGCTGAAAATGCACATATATGAACTGTCATTAGAAAATGGTAAATTAGAGCAAAATAGTTAAAACACAGACTTTTTAATTTAAGATTAATTTATTCTAAATTTACCCAATGTAGTCCATTGTCCTGAAGCTGACAGCAACTTTAAACTGGAGTTCACACTTGGATCACTGAAAAATGCCTATAATATTCAAATAAGAGAATACATGTTAATGAAATGAAACATAAAATCATCAATTATACTGCCTTGGATACTTTCAATCCAAATTATAAGGCTTCAATGAGTAAGGAGATTCTATATGATCCTTCAGTTTGTATACTAAATATCACACCACCAAATCCATGGGTTTGTAACTCAGTGTAGCCAATGTCTTTTATACATTGAAGACACATTTATATATGTAGTATTAAATTTTTATAATAAAGTAGTTTTAGTCCAAGAACACACAAAAATGTATGAAATTCATGGATGTACAGGAAATTGAGGAAGAGATGAAAGAGTTCTATCTCTGCATACAATGTTGTTGAAGTTAAAAATGAAATGCTAAGTATGATTTTAAAATTTACACTTTTTAAATAAATTTGAAGCTTGGAGAAGTGTAGAGACACACAAAAATTATTAAACAGATACAGAGGAGATCCATAAGTTATTGGAGGGATAGAGAATATATTCCACAGTAAGATTTGAAGAATTCAATCTTATTGATTTATCAATTAATAGAAGAAGACATGCATAGTAATGCTGATAGCTGGCAGGTTTACATGATAGAGAAGCCAAGTAAGAAAACCCACACTTATGTATATGCATACAAGCAGAGTGAATAATCATTGAAGAAACTGCTAAGAAAATTAAATAATGGATCTTTCAATTTCTGCCTCAATGAATTTCTTTATCATCCCTCTGGCATACAGAGAGATCAGACATTACATGTAATCGTCCTTTTTTTCCCAATCACTTCACAGCTATTCAGATTTCATAACTTCATAATGATATCTTTACATTTTTAATTCAAAAGAGACAAGCATTGAGAATATAAACAGGTATTCTGTAAACGTCAATAATTTGAAATGTTTACCAGTGGAAGATAAAATATTGGTGCATTTCTGTGTGAATTTCTTTAAAATATAAAGAGGCTGAATTCTTTATCCAGGATAACAATAGAAAGTAGACATACAAAAAATCAAAGAGTTGTTTTTAAAACAACAGATGCAAAAATCACGTTGTTTTTAAAACCACAGGTTTGGGGTTTTTTCTGTCTGCAAACAGATGAAGAGATTTGACTTTGCAGACAACAGAAATGGAGGACACAAAATCAGCCAGAGATCTGAGTCTCAAAAAGCTGGGAGTTCAAAATTCTAGTATAAAGCAATGGTATCCAATAAATTTCAAACGTTATATTTCCAGATATGTGATGCACATCTAATTGCACTGTGAATTTACTGTGAGAAATTTACTGATAGCTGTGAACATGTACACTGTTTAACGTCTCACACAAGGTGGACTTCCCAACATGAAATGCTGCAGCCAAGATCAGCATCCAGTTCAGATTTCCATTCCTGGGAATCCTGAAAGACTAAATTGTTCCCTCTTAAAGCAGAGTAACATTAGTACAGACTAAAATATTTTTACTGGACAATACAGTTAGCCCACCAAGTCAGAGACTTGAGCACCACACCTAAATCACCTCCTTTCAAGGAGACAGTGAGCAGGCCAATAGAATTCAACACTGCTGCATTGTTCACTGTTATGCAGTTTTCCAGTAGCTATAATTTCATGGGGGGGAGGGGGAAGTCAACTTAAAATACAAAGGACTTAGAACTACCATAAGAAACTCATCCTTTTGATAGGGCTTAAACTGCTGGTCAAAACTGAACGCTTGTGCTGTGATCCTGCCTTGCATGGACCTGAAATGGAAAAATGAGATTGAATATTCTGAAGACATAGTTAAAGCCCTGTTCTGACCAATTATACTTTTTTTTTTGTTTTTCCCATTCTCAGCTATAAGCGCCTCCAACCCTTCCTTGGAGGGCTCGAGCTGCATTGGAGCCACGCTGCGAAGCTGAAATAGATCTCGGCTCACTGTGGGAGGCGAGGACAGACGCCTCACACCGCAGAAGGCGTGGTCTGCGTGCCTGGAAAATATCAAGGAGACTTCAAATTAAGGCGTTGGGGGNATTAAAAATTAAAAATAAGAAAAGAGATGTGGCCCCGCCGCCACTGGAGCGGCAGTCCTGAGGGCGCAGTGACGACTCCAGTCCCCAGCACCGCCCGCCTGTTCCCCCGCCGCCCCTAGACAGACGCATCCCGCAGCAGATGTTCCCCCCCACCATTTGAGGAGTCGGCCCGCGATGTCCCTGTCCTGCAGGCAGGAGAAGGTTTTCTGAGGCAGGGCTCGGAACACGAAGCGCGGCGCGCTGCGCCCGCCCTCGGCGGACATATTCGCGCGGCCCGGCGGTTGCCGTGGAGACGGCGCCGCTCCGGCGCGGAGCTCGGCCCCGCTCACGGGCGTTCCGCTCCCCGTGAGGGCCGGCAGACGCGGTTGTCCCCGTTTTCTTTGTTGTTTGCCTGCAACATCCCTTAATTCAACACCAGCCTTCTCCCCTCTCTCCTCTCATCCTGTCTGTGCGCCAGGAAAACTGAGGCTTCCCAAGGGAGAGCCCAGCAGGCCGAGGCAGTGGCTGCCGTTGCTGCCTTTGCCAAGGCCACCTCAGTGACGTAACACCAAAACTAACTAGGAAAAGGCCAAAGTTATGAATTATGGGCTGCTTCTTGCTTCTCAGGATGCAGAGCCATTTGGCAATAGCAAAGCTGTGCTTTCTAACTCTTCCCAGTCGAAATTTAAGGAAAGACCATTGTTGTTTCAGGAAATTATTTCTTCAAGTCTAGTAAAGCAAGGGACACGTTGCACAGGTTGGGGAATTTCCTGCCCTTTGCAGGGAAAGCAGTGATAATTTCAGGCTGCTGCACATCTCATGCTATATCCTTCAGCAGCCCACCCCTCCAAAACCTGTGCTTGCTTAGCCACAAATTTCCAAAAGCCATATTCCCATCAATCTATTGCTCAGGCTTAGCAGCATTCCCATTTCTGAGAAGTTTGGCAGTGGTTTTGTTGGTTTCTAATTAAAAAAAAAAAAAAATTAAGCTGGTCCACATCTGATTTGATTAGAAGGCAGAAGAGGAAGGTCCAGGACACCACAAGAGCAGGGAGCCAAGTCAAAACTGCTGGCACACATTGCCTGGTCTCATCAGCCTCTAAAAGGCTCCCAAAGATTTAACTTGTGAGAAATTCATCCAACAGGCTTGTACCAAAGGAATTCAGAAGAAACTGATATCATAAGCCTGTTAAGAAGCCCTGTTTTAACATAGTTTCAGTAGAATTCATTGCTCACTACACACTCACTAAATTTTCTAACAGTGCAGTGGACTGCAGTTCAGCAGACCAAGTTGCTGTATAGCAGCTATGTATGTGAGATTTAAGGAACCATTCCCCTATATTTTCTCCATTCTGTTTTCTCCAAGCATTTTGCAACACACTTCCATTTTTTCCCCTCAATGAATTTTGCTTACACCTAAGTAATGAGGGAAAATAAAGCTACGGTATACTTCAAGGTGTTTAAATGGTTAAAGATGTTTTAATGGTAGCTCAAGAGGGAATGAAGAAAAAGTGTGCCTTTCTTCTCAGTGTTTAAATACAATGTAAAGTGGTAGCACCTGATACAAATTATTACAACCTTCTTCTCAACAAGTCTCCACCTACTCCAGCACTATCCCATCTGTTAAATTCCTCTTGCTACTAATATCACTAGCCAGCAATTAAATAGCCAAAGTGAAAGAACTGGTTTGGGCAGGGAGTGATGCGTAGCAACAACTACCAAACATATAAATTCTTAATTTCAAGTTGTGTGGACTCAAATGCCGGATTTAGAAAACAAACAAACAAAAGACAGAAACTTTAGGTCTTTAGGGGAAAAAAATTCCTACTGAATTTAGTGAGGATTTTATCTGATTAAAGTGTTGAATCAACTAGCATATGCTCAAAACCCCACTGAAATCTAGAGTGTTTAAACACTTTGATGAATCAGGAGTAAGGAAATGAGCAAGGACTTCAGGACTGGCCCAGAGGGATCAGGACAAGAAACTCTAAACCATGGAATTAATTTCTTTAATGTTGTGCCATTTACCTATCATAGTTTATAATTCAATAGTTCCAGTTTAAGCAGTACACAATAATAAAAGTTAAACTGGGACTTTGAGTTCAAACACTGACCTCAGTATCCTCTGATGTCATGACAACAGCCTGAAGTAGAAAGTCAGGCACAGTACTCTTTTAAACACAGACATTGAACTTGTTTTCTTAAAATGTTACGGATTTTATCATCTCACAGAAGACATTTGGAAGGTGGAAAATGTATTTTTCTTCTGTAAAATGAAGTCTGGTAATTATACACTGTTAAGCAATAGTCGTCCCTCCCTTTAAAGCAGACGAATTTTCAGCATTGTTTGTTTTTCACTTATTTACTTCTGTGTGATTTTGAAGGGTTTTACAGTCCTGAATAAACTGTGGGTCTTAAGTGCAAAGCAAACAAACCAGCCTTTCCATGGCAAACAAAAATCAAATTACAGAGGACCAGCCCTGTTGTACCTCAGCGAAGTGCATCAGTCTTTAAGGCAAAGGTCAGCTGGTGGCGGAGGAGCAGCCTGTTCTAGTCGGGGTGGTAGTGAAGAACCTGAATGGCAGCTCCTCCCTCCCTCCTGCAGAAGTCTTCAGCATCGCTGAGGGATAGTTAAGCCATGTGAATTAGCCAAATGGAGGAGGACAGGGGTAATTATCAGTATATATATTCATCTGTGAAATAAATTCGTCTTTCCAGTGTTAAAATATTGTAGGATAAGTCTGATGGAGAGTAAATATAAAGTCCAGATCCTGCATCCAGTCTGTAATGAGGACTAGAACCACCCAGCATAGAAGGCAGTGTATAGTACAGTGAAGTTCAGCTCCTGCAGAAGATTTATGGGGTATCAATGTCCAATGCTAGGCACTTGCACTGATAAAAGATTCCAGGTTCAAGTCTGTGAGAGAGAGAGGCCAATTAGAAGCCAAATAAAAAATTATCTAAATCAGTGAATAGAAAAGTCTGTGGTATATCTGAATTTCCCCCTTTCTCCGCCACCACCCAAAGCGTTACTCTTCAGTAATTCAAGATTGCAAGTCAGGAGTCATTGTCTGCTCCAGAGTCAGACTCTGGATCCTCAGGTGAGGGCAGGCATTATACCTCCACTTGCAGAAAACTTTTTTCTTTTAAAAGACAACCAACTGGAGGCCTCACCCAGGAAGAGGAAGATCAGGATTTTACCGTCTTTCAGCCTGAGGAAGTCCAAGCTCACAGCTTTTACATCTCAAGTGTCTCAACTACTAGGGCTGCTGTCACATCCCGAGTTAACCTGCTGCTGTCCTAGCAAGTGTATTTTTGGATTAGTGTCTGGACCCTACAGAGACTGAGCAGCCACTTTTTCCTAGTGGTAGGGCTGCTGCACTCAAGGCTAACACTACTGTGACCTTGGATCAAACAGCTGGGTGGGACAGAACTATCAGGCACCTCAATGGGACCCTAATCCTCTTGGCTTGGGAGCTGCATTTCAGCCCCAGCTGTTGTCCCAGCTTCTTGTTGGAGTCGCATGGACAGCATGCCTGTGCCTGGCCATAAACCCACCAGTCCTGAACCTGACCTCAGTTCAATCTGTCTCATCCCTTTGGACTGGTCTGATGATCTGGACTCCTGGTTGAACATGGTCATTGTCACCAGACCTGCTTTGCTGGTTAGGGTTCTGTGGGATGGGGCTGTGTCAGGGTGAGTACTGCCCTACCAACTTCACTGTCACTCTTGGCTGCCAGCTCAGCTGATTTTACAGAGCAACCCCCTCTTGCAGCTGCCTGACACCCAGTATGTGGTTAAAAGGTTGTTATGTTTATGGCAGATTTGTCCATATTGTCTGTCTTAGTTTAATCAGCTTCATATATCTGAGTGACTGTGCCATTAATAAATTCTGCTTCCAAAGGGTGTGTGGTACATTGCTTTATACATGCACTACAGCCTATTATGAGGCTTAATTCAAAAATATCTATATCTAAAATATAGATAATTTACAATTTGCGTCTTAGAAGGTATTTAGAAATAAGTAGTGAAGAACATATGTGAGGTTTAATACCTATAGTAATAGGTATAATAATAGAATATAATAATGTGAGTTTAGGTATCAAAGCAACAAGCATTGCAATGTCTAGATTTTCTTTGGTCCTCAAGAAAGAGACATGAAATTCTGGAGATGCACAGTTAGAATTAGAGTGAGGTCCAGGAAACTCAACACAGTGTATGTGAAACCATCCAGGCCTATTCCCCATGCCCACAAAAGGCAAAGCAAGAGGATTCATACACTTAAGTCTCATCTCTCAATTACAATTTATATACTCTCGTGGAAATTCACTGCCTTCTTTGAAGGTTGGTGTCTAAACGCGCTTTCTCTAAATCAGATATGGGCTGCTGCTACTTTTAAAATGAGCAGAGGGAAAAAAGTGTTTCTGAGCTGCTAATCCTCTTTTCAAGCAATACATGAGTTTATCATATACACAAACAGCAACTGAGATGCCCAGTTTCAAATTCACCTCATGCTTTGAGAGTTCAGCCGTATACCCCATTTCCTCTAGGGCCACAATCCAAACATATACTTGCATACATAGTTTTCTTACACAGTTTACATGCAAAAGCTTACAAGGTGTCTGGGTAGTTGTGTCTCAGAAACCGTTTCCCTGTGTAGAAAATCATATTTTACTCTAATAGTTGGAGAACATAAACATTAATTTGTATCTATAACTCCTTGCTTAGGGACTTTATGAAGGAGGGCACAACTCTGGGGCTGATTTGAGTTCCAAAAGACTGTTTACTACTTTTATCCAGTGACTGCCTGCCTAAAATGAGATAGTGAAGTAATCTTGGATTTAGGCCTGTAAATTCTTCAGAAATCCTGTTTTTAAATGTTTTTTACTTATTCTGGCTCATTTTTTCCTTATTATTTGTGTAGCCATACTTCAAGGTGTTCTGTTACAAATTCCTTTAAAGTTTAACAGTTTATCTCCCTGTATGTGCCTAATCACAGCAGTACCAGGCTACTGGATGTGCTGTTTTTCTCTGGACAGTGATCGGGGTGTTTGTAGGAGTGACTGAAGGTCTGGGTGCTGGAGGCTTGATTCAGTTGCTTGAACTTTGTGTCTGCTACTATTTAAGATCCCTCAAGGAGGCTGTAACATCTTCATGGGGCTGTCAGGTATGACACAACACCTAGAGGAGACCTGTGCTTCTGCAGACTTGTGGCTGGAGGCCAGGTGGGAATTTCAAATGGCACTAGACTTAGAGGTGAGAGCTGAGACCTGGGGGTATGTTTCAGGTTCAGAGACATAATTTTAGGTGTCTACTTGTAGGTCTTTACAGGTCAGATAAGCTTCCATTATCATCAAGAAAGATCATGATCTCAATTTAATTGCAGAGAGAGGCATTTCAGGTGCCCAAGGTAGCTTTCAGATTGTCCCAGATACCTCTTTTCTGGTTTTCTGGAATGGCAGCTAGAGGCTGAGTCTACTCTTAGGTAGTGGTGTATCTGCCAGCTCCAGAAAGGCCATACCCTACTTTGTCTCAGATGGAACTAGGTGGCCATGTGGAGGCACCTGAACTGAGTCCCAAGTCAGTACTGTCCTTAGAGTGAACAGATTTATTCAGTTGATGAGATGAATAAATCTCCATAAGGTGAGCTCAAAACATCCGAAGCTCCATAACTGAACAACAAAATTGAAAGCACAACTGTCTCTTCTATTGTAAAATTATTTCCTATCCCTCTTAGCTCTATGCACCTGATTCTCCACCTATACTCTCTAAAGCATCTAAGACTGTTACCTTCCCATCAGTATTTTGTACATCCCAGTTTAGACCCTCTCCCCCAGGAGCAAATTACAGCCATCTACAGGATCCCATCTTTCTCCTTCCCTCCCTTGCTCCCAACTCTGGCATATTTTACCCAGCCTTGGGTTACTTTGTCCCTTTTGCCCGCACTGACCCTCAGAGTCCTTTGCATCCTCTGCTGCTCTCTGTGCCATGGCCTTCATGCCTCACTCACCAGCCCTTCACTTTGTGTACCAAAGCCAGACAGCTATTGACTTCCATTACAAAGAGAGGGCAGAAATATCACCACTATCTTTTCACCACTTTTTCTTCTCTGAAAAGGGGACACGAAACTAGTCCTATATTTGAACATCTTCCTTTTGCATATTTGGTATCAGACTGCTGAAGTACAGATGGGTTCTAAGCAGTTCACTAATGTAAACTCCTTGAGTGCTTATTCTGTTAATTATTCACCTTGATATTTCTTGGCTCTTCTTGCTGAAAGGGACTTTATAGGGTTTCCATTTTTTGGGGTATCAAATACAAAATTGAGTCAGTACTGAGGGTTTTACAGGGTGTAATACTACATTTGAGGAGTTCATTAAAGGTTTCAGGGAGGGAAAAGGAAGGCTTCATTTCGGAATGAAACTGTGTTTGGTTATCCAGCAGGATAAATTTACCAATAATATTGTTAAGGTGACTTTAGAGATGCATGTATTGAAATTAGCAATGAACAAGCAAAGGTTTGCCTGCAGTACTGATTTTACATTGAGAGGGACGCATCATGACAAATCTAAATGTAGCTTCACGTGAATAGTTTGAAGTTAGGATATTTAGGACCAACAGAGACCTTAATTTCCCTCCTACATGTTTATGAACATGTGCCATGTATGTGAGCTACCCATCAATACACTTCACTTTGAAAAATTTGCCTAGTTAAAAATCAGGGTGTCCACAGCTGCTGTAAAAGTCAGGAGCTATGAAGGGTTAAGCCTTACTTTGTGGGTTTTTTTCTCATCCAGAGAGTGAGGTTAAGGCAAGGAGGGAAGCTATTAATATGTAAGATTTAGAATGTAGCACTGTTGCCGACCAAGACCTCTGTCTTTGACATTAAATTCAGTCTTTTTTCAGGGCTGGCAGGCAAAGCAGGTTCTGTTGCTCTCTTAAAAGCTGGGCAAGAGGTCACGTGACTTTTGCTTTCTTAAAAATAGCTTTTATTGCAAAATCAAATTTTCCTTTGTCTGCTTATACTGTTTAAACAAAGCTTATGAAGCGTTGTAAAATAAGGTACCCAAATGTCATCTTCCATTCAGTCTGGCAAGCATCCTTAATTGCATAATCATGAATCTTAACCTAGGCCATCTGAGAGATGGGCAATCTAAACCCTGATCCGGTCTGGAAGGGTGGAGAAACTGCTCTGGTTTTGGATTTCTTTACTAAATTTATGAGGTTTTTGCTGAACTCCAGTATTTGTTCTTTGACCTTTATAAGATGCCTTATTTGTTTGTGATCTTATTTCAAACCATTAAACCGGTCTAAATTATTATACAGATTTTTTTCTGGCTATTGTTTTCAGTCGTATTGGGAAATCTAGTCTATCCCATTCTTCCTAGAAAGGGGAGGAAAAGATGGGCTCCAGCATGAATTTGCTTCTTTTGGGCTTTGCAGAACGGAAATCAGTTCCCAATGCGACCACAAGCTTCTACTGCAATCTAAGCAAGTGATTTAGCACTAGACCGCAAAGAGCAGAGAAGGTAATGTTGTTGGGCTGAGGTGACCAAGATCCAGATTCTTTGTTATATGTCTGAGCTGCCACTTCAAAAAGTCCCACTCTAAGCAGAAAGATGCCTAAACTAGCCAACAGGAAACAATATCTGACAAAAGGACAGCTTCCATGTGAATGATGAGAACTGAGGCATGCCCTTGAATTGAACTGTCCCTGATTTCAATTAAAAACTCTGGCTGCCATTTCTATGGTCATTTTTATGCTCTTCAGCCCAACAAGTATTGCACTTCTACCTGAACACACACTTTCAACAGTGAGACTGATGGAGACCTGTCCTGTACTGCCCTCTGATCTTTTAAAAGGCAATACCTGAATGCACATTTCCCCTATGGGTAAAATCCACACAGATGAAAGGAGAAGGGTGACACAGCCACTCTCTTGTTTTATGCAGGATTCTCTCTACCAGGACACCTCAGGGAATGCTTACTGAATTGAGCTTGGGAAGTCACATCAAAGAGGAAAGTCTACACTTTGAATCCTGATAGGTCTAGGACAGATACTCTGTGAAGTCAAGTTTAAGATTGTTGTAGACCTGTCCACAAAAATAAAGAAAATACCAAAAAAAGTTTTTTTGGGGAAAATTTTTCTCCCTTTTAAATTTTTCGGCCAATTATTTTGCTGTTTCCCTCCACAATTATAATTTCCACAGCAGTCAATAGACTATCAGCCAAGATATTTATTTCTCAAGATGATGCTAGTACCTCTTGCCATGGAAAAGGCAGAGATGTTTCATGCATTTTGACTCAATTTTGATCAATATGAGATAAAGATTCTTCCAGAGACATGGCGATAATGGGTTCCTTGCTAAGCATCAGGTGCTATGTCTGTCCTAGTTCATCTCTACAAATTCAGCTGTAGGACAAACAAACATGTCTAGGGACCTAGGCGTAATAAGTACAGGGGAACAGAATGCACCCATGTAAACGTCTGAAGCAAAAGGTTCTTGTTATTCTACTTAACCTAAGAGACAGGCTGTAGCAATCAGGACTAATTGAAGAGTGAGGGTAGCCTTTCAAGGATATCTATTTTGAGAGTATCAAGGCAGCACAGCCTGAGGTCAAACATAGGGTCAATTTAGGAAAACTTGTGTTGTCAAAACAAAAATGTCGCTTAGTTTGAACAAAAACTTGACATTTCTACATTTTCTACAGAAGAAACAGGAAATAAGTAAACTTTTTGGTTAACTTCCAGGGTTTCTGTGGTTAGTTCAAATCTGTTAGTGACCCTGGGGCTTTTCTTCAGTGTTGCAAAAGACTACAGGGTTTCCAGGAGACAGGAAAACCCAATGTAGTCTCCCAGGGCAGAGCTGAAAATCTAAATGTGGGTTCCGCAGCTTATGATGGAGGCCACCAGTGTCCAGGCTTCTCCCTCAGTGCCAGGGTGAAGTTCTCATTAGATTTAGAAATTTTAGGCTCTGAGAAGAACAATATGGCCCTTAGGAATACAGATCTATCTGCACAATAGATCTATCTTGAATTCACAGAACAGGGAAGACCAAGGTCCTTATTATTCTACCAAGCAAGGTTTTTTTGGTGACGGGAAACTAGGAGGGTTTTTATTCAGAATTCAGAGTTTGGGTTTTGATTCATATAAATTGAGATTATCTAATGCAAGCCTGCTTCTCCAAAGCTTCCAGTTACACAGCAGAGTAAAATAACATACCCATGAATGTGATTGCTATGTTAACTGGAGGAGTTTGCAAACTCCTCCTCCTGGATCAGCTGGTGTTTTTCTTCCCTACTTTCTATTCTAAGCTTCTGTGTGGTTTGCTTTATAGTGCTAAATAATAATCTTCTGACAGCATTATGCTTCAGAATCCATGTTGAAGGAAGCAATTCCTGTCCCCAGATGCAGGTTCAAGACTGAAAGGAGATGTGGAGTTCTTGTTTATGGACATGAAGTGTGTGGCCTAAATCTTGTGCATGTCCTCCAGCAGGAAATCAAATCAGAGAGCTCATCACTTTGTCTACAGATGCCAGAAGAGAAGAGGATATGTACACTAGTTTGCTTCTGTAATTTAGCTGGTGAGAATAAATTTGCACCTGCAAATTGAACATAAAGGCTGCCACCAATCCACAGCAACTAGAGCAGGATAGTATTCTTGCAAGCGGAAAAGATTCTTCTAGAATCTGTTCTTGTATTGTCTTCCCCACAAGGTGTTTGCATCTCCTTTCAGTCCTTGGGTCTTGCAAATCATGCTGTGGAGTTAGGACATCAGCATCAATCCTGGCTTCCCTTTGACTCCGTTCTGAAAGGATCAGTATGAACAAGAAGAGTGTCCTCTTAGGTCTCCATATGAGTGTGTACGTCTCAGTTACTAAAGCAATACTGTCCCGATGAGGAAATGACAAACTCACTCTGAGATATGAGCCACTTAAGAGTCTCACTTGTGTTTTATTCTGCGCTGTTGCATTTGAATAAAATAACATGTAAATGCTTTCTTAAAATGTTTCCAAGAATATATACCTTTTACTTGGAACAGCAAAAAGCCAAACTGAGCCACAAATTATGAAACTGATGGAAACCAAGCCATTCCATCCCCTGCAAAAGAGACTGAATTGTCCTTTCTGTTCAACTGACACGATGAAGAATGAATAATCTGCTTTTATTCTTTAGAAATGAGTTTGAAAGAGAAATGGCAACATTTTGCTTTTGATTTTAATACTTTCTGTATTTCAATGTCTAAATTAAAATTCTCCTTGCTAGAGCTCAAGCTAAGAAGCAAATTGCTAAAGTTTCCAACTTACAAACTTTATAATCAGAAGTCCTGGCAGAAGGATGTGAGGTTTTTCTCCTGAAGGATGCATGATTTACAGTGCACAATCTGGCTCACAGAGGGAACAATGGGATCATTGCCATTTTCTCCAAAGCTGCAATTCTCTTCCTATTCATGTTGTAGTTCAGCTGAGGAATATTTAGACTAGAGTGGTAAATGTTTGGGTATTAAGACCCTCTTAGGAAAAAAATGGATAAGGGACATTTAGAGAACATTTAGAGAACTAACATTTAGAGAAATTATTTATATAACAATAGACCAAGAGATCCTTGCCAAAATATAGACTAATTGTGCCAGACATGTGCATACAATAAAAGAATTTGTAGTCTGGAGGAGAGGTGTAGAGGGTTTTTTAAGCTGTATCCAAGACACGACAAGTAGGGAAAGGTTAACATGCTCTTAATAAACGCATAACTTCCTTCAGAGCTTACCAAGTCATCTATTAAATGCTCTCAGAATGGTACACAATCTGACACTTTACAGTTCTATCTAGAGATCTCCATACATTTCAGAAAGCACTATTTAATTTTCTACAGAGCTTGTTAGCATTTCCTTATTTCATAAGTACAAGGAGATACAAAGATTTTTCCAAAAGACTTCTAAGAGAACTTCATACATGAGTATCTTGAAATGTGAAATTATCACTTTTTGTGGATGCTTAGGTTTACAATCTTAATACAAAGTTTTACAGAACATACTTTTAATAGTTAGATTTAGGACACATTGAGAGTTATTAAGGGAACAGCAGAGTGTTCAAGGAATAAGCAAGGGATCTCAGCAAGCAATTTTTCATACTGATATACTTATATATTTTTATTTGTCATCAGACAATTAGATCTATGATGTCAAATATCCTGAGAACTGTAATTCTAGCAAATCATCTGGCTGTAAGGTGCTATTACTTTTGCCATTACTGAAACTTGGTGGGTCGAATACCGTGACTGGAGTGTGGCTGTTGATGGCTGCAGGCTGTCTAGGACAGACATGCAAGGAAGGAGGATCAAAGAGGTTGCCCTCTACACCAAGAGTTGTGTGTGTGATAGAGTGTGAAGAGATCTCTTGGAAGAATAGCCATGAACAGATTGAAAGCTTATGGATAAGAATCAAGAGACTGAGACAACAGAGGGAACCTCATGCTTGGTCTCTCCTACAGCCTGCTGATGAGGGGAAGCCCATTGATGAAGCCTTCTTGCTCCAGCCACAGGAGGCATCACTCTCACAGGCTCTTGTCCTGCTGGGGGACAGTAACATACACAGTGGGATCAAGTACCCCCCCAGCAAGTTTGCAGATGATACCAAGCTGCCTGGCATTGTAGGCATGCCTGAGGAATGGGACTCTGTCCAGAGGGACTCTAACAAGCTCAAGAAGTGGGAGCATATGAACCTCATGAAGACCAACGAGGCCAAATGCAATGACCCAGCAATGTGCATTTGCAGCCAAAAAAGCCAATCATATCCTAGTCTGCAAAAAAGCAGCATGACCAGCAGGTCGGAGGAGGTGATTCTCCCTTTACTCTGCTCTTGTGAGATCTGGAGTGCTGCACCCAGCTCAGCGGTCCTCAGCACAGGAAAGCCATAGATCTGTTGGAGCGGGTACAGAAAATGGTCACAAAAATGATCAGAGAACCACACGGCCACTCACTCATTCTGTCCTGGTGCAATGGGGGGAGAATCAGAAGAATGCAAATGAGAAAACTCATGGGTTGAGACAAAGGCAGTTTAATATGAAAAGCAAAAGCCACACATACAAGCAAAGCAAAACAAGGAATTAATTCACCATTTCCCATGGACAGGCAAGTGTTCAGTCATCTCCAGGAAAGCAGGGCTCCATTGTGTGTAACAGTTACTTCGGAAGACAAACAACGTCACTCTGAACAATCCCCCCCCTCCTTCTTCTTCCCCCCCTTTACATACTGAGCATGATGCCATTTGGTCTGGAATATCCCTTGAGTCAGTTGGAGTCAGCTGTTCTGACAGTGTCCCCTCCCAGCTCCTTGTGCACCCCGGGCATCCTCATTGGTGGAGTGGAGTGAGGAGCAGAAAAAGCCTTGACTCTGAAAGCCCTTCTCAGCTATAATGAAAACATCTCTATATCATCAACAGACTTTTCAGCACAAATCCAAAGCACAGCCCCATAAAAGCCACTATGAAGAAAACTCCATCTCAGCCAAAACCAGCACAATGACCTTTAAAGGTCATTTGCAACCCAAACTATTCTATGATTCTGTAAAAGAAATTTGATTACATTGGAAGCACCGAAGGTCATGTTAAATATGTAAGGTGGCCTCTGCATAGAAATATTCAGATGTTAACAGAAAAACTTCAAACTCATGGGCATCAAGTTCCCTAAGGTAATTGAAAACATAGTCAGAATTAGCCTATTCCTGTTCATTACTTGATTAGCAACCAACTTAAAAGGCTGGTAGAGTGTACCTCTTCCTCTCTGGGGAAAAATAAAGTGAATGCCCTTCCTAGGATCATATTTATTTTTAGTGTCTTCCTTTATTCCAGACATTTATTTTAGCAAAATCAACATGTTGACTATGTCCTAGTGAAGCCTTGATAGTAAATGTGAACACTCTCTGCAACATTATCAGAACAGACAGATTTCTCAGACTCTCATCCTGTCCTTGGACAAAAGCCCTCAGCTAGACAATACAACTGCTTGATTTGTGGGAAAGGCAGCGTTACGAGCCGTAAATTGGCATTAAATGGAATCAGAATTGTTTGCTCCTTTTCATCTCATTGAACATACAGACTGTTTGGCTGTGTTTATACTGCTGAGTTGATTCAAGCCTTGAAGCTGAATAGCACTGACTGGCTTGTGTCCACACTCCACAGGGTCAACTGCCTCTAAACTGGCTTCTGTCAGTGACAGCTGAAGTGCTCCAAAACTGAGTCAAGGAGCACAGTAAGAATTAAGCAGTGTGACAGTAAGTGTGAATGCCTGAGCTGGTCCCCTTTAGTTTGGCAGTATAGATATTCCCTAAAGAAAAAAAATATCCAGTTGCTGTGAAAACTTACAAACAAGTGACTGGAGCACCAGGGACGATGCGTCCATCCAACCAACTCCTTGCCCTGCACAGGAACATTCCCAAGAATCACACCATGTGCCTGAGAGCATTGTCCAAATGCTTCTTGAACTCTGTCAGGCTGATGCTGTGACCACTTCCCTGGGAAGCCCCTTCCAGTGAGTCTATAGGGGTACATGTCACAGCCTAGAAAGAAGGCTCCTCCTGAAGACTCTCAGGGATATTAATGGCTGAAGAAGCAAAGCAAAGACCTGCTTCTCAAGATCATGGTTACAGCAATCCAGAATCACAAAGAATTCAATTGAAGACTGAGCTTACAAGGATCACATGTACCTTGGTATAGCCTAGGCAGTTGTGCCTGCCTGCACCCAAGGGTTGGTTACCCCTCCTGCATGTATGTACACACATATATACACACGGGAGACAAAATTCATATGCATATACATGGACATAGAGATAGATCGAGAAAATAAAATTAGTACTGCTCCTGTTTGTATAAAACCAGATTGTGCTATGGCACTCAGTATAATATTAAAATGCCGCTAGGAAATCTTCCCAACAATGGAGACATTGATTTGACTGTGGTCCTTTTAAGATGTTGCCCTGGGCTGCTGTTGGGAAGCTGCTTTGCAGGCTGCCAGATATGTCTTTTTGTTGTGTAACACCAAGGGTGGCTTAGGATGTGAGGCCCTCTGAAATACTGGTTAGTCTGGGAAAAGCCAAACCCGACATGGGTCACACTCACACTGTATCTTCATGCAGTGTGGGGGTGGGACACTGGCACACAATATCTCCTACTCTCTGCCTAGTTCTTTCCAGCCCATAAACAACTAACCTTGCTCTAGAATTAAAAATGAGGGTGGACTAACACTCAAGTAGCATAGACAATCAGGAGATAACACTTAGGCACAGAAATCCAGCAGATACCAACAAGACAGTATAGATGTACTTTGTGTTTACTAAATTTGAAGTATCATTTTTCTTTTATGTTAAATATTCCATTTAGAGTAATTCAAACCTTTGTAGTGGAGTTGGTTAGGTTGGATTGGAAAAATTATTTAGGTAACATTGAAAACTGCCTTGGAAGGCTAAGTCTAGAGACTAGGGAGGTGTAATATCAAAACTCCACTAACAGTAAATATTGAACATGCTACTGCAATATATTGATTTGCCTTGATATGCTCACAGCTTGATATGATATGAAAATACAGCAAATTGTCCCATACTGATGGCCAGATAATCTTTGTGGAAGTTAAACCATATCCTAGGCACACAGACATATGATCTGGCTGACTGATGGAAACCATAATTCACATTCACAGGGCAGAATGTCTGAGCCTATGTATTTTATTAGACTCTTAAACTGCCTCTGTAGCTACAGTGGAAACATGTGGGATTAGAGGGAATGTGTTTAGGCACTGACCCACTGATGGTCTGTACCCTTTAACTGGTGGCATAGTCCTGGGACTCTTCCCCAATGCAACATGAATAAAGCCACCTGCTCTAGGTGAAAGGAGAGTTTAGCTGTGTGGTTGCAAGCTGTAGTGTGCCACTTGCTTTTGGGGCCAGAGAACTGGCTCTGATCCATTTTATTTACTGAAAAGCACAGCCAAACTGATCCATGCAGAGCCAGATTAGCTTCTGAATGCCCAGTGTGCCAGTTGCACTGGACACATCAGGAATTAGGATGCAAATATCTCCAATTTTCTCATTTTAGGTTTGGCAATACAATTTTTCATTTATTTTTGGAATTCTAACACTTAAATTACTTGGATGAAGGAGAATTGGCCGCAAGTGAACAAAGTTTTGTCTACAGGAAGATGAGCAGTTTGGCCCAAGATATACCACAGGTGCATATGCATTGGTGATCATCATGTTTGCATGTTATATGTTCTTTTGTAGCCAACTCTGGTCATCTCAGTTTGAGATCTAGTTTTTCAAGAACCAGCAGAATATGCCAAGACAGAAAGTGAAGGGAAGAAGTCAGTAGACCGCTTCCGAGTCTGCCTCCGATGGCATGCATGTCACCTAACTTCTACACAGTGTTTATGGCTGAGCTCATCTGTAAGCTCTCTTTCAAGTCATTAGAAACAAATAAATATTTTTAGGGACTGATTCATCTGACTTATTTTAGATACACAGGAACAGGTGAATCATACCTTAAAATTGTCTGTTTCTCTCCAGTTGTTGTAAAGGAAGCACTTGGCAATATTCTCATACATAATTTCTGCACATTTACAGGAGATATACATAGGTTCTAATTCCTTGGTCTGCAATGGTGCCATACAATTATTTTTTATATTTTCTTCACCCTTTTGGAATAAATCCATAGACAGCAGAAGTAGTCTATCAAGGCATGGCTTTTTCTTACGTGCAGTTCCCCCATGGTGGTCAGGCAGTGAAGGGTAAGAGTGCAGACCTCAGTGGCGTGTAGGTGCCCGGGGAAGGGGGGCAGCTTGGGGGCCCTCCTCAGCACAGAGCAAACACAGTGGCCATGGACCTGCTGGGACCCGGGCTCTGCTGCAGCTGCAGGTTTACAGCATGGTAAATCTCCGGTGTCTCAGCTGCCAAAGGAAACATGAGCGGCCACAGGAGTCGTGTTCTTTATAGGAAATGAATAAGCACAAAAGGGCCATCTGATACCCCACAGGCTAATGTGTGAGTACTGTCTTATTAAGGACAAAAGAGATCTGAGGAATTGGCACAGATGTCAACTTTAGTTTCTGGCTTTTTAAAATATATTAATAACTCTGTCTTCCCTAACCCTTCAGATTTTTTCTTCTCCAGAAGACACAAAAAAACCCCAGTAACTTTTAGACTCATTTGGTTTAATATATCTTGCATTTTATAGTACCAGAAGGATTTTAAAATGCTGTATTAATTATGTGCCAGATGTTGTATGCAGGGCCAAGCTAAATTGATAGGACTGTTCAGGGCTGCCACAAAGCTGTGTGTTTGTTGTCAGCTCTCAGGAGAAGGGTAACATGGCTGACAGCTATGTATCACTGAACAGGAATTTTGACCGAGAAAATCTGTATGATTTTAAGAGTTATATTGTCTTTTAAAGTGTTTTCTGCAAAATTTCTACAAAGGATTTATACTTTAGTATTCAGGAATTGAACTAAACACTGCCATTGGATTCATCTCAATTTGCTGCAATGTGCTCTGTGCATTTATTGCTCTTTTTGGGTGCTGTTCAAATGCTTTTGTGCTTGGTTTATAAATAATACCTGAGATTTCAAAATCTTTCCAAAAAATGTGGACATATAATTTCCATTAAAATGAGTGGGAACTTTGAACCTTGTCCCTAACTTGGACTATTATAATGTTGTACAAATAATTATTCATCACAGTACATTGAATACTTTATTTCACCTTCTCTCCTTTCAAAATGAAGAAAAAAATAGAATAAAAAAAAAACTGATAAGGATTTCATTGCAACATATTTGTTTTGAATTTGGATTTTTATTAATAGCACAAAATCCAAATTAAAGTATTTTGCAGAGAATAGTGCCACTTTCCAGAATCATCTTGCTTTTACATTCAAAAGACAAGTAATCTCCTCCTATGTTTTCTGTATTCCTAGCTCCATGCAGCAAGCTACAAAATGCAAGCTTTTCCATGGCTTCCCATTTTGCAGAAGGCCTCATGTAAGTGTGCAATGATATTTTTAGCAAGATATAACAATAGATATATACAATTTAGTATATATACACTATAATAATTATTACATACTTAGATATAATAATATAAGAATATTGAAAAATAGCTTTTATAATGCTCCCCTCCACGTGGTATACACCCCCAACTTTTAAAAAACCCATGAGTAACAGATTCTGAGCTATTAGCATGCTGAATTAGTAGGGACATCTGACTCCTCAAATGGTGTCTGATCTATTTTATCTGACTGTTTTAGAATGTAATCATACTTACATAAATTTTATGTAGTGTCTCATAGTAATCTCCTTCATCTAAACTTTAAATCAAGAGATTTTGTCCTGCATATAGTTTCATTTAAAAATCTTTGGTATGACCAATAGGAAACTTGAAATATGTTTTGCTGGAGCTGCCTGTTTGTGTAAATCCTACTAGCCAAAAAAGGCTTTGTATTTACTTCTCTTGGAATAACTGAGCCCAGATGACAGGAACTTGGAAGACAGAGCTGTTAGATGTTCTGCAGAAAGATGGTACTGACTTTCCTCATGCTGTGCTGGTGTTGGGTTGAGAGTACGTTTTCCTTTGGTGTTCCTCCATTAATGGCAGATTCAGAACACCTTAGAACTGGTCTCAAAGTTTTTTTCTCTTGGATGAGGAATGTTAATGAGCCACTCTCAAAACAATTTCAGCCCAGTTTCCTGTATGTTATTCAGGCAAAGTTTGTCCTGATGATGTTCTCATCATTTGGGTTGCTATAATGCAAAACCATGGAGACTTACAAGCAGTCTGGAGAGGAAGCTTTCATAAAGCTATGCAGCCATAGGCAGCCATAAAAAAAAGGGAATGGCCTAAAGCTGGAGGAGTGCAAGGTTTAGATTAAACATTAGGAAAAATATTCTCTACTGTGATGGTGGTGAGGCACTTGCACAGGTTGTCCAGAGCGGTTGTGGACTCCTCATCCCTGGAAGTGTCAAACGCCAGTCTGGGTGGGGCTCTGAGTAACCTGGCCTAGTGGAAGGTTTCCTGCCCATGGCAGGGGGTTTGGAGCTAGGTAGTCTTTAAGGTTCCTTCCAATCCAAATTCCATGATTCTTTGATTCTATGATATTTGCACAGAATCTCTCAAACGACATGTATCCCACAGCGTTCTTAGGCGAAAGAAGAGATGAGACCGAGTCTGCTACAAGTGCTGACAAAAAGCAAAACAAAACTAAGGGCAATATGCTCTCTCTAACTCATTTGCACAAAGGACTGTTGCATTGGACCTATATGGTCAATAAAGTAATACATTTAGACCACAGATGTGCTGGAGACTGTTCAGTAGATCTTGCTATTGAAATTACCATGCGTACCCAAATGGCTTTTGGCAAGCTTTGCACCTTGCTGCAGGGTCTCCTGGGAATGGTAATGCCATAGTTAGTTGAATTTGAAACTCCTTCTCCCTTCCTGTTCTCCTTCCCAGCCTGCCAAAGCTTGGATTCAGAAGTCTCAGCCTCTGGCCCTGCAACCACTTGCCTTAGGTATTGATCTGGCAAAGGGTTTAATGACACTAACAGAGAAAAAAAATATTAAAAATAGGCCTAAACTGAGCAGAAAACAGAATTATTTTAGCTGCAATCATAAATCCCGGAGGTATTCATCTGCGTAGCTAGTATTTATGTATCTCTGTAGCCACTGTCTTGACATGCAGTGCCAGGCACAGTTGCCTTGTTGGAAATGGTCCCTGTGTGGTGTTTATTGTTATAGTGCCATTACCTCTCCTGTCCCTGTGTGGTGTTTATTGTTATAGTGCCATTACCTCTCCTTTCCTGTCATGCACTCATGGCCAGAACAGCATAAAACATCTACCAGATCCCTGAAAAGAGGAGAAGGTGGGTGGGTACTGAGAGCATAGAGGGGGTCTCTCTTTTGCAAGTATGTATTTTCTAGACAATTATTTCTTCTTTGAATGTCCCCTATGTAACAGCCGCTGAGGAAAGCCTGGAAAACACTCTTGTTTTACTTCCATGTGCTGTCCATGACAAAGCTTGTGAGTCAGAGCCCTGAGGTGTCTCAGGTCCCAGCCCTGGGTGTTCATTAACATGTTTTGGCCTGTGAAGTACAGCTGAGCCATGGGGATGCAAATCTCCAGAGAAGGGGAGGATGGACAATCAGGTCTGTGACTCCTTAAGTGGCTCAGTAGTTTGAATCAGTAATCTTAAGGGTTTTTTTTAACCTAAATGACCCTATGATTTTAACATGAGCTACCAGAGCTTGTGAGCAAGGGACCTAATAGGGGCTCAATGGCACTGAGATTGGACCATGTGGTTGGACCACTGCAAAGGCAGGAGACAGACTCGGGAGACAGATGTTCATTTGTTCGAGTAGAATGTAACCTAAATAGGGTTGGAGAAGTCTTTTATATTCCTCTTCTCTGTCCTAATCCATTGTGATAACGAGGCAGCACAACTGCTATGACTATTGGGCTATCTATCTATCTATCTATCTACCTATCTATCTATCTATCTATCTGTGACTAGAAGCCAGGACTAATTATTTAGTTCTCCAAAGGGTATCAGCCTCTGCAAAATTCAGAATGACGTGCATGTATCTAAGAGGATACATACGGTCAGGACACAGGTCCAGTACCTAATCCATACCCAAAGTTCGGTTCTCACCCATGCACAGAAACGCTACTGCCTCGAGTTAACAGACTACCTGGGCACCAGTCATTGGTCTAAGGCACTTGAGACTCCAAATCTACTTGTTCCTGAGTGCTCTGAAAAGTGAGGTACCCATAGAGTACATGTAACAAATGCAGCTAACGTGGAACACACATTTCAGAGCAAGGTAAGGGGTGGAGGAGCTGGCCCTGGTGGCCTATTGTGTAGGGGTCTAATCCTCAGACAGTGAGTTTGCCATAAGGATCTGCTCTTACCAGTAGGACCCTTTCTGTCAAGTTTACCTTTTTTCAAAATCAAAGTGTGGGGATCTAATAACATGGCTCTTTTCATATTGACTGTGTGAATACAATTTATGATTTAAGAAGACACATTGCAGAGCTTGATTCCAAAGCTGAGGACATTGTGGAACTTGTTTCCAAAGCTGAGGACAGAAGCTTTATCATAGAGTTCTCCTGCTTGACCTCAGCCCTGCTTTTCTCACTCTGAGGCTAGGTCCTCAGAAACACGGAAAGGGCAGTTTTCAGAGGGGAGGCTGGGTGATCCTGCTGTAAGTGCTGCACTGGGTGTGAATGGCAATGAGAGCAAGAAGGTAAACATAGCAGACAATCGAAAACTTTTTTTTTGTTGTCAAGATTTAACATAGGATTCATTGCTTTAAGCACTGTCTTGTCAGATCATTGCCCTTTGACAGGGCTTTAGTAACTGGAGTAAAACAAACTGTCAGGATTGTCTCTCCAGCTCTTCATAATAAAGGAAGCGTAAAATGCTAGAAATCAATTGCACTTGGACAAGAAAACTTGTAAAGGAGAACTTTCTTGATAGAAAATAAGATTTATGGGAAGTGTGGCTATTGTGGGAGATAAAAAATAGTTAAAACATTTGGAGGAAAAAGAAAGAAGGAAAAGTTTATCTTTTTCAATCACTTAACACCAAACATTTAGCCAAAGTAAAAAAGGTATGGATTAAGCAGAAGACTGCCAAAGTTAGTTAAAGCTTATCATTCACATATTGCCTAGAAAATGTCATTCATTCCTGTCCTAATTATTCCATATTTGGCCTGTCTGGCATTCACTGACAAGTCATTAGCAAGATAGACAAGCTGCTATTACAGTACAGTCTGAACTCCTCTGGAAAAACTTGCAAAACATTGAAGGGCACAGAAGAAGTGAGCAATATGTTCCTATTTCTCCAGGCTTACCAGAGAGCAAAGGTACATGATATGAAGCTAAGATAGCCTGAATCCATTTCAATATGTGTTGGAAAAATTAAGGTAAAAAATTCTGTGCAACTCTTCTATAACACTGAGGCCAGGAGTTGATGAGAGGATGTTGTATAATTTCTTTTAAACCCTACTGAGAGTTCAGGCAGAGGAGACCAAACAGAAGGTCTAGCTACAGTTCCACCACAGGATTTAAGGACGACTGTTGCTGTTCATGCAAAGACTCAGCTGTTGTGCCCTTACTGGGCCCTATTGTCACAGTACAGAATGAACACAGCAAAGATGTGTTGTCAATCTGTACAACACTCACTGTTCTCCGTGCCCCTGTACTGCAGAGCATTTCTCTGTCTATGTGCAATCTGGCCAATCCATGTTCTTTGCAACAGGAGATGCTATTTTGCAGCAGTTTTCTGTGATGTGGAGTGGCTGCTATCTGAAGGTTTGCCCGACATGTTCCTGCTGCCCTGTCTCCTCACCTACTGTTGAGTGTTTATTATGTGGAAACTGGCCATCAGATTTGGGGTGGAGGGGCCTCTCATCTGACATATGCATCAGCTGCCTGGGAGAACACAGCTCACAGGACCATTACTACAGCACTTGATATTTGACAGGACCTTGAATAACAGGCTAATTGCACTGTGTGCTTATTTATACCAGCTGCAGCACAGTAGTCAGTGCAGGTGAAATTGGGAAGTCACATGCCTCGATAATGATAAGCTGTCCATGTTTCACATGAGTATGAGAAAGTGGTGATGACAGCTGTGTGGCACTTTGAAGCCAGATGCCTCCTGTATTCCAGATACGCTGCCCTTTGATCTCCTAAGAGCCATGCTGGATTTTGCTGTGCTCTGTGTGACTTCATGTCTTGCTGTGACACTCCGAGACAGCCTCCTGCTGCGGTTCTCTGTGCAGAATTGGTCTGCAGGCTTCAGAGCTGCATTGTCAACACATATGGATAGGCCAGTCTATTTTCTAGCATGTTGAGTGTGAAAAGAACCTCCATTTTCTTTCTACTGGTGATCAGGCCAAATTCCCTGGCAGCATTACTGAAATATTAATTAATGTGCTGTACATCCTCTTCTGGATGCACAATGACTACTCAGCTGTCGACAAAGAGCAGGTTCCAGGCCATGTCTTTATAACCTTTAATTTAGCACAGAGGCTCTGGGGCAGCAGGAGAAAAAGTAGCTCTCAGGATGTTATTGTTACTTCACCTTCTGTTGGTTCTTCTGCATTGGAAGAACATTCTTTTGGTGATTATGTATGATTTGCAAATATTAAGCTATCTTAGAGTGACTCAACCATGAAAAAACATAACTATGTGAAAAGGCATTTTAAGCCATGTCTCCACAAATCTTTACATGTAATAAGCTTGAGTATGATGTTTGATTGAGCAATCATTCTGAGACTTATTAAGGCCAGAAACATAAGCCTTAGCTAAGTGCAGATTGAGACCACTCTGTATTTGACTGGCTATTTTCCTGAGAACTTTCTGACCTAAGTGTGTGACAGAAGCTTTCTTTTTTAAATAACTTTATGAATGTTTGCTGGCATGGCAAAGCAAAAGAACAAGATACAATAGCCTCTTGGTATAAATCTCTGTTAATGAGATCAGGACTAGAAACCTCATTGTTCAACTCACATTCTGTCTGAACACAATCTGCTTCTCAAATTATAAATCAGGGGCAAGACACTGTACCATTGTGTAACCCTACACCCTGGCTCTGGAATGTTTCCTAGTCACAAGAGGATTGTCATCATTTCATTTACGAGAGAACTATCAAACAGGCTTGGGCCACATTTGGTCTACAACCCCCCCTTGAAAGAAGACAAATACCCCCGCTTGCAGCAGGGTATTTTTGCAGCAACAACACAGAAGCTTGCATTATAGCGTGCCACATCCTGGAGTCTAAAAACAAAAGAAAAAAGCACTGTCAGAAGCAGTGCTCATTACTAAGGATAAGAATTTGTTTATGCATACCCTATATATCTGTATCCCTCTATAAAACAAACACATATATGTGTAATAAGATCGAGTTGGAAGGTTTTGTTCTGTCTGCAAAGGCACATTGTGTGCACGAAGCCTCCGCCATCCCACGAGACCTTACAGCACATTCTGCTTCAGAAAGAAAGAACGATCCCCTCTGACGATCTCAGACAGAGAGAGGGACTTAGTCACAGGGTGAGGATGGTACAGTCATTTGAAGAGCTCTGAAGGACATAATTGCTTTCACATTTTCATCCAGCTTTCTAATAATCCAAGAAAATGGGGAAAGACTTATTACTGGCTTAGGAGGTGTCTAGGAAATCCCAAGCTCACTTGTCAGCTCCACCAAATGTAGGTCACTAAACGCTTAACCTAAATGCACAACCTTCCAGCCAAGTCACCTCTTGTCTTTGGTAGGACTCACTCTACAAGAAGGGAAAGAGGTTCACCCTTAGCACCCTGTGTTCTGTCTCCCTAGTTCTGTCTGCTGTAAAGAGCGATATCATGAAAGGTCTGTGTAAATACTCATCCTGCCCCCCATATCCCCACATGGCCCTGTTCTCCAAAGGGAGACTGTGGGCATGGGCTGACTGGACAACACAGAAATCAGTGCTGCAATGTGAATAACCAAGAGAGCATAACTCCAGCACTCTGACCGAACGACCTCTGAAGGCCATGTTCCCCAGTGCCAAACCCTTTGCCTACAGCTGAGAACAGAGTTCAGACCTCTTGAATAGATTGTGTAAGTTTTTCTTTTTATTAGATGGCTGAAAAATCAGAAGGGGAAATAATTTCCACAGGCAAGAAATTACCAAATATTTAAGTGGACCTGAAACAAAACATTTCACATAGCTTTTGACTAATCTTATTAAGCTAGTCTCAAAACCTTCTCTTGAAGGGAAAAGTCAAACTTTTAGATATAAATAGAAATATTTGAACTTTAGTTTGTTTTTCTCTTTCATGAAAGCTCTGAATATGAATTATTTCAGAAGCATTTCCTTTTTTAGAAATATATGTTTTCACTTTTCAGTTTGCTTGATGGCACACTCTTTAATGATCATTTAATAACAGACAATTGTCCATTCTACTGGCATTTTTACCTAACTGCAGGATGGCACAACCTTCAAGAGATTCAGCATCTTTTAGAGTCTCATCACTTGTTATAGTCCCCATGTTTCTGCAGCTGCACCTATCCCTCATATCCACAGCAATGGCATGCCTGTCACTTCTGCCTCCAATGCCAATGGCAGGCCTCAGGTACATTGGCTCCTGTCATCCTAATGCCTAGCTGCAGGTGCTGGAGTGGATGGTGGCTATTGGCTGTGGTGCCCTCCCAGATGTAGAAGTAGATAATTTTCTTCCTGGCAGCATTGGAGGCTGCTACACAGGTGATGGAGGAAAAGGGGGACCTTGGTAGGGGTGCTTTCATGCCCTGTAAACCCCTGATGGGGCATTAAGGTTGTGTTAACATCAGCCCATTTCTTCTAACCCTGGCTCTCTCCTGGCCATGTCTGCACTCGGAAGGCTGCTTGTCAATGACACCCTCATGAGGCTCTGCTCTGGCTTTTCACAAGTGCTCAGAACCCAGCTGCTGCCCCTGGGCCCACTCTCATAGGGCACATTCCTGATGCCCAAGGGTCACCCTGTTTAGACACCTAAACAAAGTCTATACTTCACTATTGTCACAAGAGCCAAAGTGACCTCAGAAACAAGGTTATTATCTTTGAGTTGATGCCTGTAACTCTAAATCAAAAAACTAATTTGAAAATATTTTCCTAGAAATGTAAATGCAGGCACTTGTTTTTGAAAGAACGTCTTCATGTAATTGAGGAAGTTGACTCATGGGCTTTACTTTTGCCACCTAAACCGATTAACAGGAGTAGAAACCTGGTTAAGCTGGTGCTCTGGCTTGCCGACTAGCCACTACCATGGCCTCTGGTATTTGGATTATTTGCTTTCCCCTCTCTTAATCTCTGTGGGGAAACCTTCCCCCGCTATTTAAATATTAAATCCTCGCCATACTGGAATGTCGCAGGGGACTGCTTACAAACAGAGATGTAAGGACTCAGTATTTCAGTGCAAACCAATTTTGACTTCCAATTCAAAATGCTCCTTGTTCATTTATTTCATGCCTTTTTCTGGGAATTCTACATTTATCTGAGCACCAAAGATCCAGTAAGTACTGACACATATCAAAGTCCTTTCGGCACATGGACTTCAGCTATAGTCTCCCTTTTCTGGCAGAACTGTCAGAACAGATGGCAAAAGTGGTCATAAGAAACCAAGTTTCTGCAATTTTGATGTATAAATACAGTTTATCTTAACAGGCTCCAGATTGAAGTAAACTCCTTTAAGCCGGTCAGATTTTTCCTCCAAAGATGTTGCAATGCCTAGCTAAAGGAGAAAGGTTATTCATTATTTATTATTCATTATTCCATTCTTCAAAATACTTTCATGAAAAAAATCAATCTTTCCTCTAACCTTCTTTGTAAAATTTCAGCTGCTATTTGCTATATGTAGTTCACCTTAGTCTCGGCTGACACAATGCACCAGCAGGTAGCTCTAAACCCTGATGAACTGGTCATTTTTACCATGGGCACATGTTTTCCTCTTCTCTTTTTCTAACAGGCTGGTTCCTTCCTAAGCAATGGAAGCAATTTTTAAAGACAATGATAAGATGACCTTGGTATGATGGGGAACAACAAAATTTTTAAAATACTTATGCCAAATAATCATTTAAGAGCTTCTTTTGGAAAGATGCATTCCATTTACAGAATACCAGTCTCTAAATGGGGGGAACATGTTCCTGTGGTTGCACTGTTATGGCACTGAGTCCACTCCCAAAATTAAGCTCTCCTAAGCTTCCATACACTTTGTTTCAAAGGCTAGCAGTAACACTGTGTGGGGTTCAGGCACAGCTCTGGGGGAGGTATGGGAGTGCTTAACCCCCCAGACAAACCCTACAATTGTTACTGTGTAGATATGAACAGAAAATCAGGCATCTAATAGGGAGTTATAAATTGAGAGATTTCGTAAATTGTTTTTATTGCTTCTTGCAGCTAATTACCAGCCTAGATTTGTTGACTGATTCTGCTAGTTTAAAAAAAAAAGAGATGCGGATGTGGCACTTGGGGACTTGGTTTAGTGATAAACACGGTGGTGTCAGGTTGGACTCAATGATCTTCCAATGAAAATGATTCTGTGATTTTATGATTCTATGAATGCTTACCTACTTTGTACCGAAACAGCAGAGGAAGTGAAAAAGGAGAAGTTAAAAATTCACCATTTCTTAGCAATTAACTAACTTCACAGATTTTGGTATCATGCTGGTTAACAAAAGGCCTTTAATCCAGAACTGGCATAACAATTCAGACAGGTTTTTTAAAATTAATTTTACAATAGAGTACAGAATAAAATAGACTTAGTTATCCCATAAATGCTTACCAGTCAATTGACATTCATTATTTGAGTTTCTGCTTTCTTCTTAATTTTGTTGCTAATTTTGTAGTGTCAAACAGTATACACACTGCATATAAAGTACATAAAGCCCCAACATCCTGTAGCAGATAATGTCAGTGTCTCCTGCACAATTGCAGTGGGTTGCCAGCTGGAGGTACTCTGGCACTGCTGTGAGGCCATTGCAGGGCTCACCCAAGCGGACGATATGCATTGATACATACTCTATAATAAAATGGAAAATAATGAGATATACATGTTTATAAACATAAATGTGATTATGTATAACATTCAAGAAACATCATTTGATGGTACCATGTGGTCTGTTTTCCATTACATAAACAACTGCATGCCTTCATCTGGATTTAGAGGTTGGTATTACAGAATACAATGTCCTTCACAGAAATTACTGAGTAAATATCCAAACTTTATTTGGGTGCTCTGAAACAAAGAGAGCTGAAACAGGTTGTTATCTTGGTAAAGTAAAAAATGAAAACCCCATTGTTTCTCCTAGCAGATTTGATGAAATCTCATTCATCTGTACTTTTTCTGCAGCTGGATACTTGTATGACAGTTCTTTCTTATCACCAAGAAGAATTCCAAAACAGTGGCTGAGATTTGAATGCATATCTATAGCTGGACACCTGTTTTAATGTCTAAATCTATACTTGTAGTTTAAGAAGGGTCTTAAATGTCCATCAGAGAACTTACAGTTCCGGAGACTGGATAGCCTGAGTAATATCTAGTGTTTATATCTTATTCAAGAAATAAAAATCTTATAGATTAATTAGTGGGACAAAGCTTTGTCACAGACCATCAGCCAAGAAAGAATTCTGACTACTGAAAGCCAGGAAAATGCATTGGTGAGGAGAACAGCTTTGTTTCCTTTTATTTTTTTTTAATGTAGGACAGACCATGAAGGACCAGAGAACAAGCTCAAAAATGCATTATTAAAACACAGATCAAATAAAGATAACTGTGCAGAAAAATGCAAAATTTACAAGTTGTTTAGCCATAAACCACTAAATTTATAAGATAGGAGGCAGAAGAAAGGAAGCTGAGGTTCCAAGTCACACCTGTTACTCAGATTCACAGGAGGAAAGGCAATGTCTTTTCACAGTCCCACTTCAGAACCAGGCAATCATTTTGAATTTAGGAGCTGGGATGCTTCCTGGGGTGTTTCAGTCTCAAATTCAGAAAGCTGCAAAAGCCTTATGAATAAAGAATATTTTCTCTAACATTTTTGGTAACAGCTTATCCAGTAAAGTATGTGCAGTATGTGAAGCAGATCATCTTGAGTGTGATCACACAGCATGTACCGGACCACCAGGGTATCAGGCCCAGTCGGCATGGGTTTAGGAAAGGCAGGTCCTCTTTGACCAACCTGATCTCCTTCTATGACCAGGTGACCCACTTACTGTATACAGGAAAGGCTGTACTTACTGTTTTCCTGGACTTTAGTAAAGTCTTTGGCACAGTTTCCCACAGCAGTCTCCCAGAAAACTGGCCGCTTATGGTGTGAATGGATGCACTCCTCACTGGGTAAACTGTCTAGCTGGCTGAGCCCGGAGAGTGGTGGTGACTGGAATTACATCCAGCTGGCACCCAGTCACAAGTGGGTTTCCCAAGGGCTCAGTGCTAGGGCCAGTTCTTTATCAATGATCTGGATGAGGGGATGAATACATCCTCAGTCACTTTGCAGCTGACACCAGGTTGGGTGGGAGCAGTAATCTGCTGGCAGCTCTGCAGGGCAATCTGGGAAGGCTGGATCAATGGGTCAAGGTCAACTGAGGTTGGCATGAGGTTCAACAAGACCAAATGCTGGGTCCTGCCCTTGGGGTCACAACAACCCCAGGCAGTGCTACAAGCTCGGGGCAGGGGCTGGAAAGCTGCCCAGTGGAAAAGGACCTGGGGGTGCGGGTCAACAGTGGCTGAACATGAGCCAGTGTGTGCCCAGGTGGCCAAGAAGTCCAATGGCATCCTGGACTGGATCAGCAGAAGTGTGGCCAGCAGGACCAGGGCAGTGACCGTCCCCCTGTACTTGGCGCTGCTGAGGCCACACCTCCAGTCCTGTGTTCGGTTCTGGGCCCCTCACTGCAAGAAAGACATTGAGGGGCTGGAGCGTGTCCAGAGAAGGGCAACGGAGCTGGGGAAGGGTCTGGAGCACAAGTCCTGTGAGGAGCAGCTGAGGGAGCTGGGGTTGTTCAGCCTGGAGAAAAGGAGGCACAGGGGAGACCCTACTGCTCTCTACAGTTGCCTGAAAGGAGGGTGTAGCCAGGTGGGAGTCGGTCTCTTTTCTCAAATAACAAGTGACAAGACAAGAAGAAACAGCCTCAAATCATGTCAGGGGAGGTTTAGATTGGATATTAGGATGATTTCCTTCATGGAAAAGGTTGGGAATCATTGAAACATGCTCCACAGGGTAGTGATGGAGTCACCATCCCTGGAGGTATTTAAAAGACATGTAGATATGGCACATAAAGATGTGGGTTAGGGATAGACTGGGCAGTCCTGCATTAATGGTTGGACTTCATGATCTGAGAGATCTTTTTCAACCAAAAAAATTGTGTGATTCTGTGTTTCTAAGTATATGGTCATGTCTATAATTTTTCTTCAGTGTAAATTTATAGTATAGGAGAAGACTGATGATACAGAATTTTAAATACTAACTCCTGCATCATACACTGAACATTTGAAATGTAAATTTTGTACCTCAGACACTCATCTGCCTAGTTATTTCTTTACATTCCAGGTATCATATTTTATTTCAAACTGACAAAACCTAGAATATACGAAACAAAATACAAATACCTATTGAAGAAAGGTAATACCTATCACTTATAGAAAATGGTATATCTTCAGGTCAAAGTAAGAATTCATTGCATTAACAATTATTTTATGCACAGCCATGCATAACTACCCCTTTTCTCTCTATGTTATTAAGAAATACAAAATATTTATGGCTTATATATACTTTGAATGGACCCTACTAAATTACTGTTCCTTAAAAGTTCTTAGAACTTCCTGGACTTGGCAAGTGTCTTCAGATACCAAAATGAAAATGAAGCCAGAGGATGAGGCAGTCTGACATAAACTATTAAACCTGTTTAGAGTACTATAAAGTTCATGTTTGTTAGGGTTTTTTTTACATAAACAGAAAATACGGCAAGCCAGAGGAACAGATTGCTATCAGTATTTTCAATTATATTTTTACAATAAAATAAGCCATAAGGTTAGTTTGTAGGAATTAAAGCTGAACACATTTAAATTAAATACTTACTAAGGGCTGCTTATCTGCAAAACATGTGAAGCAAATGGGTTTCTGGTAATGGCTTCTTGAACATCTGAAAAAAGCATGAAAGTATATAATGAATATTATATAAACAAAATACTTGAATAAAAATAAGATTCACAGTCAAATATTCAATTCAAAACTTCCTGAAGATTGTGAAAATGTAATTTAACAGCACTGGTTTTATTTCCCCTACCAACAGCTGCTGAAGTATAGGCCATATGTCTATTTTTAAAATTTGCATCTAGATAGTATATGAACAAAAAATTTGGTATGAATAAAGAAATCTATAGCTAGAGAAAAGAATGCTACTGTAAGCTACTCTAAGCTCCTCTAAGCCAGCAACAAGTATTCCAGATGTAGATTGGCAAGTGATTGACTGCTGTTCATTAAAAAGACCAATATAAAACTACACAGTTTTAGTCACTTAATTTGGTAACATGTGAAAGCAAAGCCAAAAGAAGGGGGGCAAAAAGGTCGCAGTTTAGAAAGGCAATGTACTTGTATGACATGTAAGTACCTACAACACTTACTTACTTACAAGTACTTACATGTAAGTCTACCTGTAAAATTTCCCAGTTTCCTATTACCAATTTTAATCCCCAAATAATTAGGCAAGCTAATTAAATTTCTGAGATACATATGTATCTGTATGTATTACACTTTCACAGTTACTTCATTTACAATCTGTTAACTCCTATGATTCTTTCATTGTTTCTTTCATATTCCTATGTACTTTTCTTGCAGTTTTCCTTTTCACACTTTGAAAACTTCAGCGTTCTTGCTCCCAGTTCTTTTGCTGAATTTACCTTTCCCTCTATTTCATTGTTGTTTCTCTGTTAGTTATACAGAAATTTAGTTTTATATGTTCATATTTCTCATTTCATATCTACTTTCTTAACCTGAGCACATCATACTAAAACACCTCTCTGGCAAAAAAATGGAATTTTTCATTTCCATTTGCCTGGAAGCAATAACCACAGGTTATAATAAAATGAAATTCTGAACCACTGTTTGACAGAGAAAGAATTGTAAGCTACAGCTGCAGAAAGTTTCTAAACAATTGCAAAGATCTTTTATTCTGCTGTTGCAGTTTATAGGAAACTGAAGCCTTTTTCCTCAAAATCAGACTATTCACCATGTAATGTAGAAATGTATGGATAGTGTGCAGAAGTTTAATAAGCCCTGGTTTAGTTTGATTCTAGTCAATAAGGGGGTAAACTTGGGTAACCTGACCATGAAATAGTGCAGTCCAGAAGCAATAGTACTGGAATAGTAAAATGAAATCAATGGACTTCAAGAGAGCAGACTCCAATAAACTCAAGTAATTGACATGTAAAATTTTATATGAAAAAAGTCCAAGGAAAATGAAAAATTCAGGAGAGCTGGCAATTCCATGTACAGCACAAATGGCAAGCAGTTATTCCAGTCATATAAAAAGCCAGGCAGACCAATGAAGAGACTAAGTCATAAGGTCCCCACTGATTTCAAGTACAGGATGGAACACACAAAATACCGAAACTATGCCAAACTAACATGAATTTTTAATGGAAGACCTGTATGATCACATAAGTCAAAGTAAATCATAAAGTAGCAAGAGACTCAAGAAGTAAGTTTGTTCTACAAGTGTATTTGTTATCACAGGGTGACTAATGAAAGTGTTAGCTAATTAATCACTGGGGAAAAAATTATCAAGAACAAGTACAGACTTTTTCCCCACATTCTTCAGCAAAAGGGAAGCTGTGATTGGAGAGTTCATATAAAGAACACCAGTATAAAGCAGGTAAGAAATCCACCTGGCACAGAGGAATAACAAGTTAGAGAACACTTAGGTAAGTTTGACATTTTTAAAATGGTTGCACAAGTAATATTCACTTAAATATTTAGATATATCTGCAGCAATGTCAGAACTCATTATTTCTGACCTTTAAGAATTCATGGAGAGGAGGAACATTCTGAAATATTAGAAGTAAGAAAATGAAAAGCCATTCATTATAAAGGGCTACATTTGCAAAACTATGACATATAACATAGAGGGCAATAATTTGCAAAAAGAATTGCAAAAAAATCAAGATGGATAAGCTTTGGAACAGATTTCCACATGAGACTGATGCACCTGATGCACCTTGAAAGAACAACTTTGACAAACATCTCTTACAAACAAGATCTACAGTTTCTGAAGGTGTCCTCCCATCACATTTAGAATTATTTTTTACCAAGACAAAGTCGCCATTATTTTAAATTAATTTCATTGACTTAAAGAAGGGTTTCATGATTTTGATACACTGTTTGCTACATTTAGTAAATAACAACAACATCAACAACAGTAGAAAACATTTCTATTACAGGATTCTTGTTTTTAATAAAAAAAAATCTATGGCAACAAAATATAAAGTTATTTAATCAATTGATGTAGCATCCTATTTATTATCCAACTTACTTTGTAGCTTTTGATTCAGACAATCCAGAGACTGGCAAATCTTCTGTTCTACTGAAAGAGCACTCCTGCCTGGACACGGAGCCTTGTTAAGCAGTGAGGGCTGGCTGGCTGGCTCCACACGGTCCATGGCTGCCAGGATTTCACCCTCTGAAATTGGCATACTTGCCAGTTTTTCTGCCACCAGAAACTGAGCAGTGCTTTCTGAAACTGAAGAGATTACAGGGGGAACTTCAAATGAGAAGGGCTCATTACATTTAAATAAGCTGCTTGTTTTCATGACCACAGGTCTGTGAAACACATAAAATTGACATTAAAAGAAGAAAAAGGTGGCAAAATCAAGAAACATGATATGTTAGAAAATGAAATAATTAAGAACACTAATACATCTTACAATTGGCACCAGAGCAAGTCCTAATGAGTTTGAAAATATGTGATGATAGCAAGCAATACCTGTCCATATCATACAGTTATATGTCACACATACAGCTACTGTACAGTTAAAATCAAACAGGAATGGAATGAAAATTGAATATATGTTGTAACACATTTATAAAGCCATTAATATCATGCTATATGATGCTATATCTTACATTTACAGGAAAAAAAAATTGCTCTAGAGAATTACCCTTTCTTTCTTAGAATCACTGATGCCAAAAGACACAAGTCATGTTACACAGTGGATATATTCTGTCATTCCACTTTATGTATAACAAAGAACTGAATTGAGTTGTGTTACTATACCTTCCTCAAATATATAGATGTTTTTCATCTTTTGTACTGGATCAAATGCAGACTGAACAGGACTCAGCTGGACAGCACCTAATGAATTCTATAAAAAATATTGTAAGAGTATTTTAAGTATATTTTAAGGCTACTATATTACTTTCTGAATATGTTTTGTTTATTATTTCATATTACCAGATGTTTTCAAGTGAAAAAATATTACTGTAGCCTAATAGAGTGAGGTATTCTAGTTGTTTTTATTCTTTTCATTAGCAGTCACAGCAAGCTGACTAAGCACATTGATTCAAAATCATGTGACAATAAGAAGTCTTTGATATTCCTGAAACTCTTTCTGTTTTTAAGATAAATAAGATTTTTAATTTTTATAGTATTTTATATTAACCTGTGCATGATGAGTAGGCTTCCATCTTTTAGAGATGGCACTTTGTCTTCTGCGTTCTGAAAAAGCTTGGTGTTCATTTTCACAGTTGTCAGAAACCTGATTTTGTCTTGTAACAGGAACAACACCTTAAATGGCATGCAGACAAAAGTAAACCAAAAATGTGTAAGCAACATGATAAATATAGTAGTAGCAAAACTAATAATGGTGAGTAAATGTCTCTGTCCACATTTAGATGTTTACATCTGATCTCCTTAAATTGTATTGGATGTGGACATAAGCAGGTTAAGTGAAGCCACATGCTGAGTCCCAGATAATAAAGACGGTCTGTACAAAGATACAAGGCGGTCTTACCAAGTAAACGGAGAATGAAAGGTGAGCCGTGATATAAAAAATATTAAGTAAGTAATGTTTTAGAAAATAAATTGCACTTAAGAGAATAATCTTAAAGTCTAACTGTCCAATGCAGTAAATCACTGTTGATAAATTGCTGTATCTATATGTTAATGGATTCAACTTTCATTAAGATTACATAGTAGTGTGCTGAAAACATGTATTAGTTCACAAAGTATTTTTGATTCACAGAATCACCGAATGGTAGAGGTGGGAAGGGACCTTCTGAGGTCATCTGGTCCAGTGCCCCCACTCAAGCAGGGCCACATAGAGCTAGCTCATTGCCCAGGACCATGCTCAGATGGCTTTTGAGTGACTCCAAGGAGGAGGACTCAAGAAGGTCTCTGGGCAATTTATGCCAGTGCTCAGTCACTCTCCCAATAACAAAAAAGTTTCCTGAAGTTCGGAGGGAAACTCCTATGTTTCAGTTTGTACCCATTGCTCAGGTACTTTCAGTGGGCACCACTGAAGAGAACCTGGCTCCGTCCTCTTTGCAGCTATCTTCCAGGTATTTATAGACATCGGTAAGATTCCCCATGGCCTTCTCTTCTCCAGGCTCTTCTCCAAGCTCTCTCAGCCTTTCCTCATAGGAGAGACGCTCCCGTCCCTTTACCATCTTTGTGGCTCTTCACTAGAGTGTCTCCAGTATGTCCATGTCTCTCCTGTACTGAGGAGCCCAGAACTGAATAAAGTATTCCAGATGTGGCCTCACAGGTGTTGTGAGGTTTAAAAGTCATGGGTTTAAACCTTTTTTCTATAGCTTGGGATTTTGTAGTTAATCTTATTAATTCATACATCTTTGTGTTAATTTTAAGAGGCAGTACTGCTGTGTAGCATTTTCCCTCAGCCAGAGAGGTCTAATCTAGACACTGTACCTCAAATTTATCTCAGTTTTGTCTGGTGTAGCAACACATTTTCAAAACTGAAGTGTCAAGTTTCAAAATTAAAATTATGTTCTTAATTAAACTTTTATGCATACAAACTGGAGATGCAAATCAGTGTTTTCATGTGCAACTCAGGAATCTACATACCAAGAAGATACTATATTCTTATTTGTAAACACAGTTACTAGATTTGTAAATGGAGTTACTTGATTTAAACTTGGGAAGACAAATTACCTATTTATTTACATAATAAATATTTACATGTGCAGTTCATAATTTGACCAAGAGATGCTTTACTGATTCTAACAGAATTTTATTTCTTTTGTGGTTATTACAGTGACATTTAAGCAGAATTCTTATCATTCATAGAAAAAGAAAACAACTGATCCTAGAAACAAATTTGAACCTAGTCATCCAGCTGCTGCCATCAATAGTAACATGGGACATATTAGCTTAAAAGGTTGCCATTTATTATATGCAAATTATTGTAACACAATACATGGTGCTGAACAGCACCTGAAAAGGAGAAGAAATGTGATCATGTTTTATTGAATATGAGAGAAAAATTAAAAAAAAAAAAAGAAAAAGAAAAAGAAGATCTCCCTTATTACATTAGTAATTATGTAATGCTTTTCTGAAAAAATAGAATTCAAAGTTGCTCTATTTGTATGCATGAAAATTTAATTAGTTTGCAAGGCATACTAGATCAATGCCAAGGAAAAGATTCCTTTGAGACATAAAAGACAAAATATTAATAACCAATAGTATCTTTAAGGGAATGAGATCCTGAGCAGTCTGTTGCTGTTTAACTATAAGCATGTTAATTAGCCCCATATTTGTCACAGGCTAAAGGTTAAACACATTTTTAAAGCCTTTATTGGCTGAACAAGAAAGGTGTTAAAAAATCTAATATCCAGCTACAGTATAATATGTGTCAGGCAGAAGATATACAACTTGAAGCCTGGAAGCCAAACTAAATTAAGACCCTCATGGACAACAATTGTATTTCTTCATCTGGTTCTCGCTTTCTGTACGTTTGGCCAAGCATTGCAAGAGATCCCATTTTCTACAGTGTCTTCACAGAGCTCATGGAACTCTGCAGATATTTTACTAGAGAGCAATGCAATATTCAGTCTCACAGCAAGCACTTCAGAAGAAAGACTATGGTCTCTATGTGCATTTGCAGGCAACCGAACAAATAACAGCAAGTTAGTAAGAGTTATCTAGAGTATTTAAAATACAGAAGACTTTCAAAATACAAAATCTAAGCAGATACTGAGAGAGGGAAACCCACATAAATTTTAAAAGGCAGTTATTCAGCCCTTCTCTAAAAGAGCTGGAGGTATGTGACGCTCAGGATGTAGCATTTAAAGCTGCAGTGAAGACACTGTTAGTAGTGCACAACTTGGACCCAGGACACTTCCTGATTCATTGATCTGATGTGCAGATAAGGACATCAAGAGGCAAGAATCTCTGCTGGAGGCAAGGCGTGGTAATGCAAGTCTTCAATCATTTCCAATGTAAAATCAAATAGGTTAAGTCACACAGATCTTGAACTCATCTGTTTGACTTTGAACTGGAACAGACAAGCAGATAATAATTTTCTTTTCCCACCCCTGCTTTAGGCCAAGAATTTTCACCTGCCTGCATCCACTCTTACACAACAGAGTTGTTCCAACCACTCCATAGTTAAAACTATGTATTACTGTAGATAAAACTAGTGATGTGGGGGGCTTAAAGTTGTGGGTATTCATTATTTTGCTAGGAAGTATCTTTGAGTTGCATGGCCAATCCTTGGAGTGGTCCCAGTATGTGAAGTAGTTCGGAGTACTGCTTGTACCTGAAGCAGGGACTACAGCTTCAGGAGCTCCAGCTGCAGCCCTCAGAAGCTCCTGCTGCAGCCTTCAGTAGAAAGAAAACCAGCATACTACATAGAAATTACAAGTACAAGGAGTACAAGTCATCAGTGCGCAAGGTACAGAATATAGACAGGCTGCACAGGACAAACAAGGCAAATCAAAGAGCATGAAATGTAAATTGAAATATAAAACCCAGGAGATTAAAGTTTATTCTCCCAAAAATTTCATATCCATCTTTCCTATATCTTACCAACCAATCTGTGCCTCATATTGTTCCCCAAGTTAATTTTTAATAAAATGCAGGATAGTTCCTCAAATGTCTTAAAATTCTTTATAAATCAGACATACTTTGCAGCAGAGCAAAGTTTGCCTGGCAGAAGCTCTTTAATTTTAACTTACCTTTAATTTTTACTCATCTTTTAATAGTATTATTGGGACTAAGTCTCAATAATTGCAGGCATTTACAGTGTCAGCATTCTAAAAACACAGTAGAACTACACTTCTTTCACTCTCGTGTGGCAATGACTGTTGGACAACTAGCTATGACTCTCAGTTACCTTGTAAAACTTGCTTGTTTAAGCTTAGTCACTTCCTACTATACCATTATTTAGACCACCTGTCACATCTGCTCATTAGTCATGAATATAATCTCAGGGAAAAGACTTCCTTTTCATTTAATGTTGCAGAGAGCTATTAGAAATGCGGGTCGATGTTTGAGAGGCCTCTGGGCACCACTAGAATAGAAATGACAATGACAAATGGTGAAAGCTTGTTAAAACTGGCTGTGTTGTGTGAATGGATGAAAGGCTGGACGTTTTAACTGAAAACAAATTTGTGATGTATTTGAAGAAGACTTTTGTCTTAACATCCCCCCACCCCAGACCCAGAAACATGACTCTTACCAGTAGCAGAGTGTTTTGGACCTCGGGCAGAATGTGCTCCATGACAGAAGGTGCTTGTTTTTCCAGCTGCTGGGATATGATGGAGATGTAATTCATTTCCTGTGTTAACAGGTCTTCTCTCAGTGCAGGTTACTGAATGATCTTGACAGGCGCTTGCCTGAACATTATTTACAGAACAAGTATTTTTTGCCCAAGGTTCATATTTGGCCATGCTGCAGACAAGTGTAGAGGTGGCAGTGGCCAAGCCAGCACAACCAGCAGTATTCTTACTGTTTTCTGCACTGTTTCTCTTTAAAACCTGATTTGCTAGCACAACATGCCTATCATTGGAATCACTGCTGCTAGCAGTGGTAGCTTGCAGGCTTGGAGGCGGCAGTGACTGACACCCAGGGCTGGCTGCGTTTTCAACACTTCTGTTTCCTGGCAGAGGTGTGGAAGGTGGGTGAGGTGCGAGCAATTTCCCTGGAGCTTTTTGAGTTTTGTTGGCTTCAGTGGCTGACTGCAGTCGGATCACAGTGCCTCTTCTCTTCTTGGGCATAAAATGTGACTGGACTCTTAGAGATGCTGCTCTTCTGATAGTTTTTGCCTTATTTTTGAGTTGACTACCTTCTTTAATTTTAGAATTATTGCTATATATCATGGGTTTACTTGCTTCATCTTTTGATACCATCCAAGCTTTTTTAGCAGAAAAGGATCCAGTAGACGTAAATATATTCTGAGATGGGTATTCTTTATTTGATTTTTCATTATTAACATTTGGTTTTGATATATGAGAATTTTCCTGATGATTTTTTATGAACATGGGGTTTGAAGGCTGAGCAACAATATTTAAATTATTCTTAGGAGCATTATTTGCAGTTTGAACACATTGCAGCGGTGAAGAAGGTATTTCACTGATGCTTTTTTCATAGCATTTTTCATTATTTTCTATTATTATCTGGTCAATTTGATCACACCATCTTAGCTTCCTATTGCATTTTTCATTTTCTGCACTTTTCTTTTTTGTTTTTGCAAGTTCTAAACTGTCTCTGATAGATGACATGAGTTGACTTCCAAAACCGATCACATGTTCCGTAACCACAGCTTTGAAATGACTGGGTTCATATTTAGAATCCTTCTTTAAGATACTCCTGAATAACTTTGCTCTTTTTCTTTCAAGAATATTATTTTTCAGGATTTTGTCCTGTGCAGGAGTGTCAGAATTGAACTCTGTATCAGACAACAGGGACATAGTTTCAATTATATTTCCCTTTCCTTCTTCTTTATTATTCTGTTGCTTAGCTTCCAACAGAACTGAGGCATTTGGTATGTCCTGAAATAAAGATGTTTCTGAAAAAATATCATTCATACATTTAATATTTATTTCTTTTGTTTCAGTCATTTTTCCTGAGGTATTTTTTAAAAAGCCTGCACTGATGTTTTTGTCCTTTGCTAATGTATCAGCTGTGCTGGGAATGCCAGTGGAACATCCCTGATTAGGAAATAAGATTACAGATGTTGCAATAGGTTGACTGGATGCTTGCATAGATTTAGTTTTCTCCTGTGGGGTCATTTTAAAACTCTGATCTTGCATCAGATCCTGAACTCTTTCTCCTGGAATAGAATCAGGGCTGTCCCAGGCACTGCTAGGGTTGAAAACAAGATGACTGGTGGATAATGTGCTAGCTGTTCCAGAAGATGGCTTGCTTCTGTCTTTCATATTTTGCAGAAAACTAAATGCATTACTTACAGAGCTCTTTTGCTTACTAGAGAGAATACCAGAGAATTCTGCAGGTTTTTCTCCAGAATTGTGAGAAGCAAATGATTCCTCTTCTGAAGTGTTTACATGTTCAGCAGGCATTAGAACATTATGTTTAGCTAAAAGATCATGAATAGGTATGTTGTGGTAGTGTTGCAAATCTACATTTCTCAGACAATTATTAAGATGCACATTTTTAGAGGTACTTAGATCTGTGTGAAGTAAACCATTACTCCTAGTCTGGCATTTTTCTGGATCATACAGGGCACAGTCACACTGTGTAGTAAAAGATGATTCACTTGGTATTGTGCAATTTCCATTTTGTTCTCCAGCCTCAAGACTGTCAAGGCTCGTTAGGCTTTCTGAGTCATCTGTTTCTTTGACTTCTTGATGAAAATTCTGAAATATAGGCATAAAAACCAAACTCTCAGATTTATCAGAAATGTGTCTTTGCTGATAATAATTTTTCATTACTGAGAGCTCAGACTAAATCAATATTGAGCCTGGTGTTTTTACGACATGGGGTCATATCCCCATGAGTGTTTCCACCAAGTCAAAATTTACTTGTGTCATATTGCAAAAGAAAATTATGTAGTTTGGGAAGAAATCCAGAGGAGACAGCAGCATAGTTCAACAAATTTAATCTTAAATTATACATAAATTCTGAAATATCAAAAAAAGGAACTAGATTTATCTGAACAACAGTATTGTTTCTGAATTTCCCTATGACACAGGGTGGTTTTCATTCTCTGTAAGGGTACTTGAGTTATAAATTGAAAGAGAATCCATGAAAATGCAGGTTTGATAGGGGATCTACCCAAAACTGCAACTTTTCCATAATACTAGACTGAATATGTTTCTTTTCATGCAAAGCGCCACAAGCGATGAGGAGTTAAGCCTTGTCATGGCAAACACAGAAAAGTCTCTTGGTTATCATAACCACAGTGATTAAAAACTACCCCCAGTGAAACTCCTTCTTCAAGTCTTTCAGAAAGAAGAAAATATTCCTGTTCTATGAGGACAGATCAAGTTCCAGGGCATAAGGGATTCTCATCCACTTCCCCAACCTTTTCATTAAATTTTAATGGGTGATGAATAACAGCAACTGGCACCATCTGAAACACCAGTGGGATAACTTTGTGCATGTACTATACAAATATTTTCTTCACTATTACTCCTCTATCCAAGCACTGAGATGGTTGAAAATATTTACTTTGTTAAGTACGAGACTTCAAAATACACATGAACATAAAGGAAAACAGCATGTCAACAATTTTTGGAATTTCATACACTTTTTCCTGGAAGTTCACTTTCACATAGCTCAGCAGGAAAGTCATTTTAAACTTTATGTTGGACAAAATTGGTGTGAAATACTAAGAGAAGCTAAATTAGATATGCAATCTTATGCAATGAAGATTTTTTTTTTCATTAGTGACTTCAAATGGAAAATGTTTCAACTAGCAGAATCTGTTAACCTAGGTAAGTCATTATATATCCCCTAGCAATGGCATAAAATTAACATTTTGAAAACTCACCAAACACAGAATTCTTTAGTGAATAATAATGCATTTTCATAGTAAACATTTTTTATTCCAATAAAATTGTTATATCTTAATATTGTATATTTTATAGCTGTACAAATATATTAAATTGCAGAAGAAAAAGCTTAGTAAGTCCTGAAAGACTTTTTATGATTGAATTCAATCTTATCTTGCACTAAATGTTTAAAGGTTGGTGCAGTCTACCATTATAGTTATGACCTGAGATAAAGAAACTAAATAGAAGATCAAAGAAGCAAGTGTAGGGAAAGATCCCTTTAGGGAACATTTTCAAACGAAACCTATACAAACCGGTGTCTTTCTAATAGAAAAGAATAAATAACACTTTGTTAGTTATTTATTAACCTTTATTTTTGGCTAAATTATATTGTTAACCTCTGCTTGAACTTACCCAAACAAGGAAAAGGCATATCCTCAGAGTTTTCTGTATCAGGCCAGATTTAAGAACTAACTTTGACATTTTCAGAAGGAAAAAAAACAGTGAAAAGAAATTACAGGTGTCAGGCTTACTTCTTGTCTAATTTGGAAACTGCACCTGTATAGCAAAACGTGTTTCTAAAATGACAAATATAGAAGAAAAATATTTTAAAGATCAATTTCAAAAAGCCTTCTCTTGATAGCAGGGTAGCTTAAACTGATAAATCTGGAGGGTGCAAGAAAATTTGCAACTTCTACAAATTAAGATAAAAAAAATTCTACCCAGTTGTGCTCCAGAGGTTGAAAACAGATTTGATCCTACACTATACAAATAAGTACTCTCCTCATAAAACAAAACCATATGGAAAACAAAATCTCAGTTGAGGTAACATCCAGAAATGTTAGGAACTAAAGAACAAAGGAGTTCTCATTTAAACACACACTCACTTTTACTTAGGTCATGCAAATTTAGTTCATTTACATTTATTTTGCTACATCATACAATTTCATCCTTTCACACATTAAAGATGCTTAACATTCTCATTTAAAAATTTACGTATTTCCCAGTTTAGCCTACTATGTAATGCAAATGAATGTCCCATTTCCTTGTAACAATGTGTGATTAGAACAACTTCTGCAGAAATAAAAAAGCATTCAACACTTATCCTTTTTTAGTGATCAATATGTGCAGGGAAATAAACCTGGAAATCCCAATGACTTAATTTTATTTAATTTGTAAGAATATTATAGGATGATAAGAAAACAAAATGTTAATAGAGTACTATATTGTTATTTACTGGATTTGCATTTTTCCTGTTATGTAAGTACAATTTATTGTATTGCCTGTAGCCTGCATTATCTTATGTTATAGTGCATGAAATCTAACACCCCTCTGTCCACACATATCCACATCCCCAGGAAAGGAATACTTCTGAGGAGTTAAAGAGGTCACTTTTATGTCTTAGGATTTAGAACAGCTGTGTCAAACAATTTCATTTTAGTAAAGCACTAAAACAAAGAGAAAACATGAGCCTAAGAAATCTTTCATAAGGCCAATGGAAGAACAACACTACAACAAGTAAAATTTTGAGTGAACCTGACAAGTGAATTTTCTGCCGAAGGACTTCATCAGAATGCTATTACACTAAAGAGCTACTACATGTGTATTTGACATTTTCTGCAAAAGAAGCGCTGACTGTTCATAATTTCAAGAGGTGAATGGGAACACTCTTCTGAAGATAAAATGCTGAAAAAAATGCTACCTACTCTGAAAACCGAGGCCCCTCACACCTCTCACACTACTTGATATTTTTGATAATTTCAACTGGTTTCTTCACAGAAATTCTTTGCTTTTTATATGTGTATGTATCGCATTACGCTTCACATTGATTATGACGTAAAAGACACCATTGGACTTACAGATGAAAAACTAAGTTTGAAAGCCAGTGAGGTACCCAAACAACTCGGTTCAAATTTACCAACTATGGAATGGGAAAGTCTATTACAAAATGAATAATCTCATTTCTATAGGAGTTTGAAAAACATCATGTACATAGCACTATACAATACTGATTTCTCAGAAGATCTGGGCAGACTCAAGGAGCAAGTCACACTGAGAAATGATTTTGCTGCTTACCTTACACAAGAGATCCATTCTATTGTGCCAAACCTACCAAAGAAGCTATGAAGGTACAGGATGACCAGAGAAAAGCTTAACTATCAACACTGCTGTCTTTCCTAGTCTAACGCCTAGGTGCCTGATCTCCTCCCAAGCTGGGGATACAGAAACTACCTATCTATGAATCTATGAGGTTTTGAAAGGACCTGATTTGCCTGTTTGGAAAATCATCACAGAATGCTAAAAATGCAGGTTCAGACTTCTCAGGACAAAAAGAACTCATTTCTAATTCCATAGGCACATGGGCAATTTCAGAAAGCCATACTATCAGAGGATTTTAAAAGAAAAGTGATCTGAACACTAAATACCAATGTTTCATTCTAATTTCCAATCTTAATAAGCCCTGAGGTAAATGTATGTAACTGGTAGGAAACATATTTTCAGCTGAACTTGTCTCTCTGTTGCTTTAGCATCTCAGTACTCAGAGTGATGTTTCTCAGGTACCCTGTCCCAGGTGTCTAACTCTCACATACTAATCTGGTCATTCAGCTCCAAGAGTGCAACTTATAATGCTAGGTTTAAATACTATTAAAATTGTTAAATGATTAAATGTTGAGGCATTATGCACCCTAATACATTAGTCCCTTTTTTTGTTTCTAAACCATTAATAAATTCAGTTTGAGCAGGCACCATATACCCCACAAATTTGTCATGTAACAATAGCATGGGACTGCATAATTAAAAGCCGTGATAAGGCAAATAGTCATAGAGAAAAACTGGGCATGGATATGAAATATGAATTCTAGAATCATTAACCATTTTAATGATTACAGTTAACAGATTTGAACGAACTGGAGCCATAGCATCAGTAAAAAAGAACAGATTAATACTATTTGATCACTACACAGTTCCTGAATGAATCAGCATGTAAATATAATTTTTAAAATAATCTCTGGTTCAGCTGAGGAACTACCCTACCAGAGCTCTTTATTTTCAAGGAAATAGTATACATCTTTGTAGTCAATGAAAAAGGATTACTTTTTCTTTTAGCAATATACATTGTAAAGACGGAAGAGTTTTTAACATGGTCCCACTCTTGTGCACTGCACAGCAGCAGCCAGGGAAGAAGGTGGATTTATATAAGGAAATCCTAGAGGTCAAATACAGAAATAATTCTAGAATTGCAGAACATCCCGAGTTGAAAGGGACACGCCAGGATCACTGAGTACAAAGCCTGACTCCATACAGGGCAACCTGAAGGCTAAAAAATATATCTAAGAGCATTTTCTAATATTTATATTTATACCTTTCTAGACATAAATTTATCTAATAAGGCAGTTTCATGTAATTGCCAACATTCACTGCATGCTTCGTTAATATAATCACTTACCTTGAGAAAAAAATTTAGTGACTTACATGTCACCTGTTTTACAAATTCAACTTTTTTCAATCAGATATGTTTCAAGACATACATTCTTCCTAAGAACTTTACAGATTTGATTTATAAGAACTTACAAGTTCTTATACGTACAAGCTTTCAGCATCTACCTTCCCCTAAACAGCCTACTGAATTTAAAGGTTATTTTTTTGTTTTTAATCTTGCCACTGTTTGAAATAGTGCAATTCTTTATTTGTTACAAGAACTTTCAGTCTTCTGAAAGAGGTCCCAGTTACTCTCTGCTTATTCTTGTCCTCTGAATTTTGGGTGCTTGGTTTGATGCTTTATTTTCTACTTTGTTTATGGTGAGCCATACCTCCTTATGTAGATATGCAAGTGTTGGGCATAAACTGCCCAGCAAAGTTCAAGCTACTAAACACCACAGAAGTTCTGCTTCAGGTTTATAATAATTAATATTAAAAATAATGAAATAATTGATTAGGCTTCTGGGTACCCAGACCACCATTAGACAACTAGGATAGAAGCAGAATACTGGAAGAAAAAAGTAGCTAAATTCTGTTTTGCTTTACAAGTCACAAAAGCCTTATCTTTTAAAAAAAGCCTAAAACACAGCTCTGCCATCTTCAAAAGGGCAAAATTACTTCGGAGATTAATACTTTAATCTTCATAAGAAATCAATGGATTTTCCAACATCCCCTTGAGACACCAGTATATACTATCACTGATAATACCAAGTTAGCATAATGCAGCATCCTGGCAGATCCATATGCACAAACTTTATATCTTACAGCCCCTTCATGCAAGCAAGCATCTTACTGTAACTGCAGTACACTAAAGATTTGATACTGCTATTTTTTACTCTGTTCCTTTCTTTCAGCTACATTTATGAACATCTTACTCTGTAAAACAAATCTTACTTTGTAAAACAAATCACTCCAAAACTAGTCATGAGGTATGGTAAAAATACTTCAGTGCATAGCTATACATAAATATTTCTCATATATATATATATGTGGATACATGTATATGAATGTAAACCCAAAATTGGAGTCATGCTAATATGTATGGCAATGCTTATGAAAAAACTATATGCTTGTAAAGGAGGAACAGGTATATATTAGAGGACAGTCTCAATTTCCTTGTTCCTGTGGTTTGTGAGCTATGCTGTATGTATAGCAATCATGACTTATCCACAAGCAAAACCTTGTTTTGTTTTACCTAATCATGTATTAGTCTCACTCTGAACAACCTCTTTTGTACTGAAAAGCTGTTTCAGTTTCAATCCTACATTATTACCTGTTCAAGAGGAGCTTTGAACTGAGGAAAGACACTGTTGAATGAATTCCAGACTGTCAGATATGAAGACTGTCATGTGATTTTATACAGCACAAGCTTGGAATAAGTTATTTTATGAAAAACCTTCCCCAAAACCTCAAAACCTACTCTTGAGGAATACACAATCAAAACCAGTTGGAGTATTTGGATAAAATAATTTAGTCTGGAGAGACATTTCAATTTGTCTTTACAGCACATGTGAATTTTGGATCACTGAAATAATGTGGAAGATAGCCGTTTGTCACAATATTGGTTGAAAGCCAAGGAAAACTGAACACCTCTGCTTTTGCCAAGAGGAAAATAAGTAAGGAAATCACTCAGATCTGTCATATAATTTAAATGATCAACATAAAAATGTTAACACTCACATTTACAAGTAAAAAAATGGCCAAAATTTCTGGATTTAAGGTGACCATAGAAACCTATTTCAAGTTGTTGAATGGTCTCTACAAAATCAAGTCTGATTTCTGTTTCAATGCCATTTTATCCTAAGCCTCCTCATCAGAGTCTGCTTTCCCACTAACTATCGCTGAGCATTCTACAAGTTCTTGATGCTTGGGAGAGACTCTGTACATGGCACTCCTTTTTTCCATGCTGGTCTTGCCTCTGGCTCTGAAGAATTAGACTGACAGCACACCCCTTGCAGAAGGAACCTTTGGTTAACTCATTCCAGTCACAGTACAGTTTTTCCACCAGTTCCGTGAAACATCTCCATTTCACAGACACTGTGAAAGTCAAAAGCACAGTAACACAGATAACAGTCTTGCAAGTGAACTCCTGCAAGGCAGGTGATGTCCATACCACTCAGTGGAACATCACTTAGAAAATATTCTTCATTGTTCCTCAGAGACTTATGTGATTTTACATGTAACATGTATAAACACACACAGTATGGTGAGATACAAATTTTTCTTGTATTAGAGACAACATAAGAATAACCCACTGAGCTTATGGTTTGGGCTGCAATTTCTGAGAAATTATACTGGTGTTCCATTCCTATTTCAATAAATATTGAAGTGTTTTCTTCCAAGGGGAATGGTATCCATAGAAGGACTGGTACTGAGTACTTCAACAACTGCACAATATGCTCAGAAAAAAAGGAGAGCCAAGGAAAAAATCCTTCTTCAAATCAGTCAGAAAGGGATTTAAATTTGGATTTCATAGATACCACTGGAGTAACCTAATTATGGCCATATAAAGGAGGGAAGAGGAAAATACAATCCCCATGTAATAATCTATACTTATTTTGTATGTGAATTAGCTCTTACTTCCAAGTATTTCATTTAAAAATGAAACGATAGAGATAAAATGTTAAACTATCAGTTTAATTCAGGCATAATGTATTTTTCTGGTAGAGCATAGAAATGACTGACCAAAATAACGTTGCATGGCCGTGAAATTAAAGAGGTGACAAAAAGAAAAAGACAAAAGATACCTGAACAATACTATTCCTTGTCCCATTTGAGCCATTTTAGTGGAAATTTTCTCAATTATTCAGTTCCAGGCAGGTACCAGAAATGGAAAATTTCAACATAATCAGTTAACAGTTCAAAAAAAAGTTAAGCACCTTGGGACTAATGTCATTTGGTGAAAAGCTGCATGCAGCTTTACCTAAAGACCATGCTACCAGGTCCACCTTAAAGATTTTATTTATGCACGCAATAAAACCAGGAAAGGACTGTGTGACAAATCCTTTTTTTGTGAATGAAGTTAGTAATATTAAATTCTTCAAAATTGAACATACTCATGAACATAAAACAATAACTTGATGTAGTGGCTCGGATGCAACTATTGCACAAAATAAAATCTACTGCTCTCAATACTTTGTGCAAAATAATTTTGGAAAACGGTAGAAGGGTCACTAAAACCCTTGGTTTACTGATGAATCTGTACAAATATTTAGAGATGTAAAGCAGGGAACACAGAAAATCTACTGGTAAAGGTTCACATAGAACTTTATTGCCCTGTAGGAAAGTAAAGAATTTTAGGAATCTTTATAATCCTGTTGGGCCTGTAAAAACAGAAACAAAGAGAGGTCAAAGGATCTCAATGGATGGCTAGGTTGCAAAGCATGTACACAGTGAAATACTTTAATTTCAAAAATTACTTTGGACAACAGGTAGTAGCAAGACTACTGAAGTCTACTGATTTCAGTGAGAGTATTCTAAATCATTATAAATCAAAAACTTTATTAGTAAGGGTATTATAAATACTATTCACAAAACAGGAAGTCACAATGCACATGAACACCAGTCACCAGCACAATCCAAGTATTAAACTTCCAAAACTCAGGCCTTAGAACTAGGTCAATAGCTTTCTTGACTATTTTTTTAATCAGAGTCCAATGCATGCAATTTCAAGAAAGAAAGTCCAAATGTCTGAAGTATAAATATTTACATTTTGAAACTATTTTATCAGAGGAAAGAAGCTGAGCAACCCCTAGTGGTAGCAGAAAAATATCTTCTGGAAAAAAAGCAAAATTTCTTTTACAAGTATTTTCAAAAATACATTAATTAGTAAACACAAATTCCTATACTACATACAGTGTCCAAAGTTGATGATAACATTTTGAAAAATCTAAAAGCAAAAAATTATGCATGCCTCATAGCAGTTTTTTCTTAGAATTCAATTAGGAAGTGATAATCCTGTTTGATAAAACACTCCAATATAGAAGTCTTAAAATATATTAAGAAGAATCTTTTAATATATTTTTTTCAAAGATAATGTATTTTTTTTTCTAATTTTAAGATGTTCTAATGCAGCTACTGCCAAATTCAGCATCATCATTTAGGGACGGACTTGCAAACACTATACCAGTGAAATGCAAGTGTGGTATTACTGAAAAAAAAAACCTTAGACCTTTTGGTATTTTTGTAAAGTAGTTATCTAGAATTCAGTTTATCAGCTCTTTTCTATAAATTGTCATTTTCTCTTCCTTCTTGTATGCTTAGAAATAAGAAAGAACACTGATCACTGCCAGAACAAAGTATACTTTCTCTCCACTCAAATTTTTTGAACCTCACTCCCCTTGAGTGAGATTTTCTGCGTTAGCCATCACCTGCTCAAGATTTTCATGAATAACCATCAGAACAAAGCAGGTACAAAGGCAGAGATGAATGCTCCGAGAAACATCAGTATCAAACCATATCTGAACTCTCTAAAGTCTTTCACACGTTATCCATATGCTTGTATTTAAAGGAAAAGCCCTTGCTCTATCGTCACCAATGATTCTATGCCTCCCCCATGACCAAAACAGAGGGACAGGCTTCACGGAGCCCAGGTCATTTCAGATACCATGACTCTGGATACCAGTAGATATTATAGAAATAAAAGAATGAGCCCCAAATTATGCCCTCTTTTTTCCAGAAAATGTAATGTTGAAGACAGTATTTCCAAAATCAAAGACAACACTGAGATATAAAATCACACATAAAGGTGCACTAAGAAATCACTTTAGAGCTCAGTTCTTGATTTTCACCATTTCTAAGGTGACTTTTAAACTGATTTTAAGTCTAAAAACTAGTTAAGGCAGAAAAAGCTCATTGCTGGAACACCTGAAGCTATTCCAAAGAAAACAAAAAAGGATCTCAAGAGACTTGAAGTCAATCTGTAACATACCACCACACACTGGGAAAAAACCAACCAAACAAAACAAATCCCCCAACATTTGACATACCATCATTATACTGCTATAGCATTTTGTGCTGAGCTGTCACAATCAGCACAGCAGAAACTTGGGTGTGCTCTGAAAACCATCAATTTAAATTCAGAGGCAGCACAAGACTCCTGTGATCAACTAATGGCTACCAATGTCAGAGACAAGAAGTCTGACACACAAATCTTACATTAACAGGAAAAAAAGGACAACATAACAGGTATCTTGGATGAATTTGTGAAAACATTCTTATAAATATTTTTAAAGATCTCTGACTTCTTACTGGAAAATATGTATAATTTTACTAAAAATAATCTACTGATAATGCATAGTACAGTACACCCTCCTGTGTTGTCTAATTGATAAAGACTGCTTAACAGAACTTCCAGTTTTATTACATTCAAGAAACTTTCTGTCACACTTAAAAGTATCTTGCAATGAATCACATGAAAATATCATACCTCCAAGTTGCTGAGATGCTGTTTTTCAAGGAGCTGTCGCATTTCTTTCAGATTTTTCTGGAAGAGAAGTTGGTGACTATCCATGTCTATTCTACTGCTCTCTTGTATTGTTTCATCACAGCCAAACATTGCTGAATTCTGCTTCTGATGGAAAGAATCACTTCTAGATGCTGATGAGGATGAAGTGTCATCTGTGGTTCTTGATACAAACAAGCAAATTATTACTTCGTCTTACTTCTATGTATCAACTGTACACTTTTAAATATGTTTCTTACCAAAAGTATGCACCATCAATAAATGATGAAAAGCCCAACAAATGCTGTTAGTACTATCTGAAAGTGTCCAACACTTTCCATTTTAAAACTCCTCTTCTGTTATTTATATATAGACTTTTCTGATTGGGTTGTTGGGTGACAGCCTCAAGCTGCATTAATATGGAAAATGTCAGCCAACAGTTTGGTAATTTACAGAAATAGAACATGGAAGGATGTTTAAAAAAAAAAAAAAGAAAAAAACAAACAAGAAAATGGGCTTCACTTTTCCGTAAAGATGGCTTATGTAGAGTGTAACTATATTGATGCTATCAGGTGTTCCCTTACTTCAAAGACCAAGAAAGCTTTGTAGTAACCAGAGAGCCCAAATCTACTGATGATGTGTAATGTCATTATTGTGGTATGTTAAAGAATTGGTATTTGCTGCCTGAAAAAAAAATCTTTAGAGTAGCTAGTGTAGCTGGGCCCTGTGACCAGCTCTTAGCTGAAGATACATGTTTCACATATGTACAGAAATTCAGTAACCTCTTTCATTTCTCTCCATTTCTTCAGCTTAAGGTCTTTCTTCTGAGCCTTCTCTTACTGCATCTAAAATTACCCCTTTTCTTTTTAGTGGATCTATTTCAAGTGGGTAAATCTAGTAAGACCTGGTTTTTTTATATTTATCACAACACTATTAATTTCAGGGCAATGATAAATGGAAACTTTCAAATCATCAAGACTTTTGATATTTTTCAGGAGACTTTACACAAGACTCCAAAAAGGGTTGGCTTAATTGCAGTGACCTAAGGAGAGTCGAAAATGGAATTTATTATTTCTGTTGAAATGGCTGACAGCAAAAAAGGAGAACAACTTCACAAATTTATTTATTGAACTCAGAAAACCGCATGCTGTTTTCTTTTGAATGGCAGATATCCTCCCTATCCAAAAACTTTTTTGGTTTTGTGGACCAGACTGATTGACACCTGGCCCCCCGGTTTCTCGGTTTTTTGGACACATACAACTTTCTTTATATTTATTTGAGTGTTCATAACATTTATATTTATAAAAAATTCTACACGTTTAGGCCATTTGTATTTATAAAAGTTTCAACATTCCAACTTTTCCATAGACCATTTTTGATTTGTCATATTTCAGTTTATATCCCAAGACTGAACTTAACCGAACACAACTATTTTAAAACACCAACAGGGAAATACATCTTGTAAAAAGAGCAGCGTGCCATTTACACACCTAGTGTACAAACATCCCAGTGTTTGTTGGCTAATGAGTTCTCCAAAATCTTTGCTTTAGCATTCAATACTTAAACCCTACTAGAAGCAAAATGGCTCTACTGCAAGCACAGAATATACTTATTAGGCACTTTTGCCTTTCTCCAAGAGGAATTAATACGTCTCCACTGCTTAATTTATTTTTTTACACCTTTTAAAACACAGACATTATGAATTCAAGAATCTTTTAAAATTCACAGATATTCAGTTGGGTCTGGAGATATAGTTATCTTGCATACTTTATACAGTATTCATTTTTTCCTTTAAAAGGGGACTGTCAATGAATTCTATACATTCTGTTTCTGATGGAGGGTAAATTCTAAAGATGACACAAGATTTTTGGCTTGAGTGTTTATGGAATTGTAAGAAGCAATAGAAATAAAGGTATTGACTACTTCATATGAGTTAGTTACCAGTTCCAAAATTTCCAATTAAAGGCATTATAAGAAATGTTTGAAGCTTTACAGCTCGGAACTGGTGAGCTTTGAAGAACCTTCGCTGTTGAGAAGCTTCTCAAAATGCTCTTCTGTTTTATCTGTACTAGCTGTCTTGTGACCTGCCAGTAGGTCATAGTGGAGTCAACTTTTAAACCTTTCTGATGCTGGGGCCACTTATTTTCCTTTTCTTTTCCCTTGAGCAATTTCTAATTTCGGACTTACAGAAATATAATTAACTTTGAGATTCTTAGCTCTCTCTCAAATTTGGTTACTAGGGGAACACAAACTGTAAAAGAATATGAACATATATATTTAATTTCCTTAGGAAATCAGGTTAAGAAAATGAAAACTGGGAAAAGAACACACTATCACTATTAAAGGATAGTGAATTTTTTTAATTATACATATAAAAATGGAGTGACAGCACTGTAAGAAATGGTAAGTGGTTTGAACAAGTCCTGAGATACCAATGTGATGCACAAGGAGCAGTTGGAAAAAAGATGAAAAATAAAGAAAGAAATGATAAAGGCAGGGGGAAGAAACACTGAGATGCTGTCCTTAATCAAGCCTATGAGTGAAATGAGACAAATGATCAGGAAACCTGAGACAGGGTTCAGAAACATCTACATTTTTTGCCGTAAATTAAACTTAGATTTGACAGGTAGATTTCTTATTTGTTTCTTTGTTTTTGTTGCTGCAATTGTCCTATGAATATTGACTGACAAATAGCATGAGTGTTAAGCTCTAAGAGGTATAAAATACTTTCTCAACTGACCAGTTTATCACCTGAAAATGTATTGATCAGAAGAGATATGTAAACAAGTTGAATATTAATGTCACAATGAAGAACACACTGAAGCCCAGAAGTAGGGAGACCCATTTCAGACAGAATTTATCTCTGTTCTGAACATCTGCACAATTTATATCACGCAGAAAATAAGTGAAATGCAGAAAGGAATAACAAAAGAACAACAAAAATAACCCCCTGAGTTGAAATGTAAAAGAAATGAGAAGTTAGGAAACGGATAATCAGAAACTAGTAGGAAATACAGCAGATAAATAAACTATGTATGAAGAAACATTGTGTAATAAGTCAAGGTATCTGAGAAACAGTGTTTGGGTATAGTGAAAAGTATGCAAATAAAATTTTATGTGATATAAAATGAAATTACAGGTCAAATCATTACCAGGATGCTCTTGATGCATGTAGAGAATGAGAAATATAAAGGAATGACAGCTGGAAAGAAGATCCTTGGGTGAACATATAAATGAAAGTATCCTTGAATGTCAAAAGGAAAAAAAACCTGGATAAGAAATGACCTGGGCAGAATACTTCGTAATTCTGAGAACAGCAAATGGTTTGATAACCATGGCAATCTGAGTTGGGATATAACTGACTGGAGACTGGGTTAGTCTTGACTATTCCCAGAATTCCACTGAGTGGAAAAGGTTTGTGTCATCTATTTTGCTGTCTTACCAAATGGACACAAACAACCCAAGGAAGTTGCATAACATTTCATTGGCAAAGTTCACAGAAATGCTTTCTCTGCCACGAGAGAAATGCTCTACAACATCTTAAGGGTTATTGTCTGCTCTTTATTGAACACACTAAGAAATTAACTTCCTTTGATCATCAGAGTAAACAGGAATGCTTACCTGAAGCTGATTTTGTTTATGCTTGGCAAGCACAGTCCTGGTGTTAAAACTGATCCTTTAATTTGTTCAAGAGCTTCTTCTAACTTAAAAGCTGCTTTTGTCTGGACTGGACGGATCAGAGCTAAAAACACACAATGGGAAAAAAGTTTTTTAAAACTGGAATATTTTACCATAAATGGTTTGGTTAAGTTTCTGAAGTTTGGAAACCTAAATCCAGACAGTTACAATAACAGGGTAGTTTAGCATTATTAGACATACAAGAGCACCTCGAGTTTCCCAGTCTATTTAAGTATTTACAGTCACACATGTATTCAACAGTTTTGCTATTTGCTTTTAAACTGCACTGTTGAAGAAATAGGAGGTTAAAAAATCTAACTTTTTTTTTACATCATGATTATTCTGCTCATGCACTAAGCCAAAGTTATGGCTTGCAGATATTTTACAGAGGCCAAATTGTAGATTAATAATTGAACCAGCGGGGAAAGAAGGAGTCCAGACAGGCCACTTTCAAGTGAGTAGAAGTACGGTAGAGAGTAGCAGAGGCAGAATTTCTATAAAGGAAAACCAAGAGAAAAGATTGTGATTCATTCTATTGCTACACAGTCTGGCCTGTCATTAGAGCTACGAAGAAGCCCTAAACCAGTTCTGTTCTATTTTGTTATTTTAATCTGACATTTGATCTTGAAGTCAGAGACATTACCTCACAGCTGGCACAATTGCAGTTGGGAGAGTAAATCTGTTAAAGAATACCTAAGTAATAGACCATATCTTAAGTGCTTGAACACTGGAAAGTTGACGGGAAATCAGACTTGGCCAATGCTGTTACAAACTCCTGCCAATCTGCACTGATTCCAAGAAAGCAGGAACTGAGCTGAAGTGATCATTGCTTCCCAGCAAGAGAACAGCTTAGACAGTGGACTAATTCAGAAAAAAAAGTAATGTACCGTATTAATATGTGCTAGGACTGCATTTACTTAATGATAAACAAAATGCACCTTCTTGAATATTTCACATTCAAAGGTTCAAAGACGGGGATCATTACGCTATCCTAGTAACTGTCAGTGGCCTTGTAGCAACTCTCACCCAGCTGTGAAAGCACAGTACTGCAACCAATAAGCACACTGCAGCCAAAAAGTGGGGAAAACCCAGGAAGCCACAATACCTCAAGGAGGTCATGTACTTATTGTGACTGCAATATAGTGAAATATCTCACAATACAACTTTTCAAAAAAAAAATCTGGTTTTATTTCCTCTACTCAATTGTCATATGTATCCGATCTGAGCTTCTTGTCAGTTGTTTTGCTTTTGTGAATTCAATTACTTTGAGTGAAGTTAATGGTTCTGTTTGTTTCAACTATATCCTACTAATAGAAAAATATGGGGAGGTTGGACTAATGGCCTCCTGAGGTCCCTTCCAACCTTAACTATTCTCTGATTCTGTGAACATAAAACACTTGTATTGTGAATAATGGTTAATTTTAAATTTAAAAACCTGTTTGTTTGTGCTGTGAAAAGGACTGATGAGCACGTTGGAACTTAGCAGTTGCCTCCTGAAATTTAATCTTCCTCTGCTGCAGAACTTGTTCTCTAAATCTTTGTTCTTTTTCTTCTTCTTCCTTCTGTCTTTCTTCAAAGGCTCTGTGTTTAAGAAGAAAAAGTAGATCATTCCTATGTTTACGAATTACATTTACCAAAATATTAGTAACTTACTTGCTTACCAACTTGCCATTTTAGTGCAAAAGCTTGCTTGTCCATAAATTAAATGCTATTGACTTCATCACAGCTGGATTTTTATTGTTTGTCTGAATGTAAATGGGACAGTGGGTGGTGAAGAAGAGTCACAACATATTTTAATTTTTTAGCCTCACCCAGGGATTTGATTCTTTTTTACACGTGAATTAACATGCAGACTCGACCAGTTCTTGTCACCAATGTGACTTTTACAACAGCCTTTACAGTACGACATAAGTGTATCACAGTGAGCAGATCAGTAGGAAGGTTAACTGCAAATGCTCTGTGTGCTTTTCACAAGCTCTTGGGGAAATAATAACTGTTTAAAAGTTGTTATTTGGAAATAAGACAAAGTAACTACAGCTTTTATCTATAAATATGCAAGAGTTAGTATCAACTTGTATTTGTTAAGAAGCTTCCTGAAAGACAACCAGATTAGCAGCAGAAAATGGGATAAAATAGTAATGTGAAACTATAATTAACAGAATCAGTTATTAATAATAAATACATTAAATGTGTCCTCCCACTGGTTGGAAAGCAAAGCAGGCTATAGTCAAAAACAACCGTCATCACAAAGGTTTCCTTTCAGTAGGCATAAGCTTCATGAAGCTATGTGGAATCTTTTCTCCTGCTGACAGAATCATCAACTTTTACTGACAAACTAGCTCCTTAAGTGAAATATACCCAGCATATTTATTGGCACAGTGCCTATGTAGGCAAGTCACATTTAATGGTTTTAAGCTAAAAGAGGGTAGATTCAGACTAGATATAAGGAAGAAATTTTTTTACAGTGAGGGTAGCGAAACACTGGAGCATGTCGCCCACAAAGGTTGTGGATGCCCCTTCCCTGGAAACATTCTATTCTAAAAGCAGTAATACTGTAAAAGTCATGGTCTTCAAGTGAAACTTCCAAAGCCTGCCATGAAAAGATCACTACAGCTGGAGCTTCCCATCTGTGTATTAGAATGTGATTTAACAGGTCACCAGGACACTAAGTAGGGTCCCCCTCTAGCCAGCATTAGCGGAAAGAAATGTTTAGCCATATTTTCTTTGTTCCTCTCATCACAATAAGATACCTTCCCATAACTCTAATCACTAGCAGAGGCTTCTTAGTTCTTCTTGCTTAATGGAGCAAAGCTGCTACTTTACAGAGCTACTCCTTAACTCAAGCTATTTTAATTATTCCTCCCTTTGCTTTTCAGGGAAAAACTTCAAACTGAAATATTCAACTTGACCCTCTCTAGTATCTCTTCAAAGTGATGACTGATTTCCTGTGAAAACAAACACAAAAATAATTTGAAATAGGTACTTTTTATTTTAGAAAGCTTAAAGGCTGAAATTGCCCAACAGTAAAAAAACAGGAAAACTGCCAACTAATTCCCAAGTACACACTTATACAGGAATATCCACTTTAATCCACTTGGAAGCCAAAGCATAGCAGAGAGAGACAAAGAACTTTCACTATTTTGAAAACTCATATATACATGGCTGTCAAAACATGTTAGAACTAAAAAGTAGAACTAGAGCTCATGGTCCACTTTCAATATTCCTGAATTTCAGTCACCTTAAAATCTAGTACAGAAATCTGCAATTTTACCTTGACTAAATGAAAATCACATGAGAGGAAACAGACTTGCTTATCTAGTAAGTACTTTAAACATTCTTCTGGATGCCCTTTAATATTTCTAGAAGCTGATCTAGAAGGTCTTTAGTTGAACTGTAGCTGTTAAATTCAGACATGTGGGAAATTCTACAACCTTACACCTGGAGTAATTCCAGCGTAGAACTCCAAAAAAGAAAAAAGTCAATTCTGACAGAGGGTTTTTTTTTTTTTAATGATTTTGAATATGACTTAGCCACACTCTTCCACATTCCTAATAATGAGCATTAAAAAAAGGACTGTTGTTCCACATAACTGGGAATGAGCAAGTCCAAATGCTGATGCAAGAGGTCTTTTTCACCACAGCTCATCATAATCACTATTTGGTTTGGATAAAGACAAGAAGGAGAAAAAAGGATTGCATTTTAATGTAAGGAAATGTATTAAAGTTATTCAGTGAAGCCTTATTAACTTCTTGACCTCACAGAATGTAAATTGTAACACCCAGGTGCATTATGTAAAATAAATAATTTAAGAAAATGCACATTTACATCTTAGAGAAAAACAGTTAAAGCAAATGTTCATGCACTCTCCTTAAAGCCACCAGCTTAGGTTCATATCACAGATGCAACATTGGCAAAAGAGTATGGCTTTAAGATGGATAGTTAGCAGAAGAATTTCCTGACTGGTGTTTTTTTAACCCAATTTTTCTGTCTACTATAAACAACCCAGTGGTGCAGCAGTTTTTGAAACAGCTGCCAAAATGTTTATGGAGAATTTGGAATACGAAACTTAAAATACTTAGCTGTCTCACATATACAGACATTATGTGGAAGGCATTTTTATGTTAAAAACAGTATGACTAGATGGTGGAACTATTTCCTGGTTAATTTTATGAAATTGTCTTCACAGTGAAGTGACGGATGCTACATTCCCAGGTGGACTAAATGCTTACTACTGCCTTGGATGAAAATGATAATTAAAAAAGGAATATATACAGTGTGTATGGAATGCTATAAAATGAACCTTTTGATACTGAGTTGATATTATTCTTCCATTGCTATATCATGCTGAAAACCAGTGCACAGTAATTTTAAAATTGAGGTAGGGAGGTATTTGTATAGTCAATGACTACAGTAGGATCAAGAAAAGGCTAGAATGTGGTGTCACACTCAAAATTCCCTTCATGGGCAAACAGGAAGCAATCTTATGTCCTTAAAAAGATCTGTGGAAATTGCCCAAAAATCGACTTTTTTATCTGAGACACTTACCAAGACCAGGAACACATATTAAATCTATTCCTTCACCTTCTTTGATTATCATATGCTGAATACAAAAAGACAGCCAGAAATTGCCGCGAGAGCTTCAGAAGGACCAACCCTTAAAATACTCTAGGGGCTCACAGAGGGCTGTCCTGCAATATGCCCCAAGGTTCACAGGAGGTCTGCCTGCACTATGTACCAGTTGTCACATTCCAAGTCTTGTTCATAGGCAAAACCCAAGCACACCTTGTATAGTCAAGCTTTTTTTTTGTTAGCATAATTCAAATCTTAAGAGTCCAATTACTATTAATCCAGAATTGTTACTGAAAAATAATAATACTGTTAGAATATTTCTATACAGAAAAAGGCTCAATAATGGTGATAAAACAGTTTGAACTGTTATTCACACATTGAGTTTCTATCCCTTTTCCTGACGCTCATTCCTGCATTGCTCTTTTGCATCCCAAGACTTGTAGTTTCATTCTGGTTTTGCTGGGGTGTTAGGGTGAACTGGCAGCATCTGGAGTCCCTTCAGCAGGACCACCAGGATATTCATGTTAGTGCTTTCTTCTCCCTCACCTTAGGATCCACTTGGAGTAATTTTTATATTTGCTAATACACTTTTACATCTCTACTCTATCATCGTCATTGTCGTAGCTCCACAGTACCTCCAAACATTCCGTACATGGTGCCTTCTATGTATTTAACATATTACTTTTTTGTTCTTTGTTACCTCTAAAGCCAGGTTTGTCAGATTTAGTTCTGCATTCCTTTACCTATTGGTGAGTATAGCCATGAGGTCCCCAGTGCCAAGCCTGTGTGCCATCTCTTACCATCTCCTGCCTGTCCTCCTCCATGCCACATCCTGCACCTCCAGTTTTCAAGGCCTCTGCTACTGTACCAGGCCTGCATTTCTCTACACTGCTTCATTATTTTAGAGTCACAAATATCTCATTCTCTGCACATAAAACTGCTTGTTACCGCTATTTATATAAAACTATGGTCATACAATAAAAAGATAAACAAAGGCAAAATAAATTAGCCACAGACACCTGGTCTATTACAGAAATTGCTGTTACAGTTGAACCAAGCAAAACAAAGCTGCTGTCAGGTCAAGAAAAGTTCAAAGAGAGCAAGCTTGGCAAGCATCTGTTCCAAGGCCTTGCAAATTCAGCACAATCCTGTGGCCCATTATCAGAAATGGCAATATTGCATTTTAGGTCCACATGGTTACAGTGATCACCTACTTTTCACAGTTCCATTCTGATGTAGAAAGAAATACAAAATTCTCAACAGTCTGCCCTCTCTGTTTACCAAGTGCTGACACTGTTCTCATATTTCTGGCCATAGACTGCTTTTCATTCACTATCAACAAAACTGATGAATAATTTAAAGATCTTTTATTAAATAATAAATGTTAATCAGCCAGTAGGTGGAGCACAAAGCTTGTGCATATGTTGAAAATAAAGTATTACGGAAAGAACAATACATTGGGAATAGATTGGAAACCGATATAGATTTCCTTCCCCAGTTTCAAGAGATGGATTAGCTATTTCAAGGTAATTCAAAATGCTGAAGCAAGATAACTGACTGTAAGGTTTATTTTAAAATGCACATAGACAATTGCATTTCCAGCATGAACCAGCCACCTGCAGCAAGTCACATCACAGTAAAATGGGATGCACATTTTGCACTGAGCAGTAACAGCACGAAGTCTATAGTCCCCAGCAAAACTGACAGCTGGTATTTAAAAAGCAGTGTGTTATAAACATAAACATAAAACATAAAATATGATATCCTATTCATTTGCATCAAGTATGTGCTTAGTCAGTAGCTCTTATTTCCAGAATACTGTTATTTAAACAAAATATCTGCCAGCTACTGCCCCAGAGAATATTTGATTCTTAATCTTATCTTGAAATTGCAACTTCATGTATCAGTGAGACAATAAAGAAATTACTTTCTTGATACTCAGGCAACTTGTATAAACTGTAGGCTAGGGGTTTTTTGCTGTGTAGAAGTACTGTTGTTAACACAAAACTAAGGAGCGTGGTCAGTACAAGAGATGCAAAGAAACAGATGACATCAGGGGGGTTGAAAAAGATCTGTGATTTAAGTCATTGAGACTTTTCTTTCCAAAGCTATCCTCGCTCTTTTCTGAGCAAGTGATGTTTTTGTCTTTTACTACTAAACCAATTAACTGAGCACAGCTTGTAGAAGTTGAGTATTTTTGATGGTGAAGGTGCTGCATTTTAGAAGTATTGACAACAAATCAATACTAGACTGTCAGGGAAAATTTCATAACAAGTACATACAGAAAAGGTTGAAAACAGAAGACCTCAATCTGCAAGAACCTTGCATATGCATATGCATATGCAGTTTTCATTAGCTTAAAAAGTGCTTTGGTATAACCTTGTTTAAAGGAGGTCTGCTGGTGGTTCCTGAAAAAAACCACAAAGAAAAACCCACAGAAAAGTTTTCCTCCACAAAGCAATATGAAGAGAATGAACCTAAATGACACAAGATTAAGAAGAGAGCAGAAACTCTCCTGTATCTTCACTAGCACTTCTTCCTGAAGGGAATTCACTGCTTTTACTTTTTTAGGAGAAAATTTATAAACTTAAGGTGGACGCTAAATTTAGTAATGCTTGATCAACTTGATAAAATTCTACAAAGAAATGACAGTCCTGTAGATGAGGGGAGAGCAGTAGATATTATCTCTTTGGACTTCACGAAGGCTGCTGGTACTGTCTCCCCTATTATCCCCATAAACGAGATGCTGTTGTACAGGCTGAATTAGCACACACAGAGGTGGAATGTAAATGATCTGAATGGCCAGGCCCAGAGGGTGGTGATTAGTGACACAAAGTCTTAATGGAGGCCAGTACAGAGTGGTGAACCCTAGAAGTCAGTACTGGGCCCAGTCCTCTTTAACATCTTCATTAAGCATGGAAACATAACATTTGGGTTAGAAAATCAGGATCATCAAGCCCAACAACAAACCCAGCACTGCCAAGTCCACCACTAAACCACATCTTGATACAACATGCAACCACTCAAACGGGCAGCCTCTTCCAATCTTGACAACCCTCTCCATGAAGAAAATTTTCCTAGCATCCAATCTAAACCTCCCTTGGTGCAATTTGAGGCCATTTCCTGTCATGCTAGAGCACTTGCTACTTGGGAGAAGGGACCAACTTTGCTGCAAAGAATGTCAATGGTATCCTGAACAGCACTAGGCAAAGCTTAGCCAGCAGGTAGAGGGAAGTGATCCTTCCCCTCTGCTCAGCACTAGGCAGGCCACAGCTGAAGGACTGTATCCAGCTCTGGGCTCCTCAGTACAAGAGAGACATGGACAGACTGGAGACAGTCCAATGAAGGGCCACAAAGATGATGAAGGGACTGGAGAATCTCTCTAGGAGGACAGGCTGAGAGATCTGGGACTGTTCAGCCTGGAGAATAGAAGGCTCAAGGGAATCTTATTAATGTCTATAAATACCTGGAAGGAAGGTGCAAAAAGGAGAGAGCCAGACTGTCTTTAGTGATGCGCGCTGATCGGACCAAACTGAAACACAGAAGCTTCCTTTGGAATATCAGGAAACACTTTTTTTTTTGTTAGGATGACCAAGCACTGACACAGATTGCCTTGCACAGTTGTGGAGTCTCCATTCTTCGAGAAGCTCAAAAGCTAGTCCTGGGCAACCAGCTCTAGGTGGCCCTTCCTGAGTGGAGGTGTTCCACCAGATGACTTCAAGAGGTGCCTTCAACCTCAACCATTCTGTGTGAAGGTTAGAGGTAGAAAATGGACTGTCACACTTCAGATTGCACTCATTCCTACTCTCCATATAAAAAATACAAAAGATACAATTTCTCCTTTGAAATCATACACCAGCAGTGCCAAGAATAACTCCTGATACATGCCTGTAATCCCTGACAGGGATAACTCTGGGCGCTGCCAGGTGAGAATGTGGAGCTTAAGAAAGTCATGCTACCCATGAGAAACCATCATCATATCTAACACCTTTACATGTGTAAGAAAGCTAATGGAACTTGGCTCATATACAGATTTGAGACATGACCTGATGGTTGATCAATCAATTCCTACCTGCATAACTGTCAGGAAAAAATATTCAGATTCAAGGAACTTTATTTTCAAATTACTTTCCTGCACACATGCAGCGAACCTTAATTTTTAATTATATGTCATAGCTTATAACATTGTATGCACTTACTACCTTTCTAACATTGGACAACTTACTCTGTTTCAGTTACCACAGACTTCCATTTGAACTGCTTATTGTGCTAATAATTATGCCATTCTCAATTATCACAAATTGAAATTACTTCATTTTATGAATACTATACCTAAATTTTTAAGTGGCTCACCTGAGTAACTTGGATTTATACTGTATTTATTCTTAAGGCTGCAATGAAATACATATGGAAATGTATTTATGTATCCATGAGTATTACCTTAACTACACCAGTCTGTCAAAAATATGTAGGCTGTCTGGTATTTGCTTTTACATTAGAGTATAATATTTCAAGACTAGTAATACAATAAACAGTGTTCATCTGAGATGCGTAGCATTACAGTGGTTCTGGTCCAGAAAATGAAATTAGGTATTTAATTTTTCAACTGAGACTCAGTTTATTATCTGCAAAGGTTGTGGGTGGCACTCTGTCTTTAATCACTCGCAGGTGATTATACCTCCTCTTCCCTTTTTCTTTATATTTCAAAATGTAAGTTGACAACACATGCTGTCAGGCTAAAATGGCAATATAAACGATATATACCACCTCTCTTACGAGTTATGAACATATGCCAATAAGTTAACATTGTACAACAAAAGTCATCTGATAGAGGAACCGTGGGGCATGAGCATTAATGAGTTAACAAGAGGAAGAGAAGCTGGTCTGAGGCTGGGGGCTTGCAAGGAGGAACCCATCTGACCCTACAGTACACACAGCCGAGCCCCCTGTATGTGTGAGCACCACCTCAGTGCGAGGGAAAAGACCTCTATGCCCATTAAACTACTTACAGCACTTCACTGAGACATTTCAGTGCATAATTTACTTAATCCATTTGTCACAGAATATTTCATGGCTTTACGTTCTCATGTATGCAGAAAGACAGACTATGCAAAGCTCTGTTTAAAATGTCAGTACAAAATAACTTTATTATAAATAAAATCCTGAACAAGAAAGATGCTGCTTTGTGTTTATTGGGAAGTGGGAGCACAAAGCCTAGCCACGAAGGGGAGGCTGTGCAGCTGTTATGCCATGCAGACAGAAAAGCACACGCTTCAGAAGGCCACTGCCTGCCTGCTGGCCCACACTGTGTGGCTGAGTGCATTTTTCACACATCCATTGAAGCTAATAAAACCCAGAACACTAGAAATGCAGATCAGAGCCACAAGATCAAAGTGCTACTTACCTTTAGTTTATATGAGATGTGACTACAGTGAGTTTCCAAAAATTAGTGAGTAAATCAGAATATTGCTCTTTTTATATTTTATTTGTCCTAGAGCAAGAAACTGGATTGGAGAAACTTTTTACCTTAGATTCCTCTAGGCCAAAGCAGTGAGCTATTTATCAAAGCAAACATGAAAACACTAGAGGTATATTGATGTGTCTCAAGGTTTTGAGTCTTTTTGCTTTGGTTTTCTTTTCTTTATTTTTTTTTTTTTACAATCCTCCACTAAAGGAACCCTAGTTACTTGCCTTCTTCTTCTGTTTGTCTCCATCAAATATTTCATTGCCTTGCTCCGATGTATTTTTTGATCCTCTTTCAATGCCCGACGTTCTTCTTCTAAATCCTGTTCAAAATGAAACGCCAGATCTCTACCCCTAAGATTGTGTTAAGGACAACAGAAATTGGATTGAACTGCTCATTAAAAGATATAATAGCCTGTTTGATTGACCTTATACACAGTAGGTCCCATAATTGTATGTTATAGTCATAACTAACTTCATGCTCATCCAGAAAAAAAAACCGTAATTGCATTTTACTTTTTAAAGGGATTTTAGGAGAGGCTTTGCACTCATCTTTCATGATACTACCAGCTAAAAAATCCCACCTTTATTATGTTCATTTGAAGGAACATTTTGTGTAGTTATCTAAACCTCTGACATAAGGATCGAAGGGTAAATGTTAAATAGTAAACACCCCCACACACACCCCCACACCCTAAAGGATTAGTTGTTTACAATGAAATTGATTAACATCACTAAATAAAAGCTCTTCACAGAGCCAGATCAGTCCTGCCTCACGCCAGTAATTATTTGAGCAGCACTGTGCAGGCGGATGGTAAGAGTTTGTGTCAGTAGTTCTTACTGCTAAAATTCAAAAAACAAGAACCCCCAAGTTAAAAGGGAAAACACTATCCCTAATGGCATAATCTCCTAGAAGAGGGAAAACAAGAAAACTCCGAGGTTGCTTGAGAAGTCAACTTTCCCACGGCGGTTTAAAACCCGCAATGTCCAAGTTTTAACTTGAAGACACCCCTGAGGCGTTCCCTGACCGCGGGGCAGGGCGGGGGCTGGGACACCGCTGCCCCGGCCCCGCCGCCGCCCCACACGGGCCCCAGCGCAGCCCCGCGGCCCCGGCCCCCCTTCGCAAGGCTTGGCCAGCCCCGAGAAACGCCCGGCCCCAGCGGTCCGGGAGCGCCTCAGGAAGGATACACAGGGACGCTCCGCCGCCCTCCCGCGCGGTCCTGCGGGGCCTCGGAGAGCTGCTGCCCCCGCGCCGCCCCGCCGGCCTTCCCGCCGAGCTCCATCCAGCGCCCGGGTCAGCGCCGGGTCCTCAGTGCCGCCAGAGCCGGGCCCCGCCGCGCTGCTCCGCGCCTCCTGCCCGGCCTCGTAGCAACCGGCGACGCCGCTTCCTTCGCAACGGGGCGGGGCCGCGGCGCTGAGGGGGCGGTGCCGGGGGGAGAGGGTTTGGCTGGGGCAGCGTTTGATGGCTTCGAGGCGGGCGCAGGGGACAGGGCGGGCCGGGACCCGCCTCACCAGGCAGGTTCTTGTCCGTGCCCGTACCAGGGTGGGAGCCACGCGTGGGAATTGCTGCGCACTCTCCCCGCCGTCCCGTCCCGTCCCGTCCCGTCAGAGACAGCCGTGCCGGACACCGTGCCAGGGACGGTGCATGGCTCTCCCTGGGCTTTCCATCCTCAGCAGCGCTATAAACCGCGGGATGACCTTTAAAAGCCCCAAACACACCCGCTGTTCGAGCGAACGCGCTCTCGTGGGCAAACACCGCCCCGACCCTGCGTGCGGGTTTGCAGAGCTCTGCGGGGGCCTCTTGGGCCTGTTGAAGACTTGGAGTTAACACCATAAACTTTTTTTTTTTTGACCACAGCGTGCAGAAATCACAACAACAACAACAACAAAAAGATTAAAATTGTATCAAATATTATAGAAAAATCTTTAAAAGTCCATAAATATAGTTACACAAAGGAAAAAAAATAGAAAAACCAAAAAAACCCCAGGGTTGTTCTTAAGACCGCAATTTTTTTTTATTTTATTTTTTTTTTTTTTTAAAGCAAAGCAGGGTGTGTTGTCTTGGGATATTGCCCTGCCTTGGATGAGCTGTCAGCAACAGGCTAAATGCCTTGGTGATTTCCTGGTGAGACATTTCTTGGCTGGTGTATTTGAGCTTAAACCAATTCTTCCTTTTTTTTTTTTTTCAGTGTGCAGCTGTTCTATGTCTTTGACTAGGAAGGTAAAAATAGTACTCTGCATTTGTGAAATACTTTTCTCCACAGACCTCTCCCCATATTAGTAGCACAGTTTGTGAAGTGGGTGTTGCTATTACCATTTTACAGTCAAGACCACTGGTAGTCAGGTTGCCAAGTGTGCTTAATACTTATAGTATCCCAGTTACCGCAGTTGAGAATATGACCCTAAAATGGAAGTCTTTCACCTCTAGTTCAGAATACCGACCCCAAATTCACCACTTCTTTGCCCCATTTGCTCTGTTGTGTTGCAAAAGGTGGAAAAGTGGTTGTCACTTTACTACTGTGTGCTTTTCAAGCCACACACATACTTAAAATCCCAGTTTGCCTGATTAAATGGTCTGTTTCATTTAGGATGCAGGAGAAGGCTTTATCAGGATGGAGAGTTGAGTCACCCAAGCAGAACTGAAGCAGAGATGGGAAACTGCAGAATTTGGGCCCGTGTCACACCTAGGAAGATTGAAGTTCGTGGTCAACCCATGCCACTAGCAGAATTTGAGCTTCTTTAGATGCACTGAAAATTTTGATCTAATACAGCACAGCTTGCAGCTTCACCTTAAGATACCTTCTGAGATTTAGAACTAAGAATAGTGTTTATATATCTTTCTGTCTTTCCCTTGTTTACTTTTTTATTACATTTTCATAGTGCTCCTTTACAGTTATTGGATAATTCCTCCTCATGAGTAACCTCACATCTTTCAGACTGTGGGACAAGAAGGTGACAAGCTGAGGACCACGTAATTCAGAAGTGTATGATTATTCTGGGACAGCAAGAAAGCTGATCTTAAGTAGTTACAGAACGGAAGGTCCTGCTCTGACAGCTGGTTTGAAAGAAGCTGTATAAAGTTTACTGTGGGCTAGACACTGATATTCCACTGAAGGATAAAGATCAGCTCTTAAAACTTTGTGGGATGCATTCTGAATTTATTACAAGTCTTATTTGAAGTCTGGAGCATAGCTGTGCTGCTGCAAAAAAAGGTTTTCCTTTCCTTCTTGTTCCAGTGGAGGATTAACCTGCTAATGTTGTATAGTTTTCCTCCAAGCTGTGTAGGCAACTGCATGGGAGAAGAAGTTCAGTTAATGTTCTGACTATTTTAACCATTCCTTCCTGAAATTTGTCACCTCTGCCTATTTATTTTCATAGAAAGAGGAAGAAAAACTGTTTGCCCTTAATGTGATACATAGGTAGCCATGAAAATCTTTTCACCTTCTTCTTGAGACTGAACTATGGATCACAACATGCATCTTCTTGAGAGAGCATCAACTGATGCACTAATTAAACCCTAGTAAGTCTCATACTGGAAAACTGTGATGTGCCATGTACTTTGGAACAAATTGAAAATTTTGATTTTGAGAGATACAGAAGAGCCAAAGTTGTTCAGAATTTCACAGACAGTTGAATATGCTCCTCTCAGGTACCGGTGCTTAGTACCATTTAGCTATTAATTTGTTAAGAAAACATTGGATTTAAAAGTGTGTTAAGCCCCTCCTCACAACAAATCTTAGTAGCAAAAGCTATTTCCAGTGTATTCCAGCTTTAGATAGGGGTGGAGATGAACCACATTATCAAGACTAATTTGGTATATTGTCTTGTACCAGTGTAAGGTGCAGTTGAACAGTGTATTCTGAAGACCCTTAGACAGTGTGTTTCCCAGTGGCACATTGGAAGCTGAGCTTTCATTTATTCAGCCAGATCACAAACAATTTAAATTCTCTAATGTGTCTAAATTCTCTAAATCTCTTGGACCTTTATGAACTTTTTTTTTGTTAGACTATCAGACCCAGTTTTTAAGATACAAAAGTATCTTAAAAATCTTATCAAGTGGACTTGAGTGTTTGAAAACTGTAAGTGCCTCATAGTTTTAATTAAGCTTTTATGGACTACATTTAATTTTCTTCTTTTTCATGCCATTCTCTCGTACTTTGACTTTTCAGGGATAAAAATCATGGAATTGAATGATAGTCTCAGTACCTGTGCTACAACAGGTGGGCTACCAGTGAGACCAAATTACTGCAGTTATCTTCCTGGTAAAAAATTTTTTATGTAATACAAAGTGCTAATTTAAAAAAAAGTTTTTTCAGTTTTCTATTTTGAATTTACTTTGATGACATATTTCAAAATTGCCTCCACAGCCTGTTCTAGTGCACTACCATCGCAACAATACAAACATCCTAATTTTAATGATAAAAAACTTCATAAAAATTTAAAAACATTGAGTAATACTAGTTTTTCTTTCAAGTAGCCCAGACCACTCATGCCAAATATACAAAAATGCTCAAAAATAGCATATAAGAAAATCTGTCAGAGTTTTTCACAATGAAAATATATATGTTTGATGTGTCATGTAGAGGTGATAACCAGTAATTTCCCTCAGGATGCAAGTAGTAGTATATAAAATGTACTGTGCAGTTAAAAAGTGGTTTATTAAATCCAGGCAGTAAAGGAGTGATGTGTTGGCTGCCCTTTGTGCTGTAGACATTCCCAAATAGTTAGATCAGGCCTTCATAGTGTACAATTCTTTCCACAGAAATTTGAAAGCCATCAAAACATTTGCATTTCTTCAAGTAAAAGATGAACCACAACTTTAGGGTAACTTCATTGATTTGTCTTAATATTTTTTTGTTCAGTTTAGGAGAGACTGTCAGAAATAATGAGGAACCTTGTTCACCTAAGGTAAGATTTTCAATTACTTTGTTTAGATAAGATAATGAATGTAACTGAACGATTTCTCAGAAAAGTGACAGATGCTTTAAAAATGTGGATTGCCTTATTCAAGAAAGATATGAAAATACAGAAGAATCAGGTTTTTTCAGATAACGAAAAGAAACTACACTGAAATTGTAGGAATTCAGTACATTAAAACATATTTGTGTTAATGTCCTTTATCACAACTAAATTTTTAGGTCATATTTTTAATCTCATCTGCATGACTGTAAATGCAGAGTAGCTATTGGTTTTGGCAGAGGCAGTTTTTGCTTGAATTGCTGAGATCAGACTTAATTGCTTGTCTCATGCTGGCTTTTCTTAAAGATAAATATTGATTAAAAATATTTGCTTGACAGTATTTAATTGAACATCTGGTGAGTAGCTGTGATAGCCCTTGAACAAGCCATACTTTCAAGTGTTCTATTTATAAGTTTCAAGTGATCTGTTTGTAACCCTTATATAATTTTTCTTTCTTTCTTTTGTGCTTATTTCAAAATTAAAGGAACATATTCTTTTATTTCTCTACCATTCTTTAGGCACAAAATGCAATTATACTAGTAATTCAGAAACCTTTTTTTGCAAAATCCCTTCATTAACAGTTTTTTTGTATTTTTCACTTTCACTTTTTAAGAGCAAAAATCAGGAAAAAACCCTTTTCAGTGCTTGCTGGTGAAGTGCCAGTTCCAGAAAGAGAACACTGAAGCAGGAAAGAACAACTATGTTGAAGATGTATTCAAGTCTAAATAAGTTTTGTTCTTCATTAAAATCTTGACATTTCTAAGGATCCTATTTACATTTGAAAACACAATATATGATCATACTACAAATGATTTCCTGAGATTATGAAATCATCAAACAAAGACTCATATGAAAATATGTTACTTAGTATTTTGACAATGACACATATTTTGGGAATTACTTTTAGTAATTTCTTTAAGTGATGATTCAGAGGCATTCCCTTATTTTATGTCATATGGCACCATGGAAGAAAAACGATTAAATATGAAAATATAATTTTAAAATAGCAGTAATAGGTGTAACTACTTTTACTAATGTTATTATTGTTATTATTTCAGGTAACTGTATGCGCATGAATACTGTCCCTTTATTCTGTCCCCTATAAGAACATTTAAAAAAAAAAAATTAATGCTGAATTGGTCTGCAAATCTTCTCAGGACTGCTTGTGTGCCTAAGTTAAAAACATATGCAAGTATTTCTCTGATCAGAGTCTAAATAATTAATTTAGGTATTTTCAAGAGTAAAAGTATTTTGCTGATATCTGGTAAATCCAAAAGCCTGCTCCTTTCCAGTGAAAATAAGTTCCTTCGCATTTGAGATGTGTGTTGGGTGTGGTGATTCCTAAAACACGAGCTTCTAAAACGCAGGATTTGCAAGTTCTTGCCTCCAGTTCACAGTGCTCACAAGTGGAATACCTCACCAGAAATAGCAGTGGTATTTATTTAATTAGTAGAGGTTATTCTCTACCTCTGACACTATCTTTTTCTTGTGAGGTATGGCTAAGCAGAGAACACCTAACTGGTTTTGGTCTCAGCTCTGTCAATTATCACTTGATAAAGCTTAAAAAAAGCAGGTTTTGAAGGAAGGCCCGTAGAGCAATCTACTTCATTTTGACAGACTGAGATATTTTATAAATGCTTTATGTTCAATTTATTTCCCCCTCCATTGTTTGGTACAACAGGACACAAGGAGTGTTGGAGCTGTGGAGGAACAACTCCAGGCAGAAGAGAAAAATAAATCTGCAGATATTTCAAAACAAAAAGAACAATGCCTTGTACCATGTGATGCTCAAGCTAAAATGTTACGAGGGGACAAACATTACATGTGCAGTATGTATTCATCAAGAATACTTCTAGTGATGAGCTATGCAGTGCCATGCTATGCAATCCTTTCCTGTGCTACGCTATGCTGTGCAAATTTATTTTTTAATCTTCTTGAGCACACGTGACAGCCTTGAGACCCTGCTGCCCAAACTGTGTATTGTTCAGAAAATTTGGGTTACCTTGTTTTTGGGATGCAGCTGGTATAATCATTGGTGAAGACAGGCAAATCCAAGCAGCAGCACAACCCACCTAGATCTGTTATCCTATGAATGTCAGTATCTCTCTCCATTACAGAGGAAGAAGAGGTAGTCTGTTCCTCATTGAAACATCATAGCTGGGTGTGGGGGTGTAAAGTGGGAGATAGTTAATTAGTTAGTTAGTTAGTCAGTTACATGGGAGTAAATGTGTACTTCAGCTTGCCTTTTATAAAGGCTTACACAGGACATTCTCTATTCACTACCTTGATAAACTACACAGCAAATTATACAATCAGCCTCAGAAAATAATTGTGTAAATTCTTGGTTTTCACATATGATTTTAAAATATATATTATTAATTATATGTCGTGATGATGATGATTTTTAGCATCAGGGCAAAAACCAGGAGTAGTACAGTGAATGAGCAAATGTAAGGTGATAAGAAACCCTATATATCTGTCTTTTATCATATGCATTTATATTTCTGCGATATCCCTTAACTGGTTGTCCAGTTTTCCTAAGGATAAGATTAACTTCTTCAAAACATGAGAAGAGCCATCACTTCTTAAGACGTCTTTACTGCAATCAGAAAGTCTGACATTTTTAGCACCTTTGGCTTTAATCTGTGGTCTCTGTATTACTTTCATTTCACTTTTAGGTGCAGTAAGGTAAAACACCTTCAGTATTCACTTAGATATCATAAACAAGTATTTTGTCATTCAGTCAAGAATATTTCTAGAGTTATATAAAAAAAGTGGATGAACATATTTCTTTTGAAGGAAATTTGCAGAATTCTCTTGCTGAATATGCTAGAAGTACAAAAAAACTGGTAAGAGACATGATGGATGATCAACAGTCTTCTTTGGATTACCTTTCTAATCAGGTACCTTTTTTCTTTACTATAAAGATATGTATTTGTTATTTCTCACTGCAGGCATTCTCTTTCTGAGGAGAAATAGGGCTCATTAAACCATTAAGTTGTCACTAAACCAGCAGGACTAGAGTGTCTATCACCAGTCCTTGGACCTCTGGTAGGGTGTGAGTTCCATTTCTACGAGGTGTTATAAGCACCCCCTGGGTCACAACTCAGTGTCATACATGGCAGTAGGGAAAGTGGAGGACTGTTCTTTCACATTGATACAAATTACTACACACCACAAAAATGAACTTCAGATTATGTTTGCTAGGAGTCATAAAACAACTTAAGAATTTAAAATTCCTCACTGCAACCTGATTAAAGATCTTTTATTTGAATTTGCAGGTAAATGAACTCATGAACAAACTTGTTCTTTTGAACACAGTAATTTTGAGAAAACAACTGGATCCACTTCCTTACAAAGCAGTTCAATCTCATGGTAAGTACTTTTCCGATACAGTCTTGACACCTTCCTTTTTTATCTTTGTATCTTGAAAGGGAGCTAATTAAAGCAAAAGTAAGCAATTGTAACATTGACATTTACCCTGTGTTAGTAACATAAAACCTGTGGAAACTTAATGAACTGTTTAAAAACGTTATCATAAATACTGCTTTAAACCATTTGCAGCTGACAACTCCGGGCATCCTATTTAGCACGCTGATTTTTATGTAAAATACCAAGTATGATTATCAGTTAGTAAGTGATCTGAGGCTGCTAAATGGTACGCTCTTTTGCAATGAAATAAAGTGTGCTCTGCATCTGCAGCATCTTTATTCAAATGGCATGGAAGTCACTTTCACACTGGACAGTTAATCTTTTAAGTGTCCATCCAAACAAAAGGAAATATGACCTCTAAACAGTCATGCTGGCAGTGGAAACTGCTTGTTTGAGTATGCTTAACACGTACCTGGCTTAACACTTAGAGGTAAATGGTTTTTCATATATACATTATGATGGAAAGGCTTTTACAAGTATAAATAAAAATATCTGTAGGAAAAAGACTTCATTTCCCAGATAATATGTCTTTTTCACAGTACAGGTGTTATAAATAAAATGATAAAAAAATCTGTAAAGTGGCCAGATACATAATCTGTAATTTCATATAGATATGTATCATGTCTATTAAGATTAGAAAGAACTTTGTCTATACAGTGTCATTTATAATTAGGAGTTTAATGGTGTTTAGAAAATTTTAATTTACAAGATAAATTCATGACAAAGCATGATTTTAAAGTTTGCATGAGAAGAAAATTATATTTTAAATAATTCATATGTCACCAAGAAAAGTAATATTCCTGTGCCTAATCTGTATTTTTTTTAAACATATTTTGATAATGAGCTTCCTTAAATACCTTTTGTCTCTAGGTTTGGACTGCACTCATATTAAAGATACTGTTGGTTCGGTTTCAAAAACTCCAAGTGGTCTATACATTATCCATCCAGAAGGATCAAATTATCCTTTTGAGGTAATACATTTGTTATTATAGTCACAATTTGCTTGAGAATCTGTATTTAGAATTTTTTTAATAGATTTAAAGTGTTTTCTATGACAATTTCTCAACAGATGAATACCAAATGTATTAAATCATCTGCAGGTGCCTGCTATTACTATAATTTTGACAAGTTTCTTATTTTATACAAAGAAATTTAATATCTTTCATGAGAGCCTACTGTCAGTTTTCATATGCAGTGAAAAATACAAAAGCGGAAAACCCAAGGTGTTTTCCAGCACCTCTTTTGGATATGGAGAAGTGCTGTTCTTTTCTGTTTTAGAGATGGAAAACTGAAGAGCAGTTGACTGATCCATTTGGCTTTTAATATGGGACTTTTAGATTTTGAATGATTCTGCTGTACAACGTTGCCTTCTCTTGTGATGGGATTCTGCTGATGCGGAGTCATCCAAGTGTAGGTGCAGATGTGCGTTGGTTTGAGGAGCAGGTGCTTAGGTCTTGTCTGAGCATCATTATTACCCAGTCTTGAGGCACAGAGGCATCTAAAATTTTAGTTTTCCTATCCAGTTTGCAGGAGTTATGTTCTTAAGACAAGGATATATATTCCTAAGACAAACTGCAGCAATCCTGCTTCCTATCACTGCCTGCGCTTTATGTAATTGCTCAGAGTAATAGTGCTCATCTAGAGGAAGGGAATTTTGGGTTAATTTCCTCAGACTCAGAATATATAGATCTATGCAAATACAAGGAATATTTTGTTTTATGAATTTATTTCTATTTCAGGTTGTTCTCTTTATAGAAGGCCTTACGCATAGTGGAAAGGCAGCTACGGCACTTTCAAACCTTCAACTTTGCAGTACATGTTGACGTCATTATTTTTTGAAGAAAAAATGAGGAATTTAGGCCAACTAATAACTAGCAAAGTTTAATATCTAATTTTATAGTGTTCCTTTATATGTAACAAAGGAAGGATGAATCCCTTTATCTCCAGCCAAGTGGAGCCCTGCAAAATGCTACAAAAAAGGAGCTCATACTGGTTAAGAAAAAGTTTCAGAATTATGCTTGGATCTCAAAAGAAAAAATGAACTTGATTCTGCAACCCCCAATAGAAAAATTAATTCTCTCTATATAATGCAGTGAGCTCAGGAAAAAGATCTGTAACTCATCGGCAAGTTCCTTCCATATAAAAGAAAGGCCAAGACATGTTGCAGAGTTCACAGAACAACCATATTTATAGTATGAACAAAATGCTATCGTAGCAAAAAATGCATCTGTTTCAGAATTTCTTTTGGATTGAAGGGGATTCTAGAAACACAAAAGAAAAATCATAGTAGTTTCATTAAAAGAACAAGGTAACAATAAATAATGAGAAGAATGTCTGCAGTCATTTCTTGTCTGGTAGATGTTGCACAGAACTTAAAAGACAGTGCCAAAAATCTCTCAGAGAAAAATATCTAAAATATGTGTTCCATAAAGAATGCTATTTTAAGGAAAACTCTTTACTGTGAATTTTTTTATGTGTGGAAGTATAAAAAGAGTGCAAGAGAAATGATAGATGGACAAAAATATCAAGACATTAAAATATAAACAAGAAATTATACAGCATCTTCTAGAGGCTAATAGCCAAGAGTTCTAAATGTTCTGCAGACCAGCAAAATAAGAAAAAATAGAGAGGCAGAAAACCATAGTAAGAAACTAAAAAACAGGAAACAAAGCCAACATGAAATAATTTATTTCAATGAGGACCTTTTCAGCAATAACTTTTTATGCAATGGAACCTAAATGAAAATGTATTTAGAATAATTTGCATAAAGATATCAGTAAAATGAAAACTATTTAGAGAAAAGTGATCCTGTTCTTATTTTTCATGTTTAATACCTCATGTTTCTGAAAATGAGTATAGATTTTGATGCTTGGCTTGGGCTAATTGTACTCCAAATTCCAGGAGCAATAAGAATATCAAGCTTTAGTGGTAGTGGCCAGTTTCTGTCACCTCAGAAAGTTACTCCCAAATAGGCTTTTGAGCATTTAATCATGAGGTGATTAAAACCAATTTCACTTTTGGAAAAATGAATCATGACCAAATTCTGATACATTTTTCAATTAGTAAATGTAGATCAATGATATTTCTCAGTTGGATCAGACAAATAAAACTATTCAAACAACTAAACAGTTGTTTAGAATATACCTCTTATACACACTGCAGGTGGAAAGAGAAGAAATATTCAGTAGAAGCATCCTCCTCATTTAAGTTGTACCTGGCACAATCATGCCCTTCATACCTTTCACGATATGAGACATAGAGTGAACTGTAAAGCAGATTAACCATTATAAGTCTTTACAATTGCAACATATCCATAAGGGATTAAAAAGACTACACAGCTATAACTGTATCTTTCTGTATCTATCTAATATTTTTATTTAGCGGGTGTATGTATTGGTGCTGTATCTAACTGCCTGATGACCTCTCATGTAGAACCAAATCTTCTGTGAATTATCAACACTCACACTGATTTGTATTGGACCAAAGATTGGTGTTGTGACCAAATGGGCTCCTTGTAGTATTTCTGACTCATAGTCAGAGGAATAGCCAAGCATGCAATCATCTTCTCAAGACAGTGGATGAGGCAATGGGATTATTTTGAATGAGGTTTAGGTATTTTCATCTAAATATTAATTTTAGAATCTTCTATATTTCTGTTTGTTCCAGTTCTATCCTCCTTGGGTGACTGAAATAAGCATGTGATTCTCCAGGAAATAAGGGTCACAATTTTTTTTCATGCACGTGAACCTTACTATGATTCATTTAGTATTTGTTTTGCAAGGATTGCCCAAAGTATCTTACTTGAAGATCCAAGATTCCTCAAGTTGTATAAGATCAAATTGCAGCTCTGTCCTGTTGCTTTCTTGTCATTCATCAAGAAGACATTGTTAAGTCACAGAGGCTCTGTCTACGATATTGATGTTTTCCTGCCAAGGAGCAAGTCTGGTTTCCTAAAAAATATCTGGCTACTACAGGCAATGGGGGTGCAACATATAATGCTCAACCTGCCACAAAATTTTTTGAGGGTTAAGCTGACTTACACCTAGTTCCCACTTTTATCAGCTGGCTAAGACAGCAAATCTCTCTTTTCTGAAACAAGTTTCATTTTGTACATTTCCTGTAACGACAACAAAAATTTCTTACTTTACTCCGTCACTTGTGCATCCACTTGATGTTATGGCAGCTAAAATTATATTCTGAACTTACTTTTGTTACCACAAGAAGCTTACTGGCTCCATAGCTGTAAGCATTTCCCAGTTTAATTCTCCTGATATTAGTCACATTTGGAGACAAAAATGAGCCTCTGTTTTTAAACACTAATTATGCATACTATCCCTTAGAACTACTTTGAATAGCTTAGGTAGTGCAGTGTCTAAATGTGCAATATGATCTTTCTACATTAGATTCCCAGACTTTATAATCCAAGTTAGAACTGGTCAAGATCTGGAACTGGAGACATGCTAAGGAAAGTCAATTACATATCTCAAGTTAGATGGGCTGAGGAGAAAACATGCCACATAATGTGATATTCCAAAGCAGAGCAGATGGCAGCTGGGCCACTGCCATTTGACAAACTGTTGGGCAAAAATTTTAGCAAAGACTCATAAAGACTCATAAATTTGAGAGCTGATCTTATGTATTCAGTGGTACTGCTCAGTTGCAGGAAGTTGTATGTTCACATTGGGACTTCCCTGGACTGGGGCCACTTCTTATGTAGAGGTTTTTGCTGCTGCAAATTATTGTTATATGCTGGTTTATTGCTATCACTGTTTTCCATTTCCTCACCCTTATTAAAGGCTCTAAATTTCCCAGGCATCACAAACACAGTATTCTCTGGAAGAAGGCATGATGGTGAGGGAGAACATATAAGAAGTTGTGTCTATTTTGCTTTGCTGCAATAAAAGTTTATTCAGTGTTGCTACCTGTATCAATGATATTTTCCTAGTTAATACATGACATTGCAAGTTGCTTCCCTTTCATGCTATAAATGTCCAGTGACATTTATCAAAGCTTATTTATTATATCTGTTATGAACAGAGCTACACAGCAGTTTCTACTGGTTGAAGAAATATCCAAATCAAACAGTTCAACAAGAACATATAAGAAAATACTGCAGCTTCATTTTTTTTATTATCTTAGAGCTTTCTTTAAAGATATTTGAGAAGTGTGTTACTTAGCAAAATTCTGAATAGTCCACATTTATTTAATTGTTTTCTTCATAAAAGCTGTTTCAAGAACGCTTAATCATATCTCTGTCTAGGTTTTGTGTGACATGGATTTTCGAGGAGGTGGATGGACTGTGGTTCAGAAAAGAACTGATGGAATCGTTCAGTTTCAGAGAACATGGTCTGAATATCTGGATGGATTTGGTGACCTTAATGGTATTAATTTTAAATACTCTAAAGTGCTTTGGAACACACATTACTCCTGCTTTTATGTGAGCTACATTCCACTAAATTGTGTCGTAGTTTCAGTAGTATAAAGTTCTTGTTTCTTAAAAGTCTTATTTTTACTTAAGGATTTTTTTTTCATCAAATCTGTTGTGTGATCTTCCCAGTAATGACTCTTACCCCACTAGAGTCTTTAGCTATTGCAGTCTCACAAGAGTGTTTAAAATATTATATTTTCTGCCTGAAATAATTTATAGATTGTATTTCCTCTCGTTTCAGATTTTAAAAAAAGTGCCTTTGTTGGTTTGAATCACGTTTGCAAAATATTTCCTTAGAGCAGAGAAAAATCAATAATATTTCACCATAGGGCATGCAAAATTATAAACAACAGAAATATTTCAGTAGCTAATACCAACACAACTGTGATATTAATTTTTTATTGCCACCTTTAATCCTGCAAGTCTAAACCCATTTGCTTTTTCAGAAGTTTATCTGGGATTGCAATGGAAGCACACAAGTTTTCTGTACAAAAAAGTGCATCTCATATGGGGCTACAAGTGTGATTTATGGAGGCAGCAAATCTTGAGAACAGGGCTTAAATTTGAAGAATAGGGTTTGCATTTTTTTCGCATTTCATAAAATGCTACCGTTTATCATTTCTTAGTATTGCCCTTAGGAGTGCTACTGAATTCTGTTCATGCAAGTGGATCTTTAGCACATCCAGTTTTTGTGGTCTTCTAAGATACATTGCAGATGAATATTTAAAATCTATCATCTGGACAATTTTCTAAAAAATATCACAGAGGAAAAAAAGATGATGCACACATATGAATTCTTTGCATGGATTTCCTAAGGAAAGAGGAAGGATTACTCTGTTCCTTCATTAGTCAAAAGACTAATATAAGGAATATAAGCGTATCATGCAACTTTTATTACATTTGGTTGAGGAAGGAAAATAAAAAACCAAGAACAATCACTTTTTCTTTTACAGTTTCCATTTCTAGACTACATATTATATTTCTCTTTAAGGAGAATTTTGGCTTGGACTGAGGAAGATTTTTGACATAGTAAATCAAAAAGCCACTCATTTCAGTCTTTATGTGGATTTGGAATCAGAAAATGACAAGCATGCCTATGCATCATATGATGGATTTTGGATAGAGGATGAAGCATGTGCTTTTAAGCTCCATTTGGGGCATTATTCAGGAAATGCTGGTAAGAACTTCCTTCTTTGAAGTATTTAAAGGTACTTGCTCCCTTTCTTAATATGAAAAAATGCATTCAAAAGAATAATAATTAACTTCAAAAATTTTATTTCTAATGAGCTTTTCTCTGGTATATAATGAACACTTATGCAGATAAATGTTTAATGATGTGGTGATCGGTTATGCCAAAATCAATCATTACATAGTCAGAAATCGCTATGTAATGTAATCGCTGAAATTATCACTTCAATGTCTGTAACGGAATAATTGAATAAACACTCCTGTAATAAAAAAAGAAAAATAAGGAAAATAAAGGATCTTTAATGGAATGGGATATATATATATAAAATAAATAAGGGATTTTGTGGGTGTTAGTGTTTCTTTAACTAATGGCACAATTATTTAGATGCCCATTATCTCATCACAGACGTGCTGATGTTAGTGGCGGTCTTCATGATGATGCTTTGGATAATTCAGAAGTGCCCAGATAGTCGTGAAAAAAGGACAGAGAAAGAAACTGAGTGAAACAAAGTTGGCCTACAGTGTGTAACAGTTGCTGGGTGATACATAGACACAAATTAATTCCAGAACTCCCTTAATAGCATTAATATACTAAGCGTGCAAAGATTTGCATTAAGTATTGCATCATGTCTTACTGCTTTTTTCTGTGTTATGCAAGAATGTTTCTTATTATCAACAAAATAGTTACTCTCTGAAGGTGTTGGTGCTTTACACTGAATTTTTGAAAAACACTATTTCTTCAGTAAGTTCTTCAGTAAGACAACAGAGTCAGTAATAACTGACCTTTGTGTTTAAACAATTCCATCTCGTTTCATGACTCACTCTGGGGCTTTGGGCATGTTACTGGAAAATCTGAAGTTGCAACCCTTTTTGTTTACTTTTATCTTTTCTTCCTCTGTCTTTTAGAACAGAAACCTTTACTTTCATAGCCAGCATGCATTGCTAAAAGCAACAAAAATATAAAGATGTTTCATTGATTTTCAACTTCTTCCATATTTCCCAGTATTTTATTCTTTTTTTTTCCCTGCATCTTTAGCACTTTTACAGCTCATTATCTGGTACTCTTGACTGCTTTTGAAGAATTCTACTTTTCTAATAAACTCAGAGGAAAAGTTTGTGAGGTGTGCATCAAGTAAGATATGTTTCTCCATAAATAACTCTTTTATCATTCTGTTTTATCTGTTGTACTTAGGTGATGCATTTAGAGGATATAGAAGAGAAGATAACCAAAATTCCATGCCTTTCAGCACTTTTGATGTTGATAACGATGGATGCAGGCCAATGTGCACTATTAAAGGACAGTCTGTAAAGAGCTGCAGTAACTTCAGTGATAACACTGGATGGTGGTTCAACAAGTGTGGCCTTGCTAATCTTAATGGTGTTCATCGCTATACAGGTAGATTTCTTGCCACTGGAATTCACTGGGATACATGGACGATGAACAAAAAACCAGTCAAAATTAAATCAGTTTCAATGAAAATTCGGAGAACCAATTATCCATATTTCCATTAACATATGAAAATAGAAATGTACCTCTTCTTGAAATTATGTGGAATGATGTATCACTACAATCATAAATACCTTTTATCTTCACTTGAACGTTCAGTCTTAAAACTTTAGTAGATATTTCTATAAAACAGTTACTCATTTTTATTATGAAATGTCAGTGTTTGTAGTGTTCCCACTTGAGAAAGAAGGTCCTAAGAAGAACCGGGTTTTCAGAAAAAGGATTAAGCTGCGTGTTTGTCAGCTTTTATTCAACTGCCTCTTACACAATCTCAGAACCAGCAGCAAAAATTATAAAAAGAAGTGTAATGCTGACTTTTGAATGTGGTTCTTCTATGCTCTCCACATATCTAAATTGGTGAGAAATTTCAGCAAATTTTATTTGAAAAAACCATATGCCTGCCATTTTAATCATAATATTTTGGAAAAATACTTGTTCTTCACCTTAAGTTAGTTTTCCAGAATCAGCTCTTCTTTCTATATTCCTTATCAGGCAAGATAACAATTGTTTCAATGTATAAATAATGTTTTGTAGACCATCAGGACCTGTTTTTTTATACAAGTAAGGTTGATAGTGACATTCAAGAACTACAACCTATTTTATATTTAATTTTCACAGGCAATGTATTCCTTAATCCAGTTTTGACTCTACCATTGTCTATTTCACAATTCACTACAAGAAAGCTTTTTTTCAAAGAAAACTTACAGCTTTTCTTATAATGTTTGCAATTTTAATTTTTGGATATATGGGCCTGATCTTATGTTTTTCATTCTTAGTGGCATTCACTTTGTGAACGATCATGTGGCAATGAATAAAACCAACTTAAGTTGTGTAAACACATTTAAAACTAAGGATTGTGAATTCTTTGAATTTCTGTCAGTAAAAATAGAATAATATAAATAAAAATGCGAATATTTTCAGTACAGCAGTGTTTCTGGCATCTGGCATCTAATCTGTAGCAGTTAGGCACAGTATTTCTCATTTTTGCTTCAGTTTCAGCAGACCAGCTCTGTGGTAGTATGTGGAATGAAAACAGTTAAAAACTCTATGAATTTCCTCTTTGCTGTTTTTTATTTTAACCAAGCATTAATACATTGAGCAGAAACCATGGTCAATTCAGAACCACCACGGTTTAGGACTTCTTCTCAAAGATTTATGTAGCTATAGGAGGAAATCAAGCTTTTCATAGCGTATGTTATGAGGTTAAAGGGGAGAAAGCATTCCTCTTTTCTTGTATGCTTGACTAGCCTTTAACAGTTGGAGGTAAAAAGTTGCTAAAAAGCAGAAGGTTTCCTCTCTGCCTGAGGGAAACTGCGGACTATCCTTATGGGGGGGCTTACGGGAGAAGCATGGTAGGAAGTAGCTTGAGGAAAAATATCACAGGCCTTGTAGAGGGATTGTGAGAAAGGGGATAGGTCCCACTCTTGGTGGAGACTGAATCCTCTGAGCACAGCAAGGGTTTGTTGTCAGACACCAGAGTCTTTGAAATTAGCAGTGAAGAGATTGTAGGTACATCCTCTTCAGCCCACCCTCACACCAGCCTTATTAGGAATGCAACTGCTTTAACGGCAGCCTGGACCCAGCAGACCTATAATGGTAGGTACTAAAAGGAAAGAGCTTCTGCACTAAGATTATCAAGCACTGGAGCTTAGAAAGAGTATTAATTCTGACTGCAAGCCTGAATGTTGTCACTGTATTAGGGCTCTTATGTCAGACAGAGTCCTCAGGCTGTGGCACAACAATCCTACTGGAGAATGCCAGTGGCTAAATTTCATGGAAATTTAATGGCTTTAATGAAAGCCTCAAACTTTGATGGTGTGGCCTCTGTTCTGACAACCAGGTCCGAGCCTGTGAGCAGGAGTCTAAGTAGGTACTTTGGATGTATATAGCTATATTCTGCTGACACCCTGAGGCTGCTTTTGGCTTAATTAGAATCCCTGCTTAAAAATGAAGGTGGCAAATGAAGACCGCAGACCTGTGCTGGCGGATATTACCACATTTAATTATGATGTTTAGTCTCCCCATTGTCAGCATTGGCTAGATTAGCTGGCAGCAAGAAATCTTAAAGAAGATGGACCTGAAAAGATATTTAGAACTTGAAGAATCATTCTTGCAAATAGATATTGTTTTAAAATGTAGCATATGTCTAGAAAATCAGAGTGCTAGAGATTAGTTGGCAGCTTCCTGGTGCACATCTGAAATATAGCAATGACAAGAGAACATTTGCCATGTGATAGATGACTATTGTCTTCAAAGGTTCATTCCATGTCCTCCCTAGTAACAAAAAAACTGTGAAAACAAATAAATTTTAGTTAAACACAGAGAATTTTTAAGGATGTTAAACTGTTTCTAGGGGCCTAGGTTTCATATTTGCAGCTGATGGTTCCCAACTGCCATAGGATAACATAAGATTTGTGTGGCTGTATATTTAGGACTGGTAATCAGTTGGTTATTTCCCAAACAGTCTTGTTTCAACTATAATATAAGGAAACATGTAGGGTGTAGCATACCAAGAGAAACTGTGTGTTTCAAATAAAGAATATCTTGGTTTAACTACTGTTGATACCTACTCCAGGAATGGTACTTCAAACTATGAGAAGTTGTTATTAAAGCACATGTAATCTCAGACATTATGAAAATACATTTCTTTTTTATGTTTTCTTTTTTCAATAGTATGTCTTTTATTTGTAAATTTCAGTTTGGTGAACTCAAATTGTTTAGTTATTTGACCATTCTAGTCACAAGAAACCTTTCTTGTGACTTTAATTTTGTTTCGCATGTCTCCCTCTGGAGCATGCCCTGTATTGTACCATTGCCAAACCAGAAGCCAGCAGAGACAATCCATTGGCATGGGAGAAGTGCTTTGTGGTATTTCGATTGGTATGGCTGTACAGAGAATGTAAGTTATTTACAGAAGGGGTAGCACACCCATTTCCAAGCGGGGTATTGATCTGCCAGGTGTTCTGATCTATAAAGACAGGATGCACTTTATTTAGCAGCTCATTGTAAAATGAGTTAAAATTGAGGAAAGAAAGGCATCTATGGCTTTCAGCGGACACAGGTTTTGCTGACATGTTCTATATTCATTGACCAGAAGTTAAGTTGTTACTTTACAACATGCTCTAATGCTCTAATGAATATTTCTTATATGGAACAGTGCAAATGACACTGTACTGTTCAGAATTGTACAAAGATATAATACAAGTATAGAAAAGAATGGTGCTTTCATTACAGAAAGCTTTTTTGCTCCATTGTTTTGAATTTTAGATTTGTGTGTGTGTGTAGAAATCACACACGAGCAGACAAACCCAGGTACGTATTTCCAGTGCAATTCTCAGTGAGACAGAAGGCTGCTAATACCAGTATCAAAGGGGCTCACAACCATATATTTTCCATGTGTTATCCTCCATTGGCTCAGCTTTTCCCTAGCCTCATCTGGTCCAACAGTTTTGGGTTTTGTGCTTGTGGCAGGCTGTCCTTGGCAGGGGGCTCACAGGCGAGGCTGTCTAACAAAAACAAGTCTTCAAAAGCAAAGACCAGGCTCAGATTTGAGTCCACTAAAGCTTTGGTATAAAAACCGTTCAAAACTGAGAAGCTATATCCAGGTACGCCGCTTTCGTCCGCTGCCAAGGGCCTGAATCCCATGAGGTTCCAAACCTGGCGGGGCGAGGGGCGCGCCGGGAATCCGTGCTCTAGGGGCAGCCGCGAGGGGACGCCAAAGCGCCGGGCGCGCCGCACTCTCGGGCGCTGCGGTATGCCGTCTTTCCTTTCCTTTCCTTTCCTTTCCTTTCCTTTCCTTTCCTTTCCTTTCCTTTCCTTTCCTTTCCTTTCCTTTCCTTTCCTTTCCTTTCCTTTCCTTTCCTTTCCTTTCCTNTTCCCCTCTTTCTTCTCCTCTTTTTGTGAGTGTATTTTGCCTATAGTCTCCTCCAGCAGTGATGTCATGTTACCTCCCTGAATTGCACCAGCCCAGGACGCACGGGCTGGCAGGAGGCACAGCCTGTTCTGTGCTCTCTTTGCAGCCCAGAACTGCAGTCACTGGTGTTTGCTTTCCATGAGAAAACCCTCAGGGCACTGCCTGTCAGGGTTTCCATGTACTCTGCTTTTCATTATTTACTGTGTGCAGTGCCATGCAATGCTTTAGGGGGGATTTTATATTTAGCTCTAGGGAAGAGGGGCTCATGGCAATGAATCTTTACACAGAAAAGTTTGCTAAAGATAGCAGAAGTCTGCATGCATTCAAAAAAGAATGGATTGAATGGAACTTGAATGGATTCATGGAACATGAACCTCTAAGGTCATTGAGTCCCATCACTTAACCTAACACTGTCAGGTCCACCACTAAACCATGTCCCTAAGCACCACGTCTACACATTTTTTTAACTCCTTCAGGGATGGTGATTCCACCATTTCAGTGAAGAATTTTTTCCTAATATCCAATCTAAACGTCCCCTGGTGCTGTTATGTTCACAGACATTGTCACTAGATCAGGGAGCCCCTGCACCAGAAGTTTCTGGAGACTCCCTGATAACTTCCACAGGCATCTGCTCTAGACTCCCATTGGGCGTGAGCTTGCTTGGATGGACCTCTGGATGAAGACTGTGTAATGGGAATATGTGGGGTGTGTAATCTTCTGTAAGTGCTCAGAAGTTGCATTTATAGAGCTGGATGTAGGAAGCACTTCCTAGTTAAGGTAGGATGGATAAGCTTTGGCTGTGGTTTAATGTCACTGCACTGAACTCCTCTTGTGCTTGGGTGCCTGCCAGACCCTCATTCCTCTGATGCACCTGACCTTTCATGAAGAAGTAATGCATGGCATTTCCTAGGCAGGCATTAGAGGACACTTTGACCAGGTGCTGGTCAGAACACTCATCAGATCAGGACTTCTGAGTTCACCATGTACCCACACGAAGTGCAGAGGGAGAAAATGTCACCCTCTCCCTCTTTGTGTCTCTTTTCCTGGACTATGTACAAACCCATAGGTTTGTGTCCCTCAAATGAAACAGAGTTGGGGAAACAGTGAGATATACAGGGAAATTAAGTAAATTCTTCCAGTCTCAGCTCAGTATGTAGCTGCAGACAAAAAATGACAAAATCCAATTAATTTTCTACAATGAACAGATGTAAAATAGAAATTTATTTTTTCCTCTGTGTTTTTTGGGTTGCAAAACTAAATACATGAGTTATGAAACAGAACTCAACACAGGCACACAAGTATAAGACTGAGTATTTAAAAAATAAGGCTTTATATTTTATGTCTCCTGCCTATGACAACAGATTCGTTTTTGTATTTCTAGCTATTTCTGCCTCATAATATTCAATGAAGTCCTGCATTGTTGCAAGGTTAAATATTTTTCAAACTTTTCTAGAATTCTGATTTAATTCTGATCCAATCACATTGGCAGTCCTCTAAAATGCCGAGAAATAAACAGGATCCAGCAGGCCAGAGTACAAAAGTTGAGAAGGTCCTAGCAATATAAAAGAATATTTTGTACAAAGTCTTTTAGCTATTACAATTTTAATAACTTCTTTTTTGTCCAGAAATTGCAATCAGAAGAAAAAGCACACTCTATTTTCCAGTTAAATATTTGAAGGAATTCAGCTATGTAACTTTTCAGATTTTGCTTTATATTCTTTTCCTAATACCTTTTTAGATGTTCCAACTATTTGTCTCCTCTTTCTTTCTATCCTTTTAAATTAATAATTACAAGACATAAGCAGCAGTAACTCCTGCATTCTAATGGAAATGAATGACTGGTTAGTGCTTATCATTCTAAAACATTGCATTCAGTTTGTGTGTCAAGGTTTTGGTAGCAGGGGGTCTGCATGGGGACAGCAGGGGTGGCTTCTGTGAGAAGCTGCTGGAAGCTTCCCCCATGTCCAACGGAGCCAATGGCAGCTGGCTCCAAGATGGACCCACTGCTGTCCACAGCCAAGCCCATCAGTGACAGTGGTAGCACCTCTGGGATAATGTATCTGAGATGGGAAAAAAACCCCTGCTATTCTTGTTCTGTATTAATCAAATCCCTTGTAGAGCTTGCGAATTTTTTTTGCTTGGGATTAACATCAGGCAAACTGTCATCAAATTCTTTCAGACAACCTGCAGCTAGAGAGAGGAGTGAGGAGGTGTGAGAGGAACAGCCCTGCAGACAACAAGGTCAGTACAGAAGGAGGGGCTGGAGGCGCTTCAGGCACCAGAGCTGAGATTCCCTGGCAGCCCTTGGTGCAGACCATGGTGAGGCAGCTGTGCCCCTGCAGTGCCTGGAGGTCCATGAGACCTGGAGCTTGTGGGAGACCCCACACGGGAGTAGGTGGATACCCAAAGGAGGTATTTTTCTGGAACCTGAAGTCTCAGTTTAGGACCCACGATTAGTCAATCAAGGCAAAAGATTTTTAGCTGAAATATGTATTTAAATATCAGACATATTGGGGCAGGGTGTTCCTTTGACTCGCATTTATAGAGTGTGTTCCAGCTATGTTATAAAATGAAATCTCTTTTGAATTGAATCAATTGTGATTAAGCTGCTTCACAGAAGTAGCTGCAAAATAATTTTAACCTAAAAGGCTGTATGTTTTTGTTGACTTTGAAAAATGTATGTGACAAGCTTTTATTTGGTGAGTTTGTCAATAACTTTTTGAAGGGTTACTTAGAGAAAGGGTTGGCCTTATTTATTTTCTGGGCCATAATGAAACAAGATTTAAAAGGATAGAAAAATTCCATGGTTGGTTTGGAGATAATCAAACGTAATTTTATTGAGTAGTTGATGCTGTTCATTGAAAAACCTCCGTCTTTTTCTACATCACTACTTACAGAGTTACTGAAGACAGTAATGGCATGTATGGGTTCACTAATAGATGCAGTTAATGTCATCAACAGCAGATATAATCCAATTATTTACAAACTTGCTTTCTCAAATGACATCAGAAAAGGAAGTGCTTAAGTTCCAGATTCAACACTTTTAGAAGCCACCCAGGAGAAAGGTAAGCTTGCATGTATGCATCCCTACCTTGAGCCAAATGTGTGCCATTCTTGATCATAGGTAAGGGAAAAGACTCTTTGGAATATGGACTCTTCCTGCATGGAATTTTCTAAGTCAAGGATATGAAGGAAGGATATACGAGTCTGCTTTAGGCCTGCTTCATGGTAGGGAGTCTTGCAATGCACTGAAGCATGTAATCTTTGATTAAGAAATGGGTGGTTTTTTGAAAGAAAACTTTCAAAACCCATTCTAAATGGGAGTAAACTACGTTCTTCTGTAGTTTATAATACTCAGGATTATTCTAGAATCAGGTCTGCTGATATCTTTGTTTATAACAGCACATTTAATAAAATACCATCTCAATACAGTGGGTGTAATTAAACAAGAAAGTTGTGAGGTTCATTTTTCACCTCACAATACTTTGTGTATTAAAATTTTACAAGAAAAACAAAAGCTTGTAGAACTCCCCTGAAAAGAAGCAGGNAAAAAAAAAAAAAGCAACTGCATGTACAGGAGCTCCAGCAGAGGAAGCCTTTGATATACTAATGCCAGTGTTATAGGACAGGAAAAGTGGTGGTAGCTTTTAATGCTAAAAATAAAAATGCAAATGAAATTTTGTGAAGTGTTCCTATATATATGTATAGATGACTGTGTATGTATATAGGTACACAATTCTCTATTTGGTTCTGCATGAGTGTCTACACAGATGTTTTCATTAATTGATCAGAGTGGGAAAGATGTAGAGCAAATCACTTGAAAATACGTGTGCATGATTAAATATTTCATGACAGCATATTCTCTTTGCAGACATACACTATCTCATACAGTGGACCAGATGTGCTGACTGTGTTACACTGATCACTGTTTTGTCTTATATTAATTGATCAAGCTATGGCCTTGTCATTTATCAACTACGCACTTCTCTGAAAATAAAACTAATAATTCCCTTGTGCTGTTTCCACCACAATCATCATGTGAAATATAAAGCTTTCTAACATACTAATTTAGTTTCACAAAAATACTGTTAGAAGCACTGTTTTTATCCTCATTGCACATCTTGGGGACTGAGACACACAGAGATGTCTACTAAAGACTAAGCATTTTCAAAATAGTTTTTATTATATAACAGAGATGGAAATGCTTGGTGCTTCAGAAAAAAAGAGCCTGGGGCAGCTTGTCAGGTATCCCGAAAATAAGAAACATGCAGTTTAGTTACAACTCATGAAAATCTTAAAGCTAGTTATGCATAATCAGGTTGTCATTCAGAGGCAAGTGCAGGAATAAATCAAGGGCAATCATTGAGCTGATCTGTGAGGTCAGCTTTACTTTTCCTCACTCAGCATCTGCAGTGCCTGAGTCAAGCTGATAGAAACAGGAGGGGCTCTTTCTGTGCATTCCTGGCCCAGTCTTGGCACCTGCTCCCTCCTGTGCCTTTAGAGAGGGAGTCTCCTAGACCAGCTAGGAGGAAGAGTTGTTGAACCTCGAGGAGAAAAGGGTGAGGACTTGAGTATTTCACATTCTCTCATGTGAGACCAATTGAGAGTCACAGCTTGGAAATCCACCCCTGATTTGGGTACTTTAATTGTGTTTTGAACTGTAAATTACTAGCGCATACTTCATGTTCTGAATGGAACTGCTTTTTCGGGAATGAAACAAGTGATTGGAGAGCTCCATAAAGGCTGCAGTCTCCATCCTGAGACAGACCAAGTGCACAATTTCCACTAAGTGCGTGATTAAATTTGATGATGTACCCAAAGGCAACATTTAATATTTCATTAAAGCTTCTGTTTCAGCTTGAACTTGGTCACCCAAGAGATTGCCCTGTTTTGTATATCTGCTGTGTATGGCAGGTATAATGGTAATGACTGTGATTCTCCACGTGAGGCTGCTGTGGATTTCTGTGCCTGGAAAAGTAGGTGATCACTATGCCCACACAAAAAATCCAGAAGTATGGTGCATCAGACAACAGAGACTAGACTAGACAAGTCAGAAGAGATTAGTAGGGTGAAACGAACAAAGTTCAAAGTTCTGGAAGAAAGGAACAAAGCAAAATGAGGAAGAATAGGAAAGATTATAGTAAATAACACAAACAATTTCCTGAAATTATCTATTTATTCAGAGTGGACCCTGCTTCATTGAAGATAATATTTGCCACAAAAATGTTGAATGTCAAGGGATTTTCTGCTGAAGATGAGAGGAACACAAAGTCCTCTAAGCCAGGTTTTGCAATGAGGCTATGGCAGCCTTACAGCTTCCAAGAAAACACCAGTAATGAGTACAGACATAAAATGAGCTGGGATATGGTAGCTGTAGAAGAAAGAGGCTTCATTTAAAATTTCACCTATATACGGTGTTCTTTGTAAGGAGAGACAGAATCTCAGCAAAACACGCAGCTGTCTACAGGGATGTAGAGAAGGAATGCAGAAGGTGGCTCTTTAACTTAATCTAAACAAACAGTTTATGTAATCTACTCCAGCCTCATGATAACCGTGTGTAACACAAATGGACTGCAAATGCACATGCATTCAGTCGAGGAATGATGCTTCTGACTGGTTGCTTTAATAATGTTCAAGAAAGTCCAGCTCATTGTGTCTGGAACCTGCAAAAGGATCCACCCGTGCAGGTCCTTAATCCTGTTCATAGCAGTAAATTGATGCAGGGATGCCAATGTTTACCCCTTCCGATCTCAGTGTAGGGTCAGGCACTTTATTCTATCATCAGATCAACTCAAGTTACTGCAGTCACTAAGAAGCATCACTAAACATCTATGACACCACTTGGGATACTGTGGGACACATCCAGAGACAGTAGCTCTCCAGCTTCTTATGGCTGCAAGTTACTTAGGGCCCCACATCATTACTACCTACAACAGGAGCACAGATAGTTATCAGATCCATTATGATTAACTCTGTGGGGACCTTGGCATTCAAATAGTTTTGTGAACAAGTTGCTATGTAATTTGATTACTTTTCTATCGCAGCAGAATAGGGCAAACTAGGTGATACCCAGTGTGGACAGACAATATTTAACTCCTTGTGATTGATTTCATTCAGCCTGGCAATTTCCTTGTAGGAAGAGAAGTGATAAACGTACATGTAGACCTGAATTTGGTGCTTGGTCAGTTGAACTGGCCCAACTGAAAATGAAATACCAATTCCTTATGTAAGAATCTAAGCCCATGTCTGTAAAGACAGAGTACCAAGTCTGCAGTAAATATATCAGTAGGATATTCAGACCAATAAGATATTCAATGAGACGGCTTTAAGTAAAATAAATTTTATATACCCAGCTTTTGCCCTGCTTAAAATTGTACTGTGAGCCATATGGAGGTGACATCTGAGGATATACTACACTGGATAGATCTTCTACTGTAATGGCTTTGTAATATGCAGCATGGAAATACACAGGGCATGATTCTGAACTTTGTTGGGTTTACAGCCATTTCAGTCCATAGTTCTTCGTTTTACTGTCACAGTTTTCCTATATTGTGAATAATAAAAGAAATAATATTTATGGGATCCTATCCTTTGCTTACTTAATCTTACTCTGAAAGGAAGTTTAAAAAGAGGTGGCTTTAAGTCTTAAGAAAACGGAAAGATAAGTCCTGGTGTTCTTTTAATGCTACTCGTTAAGTTGCCAAAGGTTTACAAAAGATTTACTGGACCTCCTGAAATTGTAGGATTTGATTACTAGTAATGGCTTCAGAACTTTTTTGTGCTCTAATAAAATTTAATTTTCTCTCCATCAATATCCATTTTGTTTGCTCAACTGTTTCCTTGCTTTTAACTTTTACAAGCTCATCTTCATCAGATTCATGTTCTAAATACTTCTCTTGAGTAATTCTGGTGTTCTCACACTTCTATAAATTTTGTTTAACGAATCAACAATATGGGATTGACCACTAGCCTATTTCATCATAATTATGAAAAAAGCTGCACTTACAAATTTGGTCAGTGCCTTAATGAGGCCCTATTTCTTGCTAAGTAGTCCCTGAATATACTGAATTAGTATTACAGAGCATTATTCTTTGCTTTCAGTTCCTTACAAGAGCAGCAGTAGTGCAATTTTATGAAGACTGATTCTCAGTAGACTGGGTAATTTTTAACTCTGTATAATAATGCCTACTTTGATTTGCAATTAATTACTTTCTGGTGTATTTATGCTTTCTCCTGTTTCCACTCAGAACTCTAGCACACATAAGGCTGGAAGCAACACAAAAATAGTTGTTCTTAACAGATGTCTTTGGTTCCTCCTGAGTAAATGTTGGATGGTAGTTCAATCTTTAGGAAAAAATTGATCCAGAAGGAAGTCTTTATTTTATTTATATCCACATCTTTTTATTCCCTAAGACTATATTACCAGTGAGTTTAAACTGAGTGAACTGTTCTGTAACATTTTTCAGCTCTTGAAAACAGAAATATTGTATATACATATGTATTTATGTATGCAAATACAGAGAGGCTATACTATACAGATATGGTATAACAAGGGGAAACGTCTTCAAGTTTTACTAGGGGAGGTTCAGGTTGGATATTAGGAAAAACTGCCCCACTGAAAGAGTGATTAAGCATTGTTACCAGCTGCCAAAAGAAGTGGTGGAGTCACCATCCCTAGAAATTTTGAAAAAAGGGTATACATGGAACTTCACAATATGGTTTAGTGGACACAGTGGTATTCAGTTGAAGGTTGGAGTTGATGATCTTGGAGGTCCTTTCCAACCTTTCCAACCAATTCTATAAGTTGATAGCAAGGTTTCCATCAAAACCAGAAAAATACTGATGTTATGACAACAAACATATTAGCACTTGGTTTCTAACATTATTTTTTAAGAATTAGGCCTTTTTCCTTTCTTGGGGAAGGGTGGGAGATTTTAATACAGAAGAACAAAATAGTGAATCAAACTAAGTTAGTGTTGACACTGGGAATACGAATTGTGTCTTCTAGGTATTTGTATGTCCCTCCTCACTAAGGTAACATCTGAATGCTTGCAGGTTTGTGTAAGGTCTTCCTCACCTGGAAATCAGAGGAGTGTTTTTGTCTACAGTTTACCAACTGTGAAGCTGAACCACAACAAAACAGAAACACATGGATTTAGAAGGCTTAAATTTCTTAAGTCTTAAAAATCTCTGATCTGAAGACCATCTACTGGATGTCCATGAAGGTCATCAAGCCACCTAGAGTCAAACAACTAGACAGTTAGTCAAGGGGAATATAAAGGGTTTGACTATGGTCCTTACCTACCATCTCATAAGGTGTCATTTTGGTATCAATAAGAACTCAGGAGTTTTGTTTTCCAGATACGCCATCATGCCTTTATCACTGGATCCTTATACCTAATTTTGCTGCAGAGAAGAGGAGACTCACACAATTTCATAGGATCCAGGTTCCTTATTCATCTTACTTTCAGATTTTTGCTTATACACTTAGATTTAAACAAAAAGGTCCTTCCTGAATCCTGGAACTGGTGCTAAATTGTGCTTGGGGGTTGAGCTGTGTTAATCCTCAGGTTTCTAAGAGGAACTGAGCTCGTAGCCATTCCCTCAACAGAGAGAAACGGGAGTTATAGTTAGCTCTATGAAGCCCTAAGATATTAGAATTAGTTCAGATTAGAACTTATTCTTACAGAAATGAGAGTTTTAATAGAATTTATTTCTCTGGCTGCTTAAACTTGCAATATCTGTGAGATTCTTACTGCAGTTGAATTTGACTGAAGTTGACGAATGGGTTTAAAATTTTTCAGAGGACAGAGAGAGAAGAAAGAGGAAGAAGACAAGGCAAAATAACAGAGGTCTTGACAGATAAACATCATGCGTGTTCAAAGATGGGATAGACACAAACACTGGCGAACAGGATCTGTTGTTTAGAAGAACTGTCTAACTACATATGAATTAAGAGCATGACAACACTTTAAAGCCTCTGACCTTGTTATGATGTCACTGTCTGTGGCATTAGTAGGACTGTCCCATGTAAGATAGCACAGACAGTCATACTCGTTGCTGTCATGGCCTCTTTGCGTCTGACATACTGTTGCCATTTAATAGGCTTTGGTCAGAAGACAGAAAAATTGGGTAAAACAAAGAATGAAGAATGAGTGAATTGCAATATTTGAAAAATATTTTCTACTGACTTGCCAAAAAAGTGTGTGCTGTAAAGACCGGCCAGGAGACCCTCCCGGTGTAGCCTTGAAGCAGTGCAAACATCTGCCTGGGCGGACAGCACTACCCAGAAGAGGAAAAAAGGGTGTGAAACAAAAGCTGAGTGAGCCACATGTAAATGACACCACTTATGAGGCTACAAAACAGACAGGAATTTTTCCTTAAGAGGATGATATGTCAAATATGAAGGTAGGGAAAAGGCCCTGGAAGGAAGGAAAGAGAGCAACAGGGCATGTGCCGAGGATTGTAAGAAATTTTGCTATGTTTTCACTACACACAGCACATTTTTCCTTTTTTTCTGGTGACAGCATCTATCCTTTATTGGCACATCAGTGTACCTTAACTGCAGCTGAGCTTAGGACAATCATTTCATGTTTGACTAAAGGACCTACTTTCTCCTCCCTTTTGCTCTTGCAGGGGCAGTGGCCCTCTTCAGGCAAAGTGCAGCATTGTTGAATACATGCCTGTCACATTTTCCCATCACTCTTCAGCTCTACTGAAACTTTTTCCCAGTGTCTGATAGCAATGGGTGCATGGGGGGGAGTGGTTTGCGTGGCCACTGCTATCTTTATTAAAACAACCTCTACTTTTCTGATTCCAACATAGTCTGAGCAGTGGCGAATCAGGCCAGAGATCACAGTGCTGAATTAACTACTGAGAAGACAATTTCATAGAAGTTAATCACTTTTAGCAGGTGCTGTTGGCACCATTTGCCTCCATAGCACAGACCTAGTGATAGGAATGTGGTTGATCACTTCCGTGATTTTCTATTTTTGTCATTAACTTTCAGCACATGAACTGAGAGAAGCTGATCCTAATTTTACAGTGGTGTCACATCATTGATTTCAAAGAAGAGACATTGATGTAAGGTTGGTGTGGTTGACTTGCAAGTTGCGATCCTGCTTTCCATTTGTTTGGTAATACTACAGGCAGACACTAGCACAGAAACAATTATTAATTTTATGCATAAAGGAAAGAAAGCTTAAAAAATATAAATGACTTTTCAATTGGAATCAAAAAGAAAAAGAAATAAAACCTTGCTGTATACTACCCACAGATCTTGAACTCTAATAGCTAACAGAGAGTGGATGTAGAAATCTGAGCTTAGATTTTGACATATTGGAATAACAATAAGAAACTACACATTTTGCATCACAATAAAGAAGACATGTAATTTCTCAGCATGACTCACTTTATTTTGTATTACTGCTAAACTGGAATTTTTTTTGCCCCAGTGTTTCATATCACATGAGTAGATGGTCCTCACTAGATATGCATCTTTTCTCTTTGAAATAAAACTATGAGTTTGTGTCACCCACTACAAGCTATTTAAGGAGTTTCTCAGCATTCAAGGCCACTGGAATTCAAACAGGAAATATTGGATGTTGTGGGAAAAATCTCTTGTGTAAATGTTTGAACAGTATCAACATAATGTAGAAGTCCACTGCAGACAATTAGAACTAGAAATAAACCCTCAGCGTACATGTGCCCCAATGATACAAATCTAGCATCTATTAAGATAACAAAGATCACACTGAAGATCATGAGGATGTGTGCTATCTCCTGCTATGATTTACTCACATTCCTCATAAGGTCGTTGCATAGAGCAATGTTCTGATGAACTCCTGAGTCACCCCAAGGAACATCTGGCCTTGCTGCTGCTTACCCTTCATTCCTTTTACAAAATGCCTGGGTTGGAAATGACTGGACCACTGTTCAGAGAAGAAGGAAAGATTCAAGGGATCGGAGTCTGATATAACAAAGAAGAGGAAGCTTAGCTCCCAGGTCTGGCAGATGGGAACTCCCCAGAGAGAGGTGGGATCCTGGTTTTCATCTTTTCTCTTACTGCTGACTCTCCAAGGAAAATGTCTCAACAGATTTAAGAGAAGGGATGGCTCCTAGGGAGTTTCATCCTCATATAGTTCTGCATTTTGTCCGTACTGTGTGGCTGTTTTCAGTCTCCAGAATTTTTGCATGGCTCTCAGTAGCAATGTGGGTCAGCTTGTTTCAATGATCCCTTTTGAAGAACTGCTCTGCCAAACAGCTATCTCAGCTCAGCTAATGGGGCTGCAAGCTATGGCTGGGGGAGAGAAGAGCTGGGAAACAAATATCTTCAGATGAGTCATGATGAGCAGACCCTCCAAGCAAGTGATTAGAGCCCAACAGATTCTGTTCCTTATCACTCTTCCTTGGGTAGATTCAGTTCTGCATCGCTCTTCCTTTTGGTGCAGAAAGGCTACTTTACCTGTGGTGGAGTTGTTGCTGGGTTCCATCTCAGGCTGAGGATGTTGCCCTTGCTAACAGGATTTGCAAAATGCAGAGAGCCACTATGCAGCTGACACAGCTGGTGGAGAGGTAGGGAGAAAGACTTTAGCATCACCTTCAAGATCAAAGTTCCAGAACTCGATACACCCTGTTGGGATGAGCCAAACTGCACCAAGTCCCAGTACAACGTTGCTGATGGGTGTTAGATCATGTTTTGTGGCCAGCGCTGCTCCTCTGCAACCCTATTCCATAGCACTCAGCACAGTGGTGCAGGTTGCACATCTCTGATGAGGCCTGTTGTTGCTCCATTGCTTGGACATCCTCCTGTCACTTTTCTTGAGGATAGGAAGTAAATTTTTTACTAACTCTGCTCAGTCCTTGCTGTCAGACTTGTAGTTTCATGCTCCTTCAGCATGCTGGGATAAAGATGACCCTGTTTATACAGTTAAAAATCCATCAAGCAAAGGCTGAAATTTGTTTCAGCCTCAGGTGCAGTGGTTTTGATTTTTTTCTCATTTCCTCTAAGTAACCTGGCTTTGTCTCCAAGCTCAACTTTGTAACTCTACATTCAGGTAAAGCCGTGATTGTGGGAACAAGCTGAGATTATTTATTGTCATTCTTCAGGAAACCCTTTTCCCCTTTTCTCTCTTTCTTTATCCCTGTACTCCCTGGCTTCTTCAATCATAAATTTCTTTGAAAAACAGCCATTAAAAAAAAATTATATACTTCCCATTTCTACTAACTATTTTTTTTGATTCTTATTTTTTCTCCCCTTACCTAAGATACAAATTCAAGTTAGACTTTGCTTGTTTGGCTTGTTGATTAGGTGTCTGCCATCTTACCACTCTGACATCAAGTGTATCCAGACTTGAGAACATACTTCGAGGGAAAGGATTATCAAAGATATGGAAGTGAAGAGAAAAGAGGTTAAAATGCTACATGGAATTACTAAAGGTACATTGTACCTCATTAGTCCAGTATCTTTATTTCAAAAGAGTAACTCTTATCTACACAAAATAAGTGCTGCTTTACATGCTTCACATCACTGGTGGAATTGCTTGCCTAAGTAGTGATTCAGTAACTTAATTAAGTGTTCCTTTTTTTCAGTTTAATTAGTTCTATACATTTTCAGCATTACAGAGAAAGCCTTAAATACACTTTCAGATCCACAGACGCAGTCCAAGAGCACAAACACAGTGTTTAATTTAGTGTGCATCTTCCTACATGCAAAGTGTATGGAAAAGCTTCATCCTCCATCCCTGCCTGCTCTCCCCAATACATTGCAGCAAGAAAAAGCACCAGAATGGCTCTTGTAACTTGCCTGGCTCACTGGGGTGGGAAAGGGTGAGCAAAATTTATCACTCCATCTTCAGTCAGTAGGACATGAACCAGTGCCATTTCCCAGGAACAGGGATTAAATCCTAGTGGAAAATTTCAAACTTATGGTCGCACAGTCCTTAAGCTAGCAAACAAATGAGCAAGCACAGTAGCATCCACTGTCATCATTAATCAGGGATTTAAAGACCTGGGAAGACCATAAAATTGCTTTAATTGTTTCTTCTCAAGGAAATCGTAATGCTTCAAAGCAAATTATTGTTATTTGATAATAACAAGAGGTAAGTATATTTAAAAACAATTTGGATTTGTGCAAAAAAGAAAATTGCATCAGCGCAAACAGTAGCTGTTTCATATGGTATCTAACATGACCCCTCCTCTCTGGACTGTGGGTCTGCTGGAGTCATCTGCTGCCCTAAAGCCCATTTTCTTATTACTTTGGATACTGTCAGCAAGGCTGCTGAGAGCTTGTACTTCACAAATATCTCCCTTTCTTCTCCAGCTCATGGGCACAAGTGTTTAATTTTGAACTAATAATGAGCTGTTTCTCTGCAGAAACACCCACTGCTCCCATGGAGACGAGAGAAAGCTGCAGGATAGGACCTGCAGGTCATCCATGTTTCAACCTTGACAGTGAAGAAGCCCAAGCACAGACCTTTGGTGTAAGGTAGCAATGGGCTAAGAAGGATTTAATTAAAATTAGCTTGCTTTGAACTCAGATGTAAACACGCTAATATAACATAACTGGAACAAATCTATAAACGTTTTTGTACACAGTGTTCCAGTACAAATACTATTGTTGCCAGTAGCAGGACATGTGTCTCATGATGTACCTCTTGCTAAAAGTGCCTCATGCAAACTAAACAAGCCCCCGTCGGGGCTTGTACCAACTTGCTGTGTGAGCTTGCTGTGTGAACTGGAGCTTGGTACTAGTCATCCCGTTAGGATGCAAAGTTGAAGCATGAGATAACAGTGAAAACCTTGAATGTATGGGTGCAGGTTGAAAATTGAGGTCTGAGAACTATGACCAACTTGCTGATGGTCACCTATTGGCTAAGAGCTTCTTTTGTCTGAGACAAGATGCAGCCAGGCAAGAAAGGAAAACAGCCAAGTGATGTAATAAGATACCTGCTACAGCCTGGAAAACAACCCCACCTAAACATCACCCACCTGTAGTTCAGGAATCCAGGTAAAGAGTTCAGAACCATCCAGTGACTGAAAACACATATGAAAGGAGATCTCAGATTTGTGGGTGGGAGCAGGGGAGAAAGAAAAGGCCTGTCAGGTCCAGCTTCCCGTGTCAGAGAGCTCTCACTGATTGCCCAGGCTGGGTGACAAAGACCATTAGGGGCCATAGCCACCAGCACGGGCTATGTGGCTGGAGTTTCAATGTGTATTTTGTTTTGAAGTTTGATTTAGCAGTCTCCCATCCCAGCAATCTCTAATTTGTAGGTATATACATATATTCAGTATAAACAACAGGCAAATAATGAGGATGCATTTTGGCAAAAATTGTTCTCTCTGTACTTTTTGTGCTAAAAATTCCTTATTATAATCTTAAACCATTTAAGGTTAGACAAGTCTGAGAGCTGTCGTGTACTCTGTAAAACATCAAACAAACTACTTCTGCCATTATTCCTCAGTGTCATGTGTTCATTGAGAAGGGTCTGCTGCAAAAGTGAACTTCATGTTATCTTTGCTATACAATAAGTGCTCCCTGAGCACAGCAGACCTATAGCTGGATCCTGACTGATCATTCCTCCTGGAAATGCTCCTGTCCTTCTTCATCCTCTATGTTCCGACATTGTAGCTGGGGTATTCTACTCTCTATTTCTGTTTAGAGAGGAGGCACTGTATAATTTTTTAAAAAGATTTTTATTTTAAGGTTCCTGAGAAGCCAAAATTGTCTGATGAACTGAGCACTTGCAAGTCCCAGTTGACAGCCAGCAGCTGAAAAATGCAGAAGAGTGAGTCCTGTATCCTTTCTGGAGGTTAATTTAGTTCATTTGGTGGTGCAGTAGGAAAGTAAAAGCTGCTTTTCCAGCCGACTGAGTCACCAGAGAAGGATTTAATTTCTAAATGCTAATAACAGGTGATGTACTTTACTGGTGATCACTGCTTGGAAACTGGCTTTCAAAGTAAAGGTAACACAGGAAAGAGAAAGAATAGGATGCAGCCTATTGTTTCAAGGACTCCTGAGCTGCATGGTGATGTTGAACACTAAAAGATTTAGGGAACCACTGAGCTGAATTTTTTTTGTTGATATCATCGTGCTTCTGCCAAATGTACTGTGCCTGGCCTATATAGACTTCATCCCTGTTTCTCAGCATATGAGGTCAAGTAATTGCTGTGGCTCACTGGTGTGGCAAACTGATAAAATACACGGGGTCACTTTGAGAAGTGCAAATCTAAAAGACAAAAGCAACTTGTTTTTGGTAAACTTCTGTGAGCTGATTGTTACCAGCCTTCTGATCCCCACATGCAGCTAATTCTGTGCTGCTGGACTCTGTCTTTGAATTAGTAATGTTACACTCAGTACTACAGTGCAGGAGAGTGAGGGATCTTTGAATGCACTCATGGTAGCACCTTAATTTAGGTTAGGAGTACACTTCAGAAATGAATCCCAGTCTTAGCACACTTAACTGTGTGTTGGGTCATATTGTCTCACAGTGCACAGACCCAATTCTTTCTGGAGAAATTTAATCTGGTAGATTTGCTTCAAGATCCCCTCCAATGCCCTCTGCCTTCTAAGGGGTGTTAAATTCCCAGGGACAGACTAGTCTAAAGTTAAACCTCCCACTGTGCATCTACTGTGCACATTGAGTCCTTGGATCCAACCCACTTCCATTGCACTGCTTTTTAGAATCCAGTGCCTGCAGCAACCCCAGTCCCCATGCCCTCCAGGGAGAGGACTCAAAGCAGAAACAACAGGAAGGGCAGGAGCAGCATTCAGCTCTGCTCAGCCCAAGAGCCTCTGACTGCCTGAGAACAGCAGGACAAGACCTCCTCTGGAAATAAGTGCCCACATATTTTTCTCAAAAAAATAGAGAAAGGGTCAGTCTTCATAAAAGAAAGCAAAACAAAAACTGGGTGATGGACCTTTGCTGATGCGCTTTTACTTCAGCAGCTAGAAGGTTAGAAAATATGCTTGTCTTCCAGAAGGTTTTTAAGGTGGCAATTGGAAGTTTTCCGTTTCGCATTTCAAAGGGAGAAGACTTGTGTATACTTCTTTTCAAACTCCATGGACAGACCACTCACTTTCTGGTGTGCCTGTATCACATGTTTTTTTTGTCTCTGCTGAATCATGCAGTTGAAATATCACACAATATTAAATGTATTAAAATTAGTAATGCCACATGTTCAATTATTACACAAAATCATTCTATACTCTTACTCCAAACTTAGGACTTTAACATTGCAATATCCTTGCTTGAATGTGTACTTAGAGACACATTCATTTTGGTAAGAGCCTAAAAATATAGCTTGAATAGAAGGATGATCATTGTAACAATACAAATTGTTTTTAAGAGCTGGTTATCCTACAGTAACCAATTTACAGGGTTTTTTGAAATTTCTGAAGGATTTGACTAGATGGGCTGTTTACAGTTTCATGGCAAGAAGAAACCATTGTGCAAGCTATAAAATCTTAAAATGACAACAAGCCTGTGTGCTACGACTTCCTCAATATTTTTCTGGTCCAGTTTTCTTCTCAGACACTGAACTTGTAAACCAGACAATTAAAGACAACACATTTACAAATATCTTATATTTCTCTAGCTGGAAAGTGGGTAGAACATAATTGTCTCCTCTTTTTGTCTGAAAAATAGCAAAACTCCCTCCCCAAATAGGTTTTATAACAAAATTCAAAAGCCAGAGCTGAGTTTCTCATCTAAATTTAATCAGTAATTTCATTATATGATAAAAAAAACCAAACAAAACAGTGACATGACAACTGAATCCAATGCCTTTTACCGTTCATGTGTAGAAGCAGAAGTAAAAGTTGTCCAAACCAAAAAGTCTGATTTATTCCAATGTGATTTATACAAAGTTTAATTTAACTCTTTTTAAAGTTTTGGACCAAATTTTTTTAAAACTAGTTTCAACTCATTCCCTACTGGTCAGTCTAACACTGGTAAAGCCTTAAGTTAACTTGAAATTAAATTCAAACGTGAAACTTCAGATAATGTAATATGAAACAAGATGCTTGTTAATAAGAACCTTAACAGACCTAAAATACTGAGTTTTTCACTAAGCTGATGTTGACTACAGCCAGCTGCTCTAATTTCAAATGCTGTAATATTGTTAAAGCACCTTTAAACTATTTACTGTGGTTTAGAAAATGCTTGATAAAACCATTTGATGTAACTGGTTACAACATGAATTGGAAGGAAGTCTGATTTTGACCTTGCTTGTAGTAGTGAATTAAATATCTCCCCAGAAACGGATGGTCACATTTACAGAAATGGAAATGAAAACAAACCCGATCCATTAAGTGCAGACTTGAAAATTATCTGTTTCACAAAGCACTATGAAAGAAAAATCAAGGTCCTGCTGTTAGTAGACTAATTGCAGAAATGCAGCATGAATAATGTAATTCAGATTACATACTAAAAATGGGGCAGAAATCACTTTTCTGCTTTACAGCATATTTTGAAAAAAAATTGTAATCTGTCTGTAACTATTCTTTAAGTTCTCAGTGTTTTCCTGACTGAGGTTTAAAAACGTAGTCTGTTTTGGACAGTAGAAACTTTTGCTTTGAATGTAACATTTCTTTTGAAACACTAACTTCTTTAGCTTAGAATATATTAGATTTTGTAGTGAAAATTGTATGACTTAAAAGCAAAATTCATGATATGGAAAACTGGCCACTGTGAAAATTATTAAATTACTAGGTGACAGAAGCAAAATATAATTCTATTAATTCTGGGACATACATTCCACTTTTAGGGTACCATTCATCTGGTGAGCCAGTTTGAAGTACAAATTCAGTTATTTTCCAGAATCTAGTTTCACATTCTGTGGTTTTATTTTGTTGATTTTACCCTTATGAAGTATGAATGTGCATGACTTGCATTGTCTGAAGACTTGTTTGACCTCTGTGAATTACCATATCAATGTCTTCTTCATGAAGAGGCAATGCTGTTGGGGGAGAAAAAGGTTAACTTGTTGGAATAATTTTTTCTGCTATTAAAGGAGATCAGGAGCAATGGACAAGGATGCTGTATGTGATTTTTAAAAAAACCATAGAATATCCTGAGTTGAAAAGTACCCACTAGAATCATCAAAGTCCAACTCCTGGCCCTTCACAGGACAAGAATCACACCCTGTGCCTGAGAGCATTATCCAAACACTTCTTGAACTCAGACAGGCTTGGTGCATATTCTAATTTTTGATATTTTGAGCTGTTTTCCAGTCAATCTTTGTCTTTTTCATTTGGTACAGTTTTACCCACCTTGAGTCCATGTGTCCCTTCAGAATCACCCAGCATAAGTTGTGGAGCAATCACTCTACATAGCTGTTGAGTAGGAATTGTGCACTGGTATTAAAAATACTCTTTGTGCACATGGAAACATTTAACAGTTCCTCAGGGAAAAAAGGAAAAAGCTTTCAGAAATCTTGTAGTTCTTAGAATCTGTGTGTTATATAGAGACCACAGTGTTTTCAATGTATGAAAAATTTGTGAGGAAAAGAGTATAGAGATTGAAGTCAACCATGTTGATATTTTCAGGTTATCTCCTCAGAGCCCTGTTTTCAACAGTAATCTTGTGACAAGGATGTAGCCTGGCAAAAATTAATACTATGCCCATACCTCTAAACAAAATATTCTTGGTCTTTGGGGGCAAGTCACCTGGCAACATGAAATGTCTTCGTTGAAGGGTCACAAGAACTTACTGTATATAAGCATTTCCTCTGGCCCATTTCTCTCTGACTCATTTTGCATGTCAGTTCTGGCTGAATCAGCAGAGCTTTCACTGCTCACAGTCTGCAGCTAAATGTGAAGCTGAAGAGAGATGTGGCGTTCCTACCACTCCATGTATGTTTATTTTTATCAAACTCAGGGTTTTACTCTGTCAAGTCCCCTTTAATTGGATGATATTTGTGGTCCTCTGATTTCATTGCAGATTCAATTGGGAAGGATAATAGTCTATGGTAGGATATAATGGATTCCCATGTAACAGAAATTAACTGCTAGTGCCTCTCTGTGCAAACATCGCTGCTTTGAGAAAAGGCCAGAGAAGGGCTTCTGTTCAGTGCAAGTCTTGTCTTTACAAACTGTAACAAGAGCCAGTGAAATATAGACCAGATATTTTTCTGGATACTCTTTAGTGTCAACTTTTTTTGTTTTAATGATTTTTATTTAATTTTTTAAGTGGTTATTTCCAGTTAGGTGATGTACTCTCTTGGCTATTCATCTTGGATGCTCCATAAATAGCAAATAGAGAGAGACAACTCAAAAGGTATAATCTTAACCTCATGGAATTCCTAAAATTTTTTTGGGTTTTTCTGTGTGACTGGGATTTAGGCTTTGATATTTAGGCACTATTCAGAGACCTTATCACATCCCTGTAACTAAACTCAGTTGTGCTGCTTTGTAACATTTTAGCTGAAAAGCCAAATTCAGATCAAAGACTAAATTTCATCTGATCACAGAATGACCATTTAATGTTTCATACATAAAATAACTGAAGTAAAAACAGAAATGAAGAGTCAAAAAGAAAAACTAAATTTTGGGGGAGAATTGGTCCACTAATTCCTATAATGTGGATAATTAAAGATTTCTCCTTTCAGAAACCTCTTAGGTAATTTTTTGAGAGTTAAATATTCATAAGTTATTTGAACGTAGACAAAAGGCAAACCAGAAACCTTTATTAATCAGCTTTGTGGTTTTAATAGTAGGGAGTTCAGATACTTGCCAAAGCATTTGAGTTGTGGAGCCACTGGGGTCATTGGGAATAATCTGTATGTAGTGTGGATGCACTGAAATTTCCCAGGTGGCTGTAGAAAATCGGGAGAGGTAGCTTGGAGAAGTTTGCCTTAGCTGTGCTGCATGGGGTTTGTGATTCGACATGTCACTGTGCATCATGCAGTAGCAATGTCTGACTGCATACATGCTCTTAACCTCCTTGCACATGTGAGACAAGGTGGGATAGCTACAACCTCCTCCACCAATATGTACCATTTTGTTTTCCAAAACCTGAGAATACAAACATGATTCATGACTGTGGCTCAGTGGATGAACAGCAGTCTATGAAACTGGTGAAATCTTGCCTGTGCCCCAGGTTTTAGATAAGACATAGCTGGTGGTGAGAGTCCTTCAAGATGAAGTGTTGTGCCAGTGCCTCTTGCCCTTCCTCCCACATTTAGGGTAAAAGGATAGAAATCTGTGTGCAGCCTGGGGTAGGAGATTTGCTTTATTTGAGTATTGACTTTTACATAACATGCTAAAATGATATGTAGATGGCTTTAGGGCAGAGTGCTCTTTAGTGAAGTGGCCTCTTAAGTGCATGAGTTAAAATATCCATGGGAGGTGAAGAGACTGCAAAATGTACAAGTATTCCCATGGAGGGAATTCTGTGTTTGAAACTAAACAAGTATCAGGCCTGTTTGGTACAATTCTTCCAAATAAAAGTGTGGCCCCTGTTAAGAAAATGTTGGATTCCGATTAACAGTTTTGCTACATTTTATTCCATGAAAAATACAGAGTACTGTTGACGGGGGCCATTTTTCAAGCTCCAGGTAAAGGCAAAAAAGTCAAGAGAACTTGTTCAACATAAACTGGCATTTAGGAGCAGGTGGAGAGCATGTTCTTTGGAAGCTACTTGTTCAAATGCCTCCATTTCAGAATCATTAACCTTATGCCATAGGCTGCAGAAAATTCCAAGAGAAGCTGACTAAGCCTGTGAATTTTAGAACGTGCTTTGATAGTGACCTTTTAAATCATTCTATGAACTGGAAATAGTAGTGTCTCACACAGAAAGGAAATGTAGAGTACACTTGAACAAGCAGATCACAGTAGGTCGTGGAAACAAAGACCACACAACCCAAGGGAGCAATTCCACTCTGGCTCACAGTCTTTATTTGTAAACGCCATGTGGCCTGGATGTCAAAGCACTTGACATCTCTGCTTTAAATAATTTGTCATGGTTGATTTTAAAGTTCAGAGCACTTGTTCATGGCCTCTCTTGAAAACCCACAATAAGTATTATCATTGCAGATGAACTTGACAGTCTTTGAAGTTGTTTTGATTCTAAAAATGGTAATAGGGCCTATGTGCAATATTTTATTTTCCAAAATAAAGACTCTTGTACACTTATGGCACAAAAAATTTGTACAAAACCTTATATTTTTTTTCCCACCTGAGATTCATTGCTCCAGAAGTACTGCAGTAGGCTACACTTTGCTAGCACTTTCAGTGTGATTTTGCAAATTTCATTCTGAAAGGCAAACAAGATCGTGAGTCTGATTCTGCATCATTAAACCCCAAAAACATTGCAGCCAGGCTTAGTGGAAGCAATACCATAGCTAAACACTAGGTGGTCCTTTGGTGGCAGGACCACTGATGCGCTACTGCCCAGAGAATCAGTAGAGACAGGGTAGTAATAGGTTGCAGAAGGATGAAAGTTGGGAAAAAAACCTCATGGATTTTTTTCCTTCTTGAGTGAAAAGTAACCTCAAGAGTCATTGAAGAGTGAAATAGTTTGACAGCAGAAGGGATGATTGTGGAATGAGAACTGCTGAAAGGAAAAGTTATTGTTCTGGCAAATAAAGCGTTTAACATGCAAAAGTGTTTTTTCCCTAAGCCCAGGAGGAAGAAAGGCCTAGGACTGGAAAGTTGAACAGTGGGAAGAATGGTTGGAAAAGCCCCAGGTAGCAGATGAAAATTGATCTACAGCCTCTTTGTGACTTGGGACTACCAATATTTCCAGTCTCAGATATAGAACATTGAGAAGACAGGACCTTACTTGAGAGAATGGCTTTAAAGTTACATATTTTTCTACATGTTCTCATGTACTTTATGCTCAACAAGCTTGAATAAGAGCAGGCTTTATGTGTCACAGGAGGCTGACAACACTACATTTTCTTGAGATAACTGAGTTGTGTTTTATCCTTAGTAGTTTTCTCTTACCCAATTTTCTATTTTGCCATAAGGCCACTTGAATTTCAAATATTAACTGCGAAAAATATTCTGGAGGCTGTGATCCCATTTTGCCAAGTAAGTTAAACTGAAACATTTGTGCTCTGAGCGTCTGGATGAATTTTTCACTTTTTCCTCATTTTGGATTAATCAACAATGTTGTCTTGTTTCTTCTTGTTCTTAATTCAAGTCTTAGAATTCTTTTCTTAGCTTTTTGTCCTTGTTTAGTTATGCTTTTTATTATTGTTTTGTTGAGATTCATTAAGAGAAACAATTCTATCCTTTTCTCTCGTTTCTGAAGGTATTACTGCTTTGTTTTGTATGAAAGACGTTGTACAGAATGAAGCTGCTCTTTTGTATGATTTTCTTGCTGGAAGAATCAGTCAGTGTCAGTCTGACCCAGCTGTTCTGTCCCATGGATTTAAATAGTGAAAAAAGCCTATGTTCAATTTCTAAGGATTTTCACTTTAAATAGTTAAAGCAACTGCAGCTCATGCTCCATTCTAGACACAAAACTGCCCTTCTCAATGCTTCAGGAAAAACAGTACTCACATACAGATAAAGTTTGCATCTTCCCTTAAGGAGGATAAAGTTCCTCTTTTATCTGAGGGAAGGAAAACAGAGTTATGATATCATCTTGGAAAAACAGCTGATAGAGTTACAAGTGGGACGGACTGGCATTCTGGAAGAAATGGTGGCAATGGTCTTCAAAGGGGTACTCCTCCAGCTGAGAGGTACTGATGTGCCTAAAGTCACAAGCCTTCTTTCCTGCTGATGCTGCACTTAGTGCTCAGTGCCTGGCTCCTGCTCAGCTCACCATCTGATCCTAAAAACTACTTGTTTTGCCTGCTATCGCATTGCTGCTCCTTTTACTGCTTCTGAACTCTGTTTCTGTTTTTGTTTCTTGTCACTATTTTGCTGTTGCTATTCCCACTTATCTGAACACATCTCAACACTGCAAGATTTCTTCTCCCTTGAGGTACAGCTGCACCAGCTGTGGGACACAGCACAGGTCTGAGCCCTACCCCAAGCCTCGTGACTTTAAAACCCCAAATCCAAGGTTGACTAAAGGTATTTTGTATGAAACTAATCCCTGTCTCTGTTTACAAAGCCACTTATGTCTGAACTAAACTTGCTAGATTCCCTCTACAGTTAAAGGAGAAGTAACTACTGTAAGAGTGAGATCCATCTCATTCTGATAATGATGCTAAAGTAGGTCAGGCAAATTTCACCAAATGCATGTTCTGTATGATGGGGTTCCCAAAGCGATTTTCTCAGATGTTGACGTCTTTGCTGTATATCTCTAAATTTAGATAAGAACTCAGTCAGGAGGGTATTAGAGTGAACCATCCTGTTCTTTTTCTCACAGTGGAAGATTACTAGCAAACAGAATGAGGATCCTTTCCTAGATGGGCTTTTTGTTAGACTCAGTACAGCCATTCCTGTGTTCTGGAGTAAACCCATCTTTTGTGCCTAAAGTGACTTTTATGGTATATATTTGGAAAAGTGGCAGCAGAGGTCTGAACTGAAAAATCAAAGTATGAGCTGCAATTTGCAGTCACAGTACACTTCTGGAGAGGAGTAAAGTCACACAAGCCCTCTACTTCGTCCCTCTTCCTGACAGTGAAGATCCTTTTTCTCTCCTGTCATTTCTTACCTTGTTTTAGGCTCTCATTCTGCCATGGGAGCTGCATCACTGCTTGGCATTACTTCCTCACCTCCAGCATAGAGCAAGATTTCCAATAGTCTCTTAAATATAAATACAAATGTTACTACTGTACTTTAAATGAAGACATTTTTACCATAATTAACCATAATGTATATAATGTACAAGACAAGAAAAAGAAGGAGAAAAAAACCTACAGAAATTAAGCAAATATTAGTAATTTCTTCTTCTTTTAAAATCGTGAATATACCAACTGAATAAAAATCAGGCCAAACAGAGAGGTTGGTATCAGATGAATTTCATGATAGGAAGGAAATATGCAGTTATCTTGAATTTACAAAACCCCTTTAAGTCTTCTTATGAAGCCATGATCTATTTTATTCAAATTGGATCCTATTTTCATCTCATTTAAAATTCAACAATTCAGAAAAATCAAACATATTTTGTCTGTCAGTGAATAGGGTGGAGATAACAAAGAGAATGAGACAGCACTCATATGGAGATGAGGAACAGAAAACTAAGTAAAACGAGTTTGCCGAGAAAGGATTTGACACTATATATGTGGTTTCTTGCTTATAAAGCAATACTATTGCCGTGAAAAAGCCATGATTATAACCTGAAAGTAGTTTTATCAGAATGGCTGAAGCTGGGAGGCACCTCAGGAGATTGCCTAGTTCAATCACCTTGCTCAGGACAGAGTCTGCTATAGAAGGTTGCTCAGGGCCATGTGCAACTGGGTTTCGAATACCTCCAAGAAGGGAGTCTTTAGAGACTCTCTAGGCAATCTGTTTCAGTATCTGAGCACCCTCACAGTGAACTTCTTTCTTCTTTTTTTTAGTGGAATTTTGTATATTTCAATTTGTGTCCGTTACCTCTTGCCCTGTCACTGATCACCACAGGGAAGAGCCTGGCTCTGCTTTCTTTACTCCCAGCATTAGGTATTTATATCCTTTGCTAAGATCCCCTAGAGCCTTCGCCTGTCCAGGCTGAACAGACCCATCTCTGTCTCTCCTTGTATGATGGGTGCTTCGAGCCCTTGATCACCTTCATGGCCCTTCACTGCACTCACTCCAGTACGTTCATGTCTCTCTTGCAGCAGGGAGCCCAGCTGTGGACACAGCATTCCGGGTGTGTCTCACCAGGGCTGAGTGGAGGGGAAGGATCACCTCCCTTGACCTGCTGGTGACGCCCTGCCTAATGCAGCCCAGGAGGCTGGTGGCCTTCTTTGCATTAAGGGCACATCGCTGGCTCATGGGCCACTTGCTCCCTGCCAGGACCCACAAGGCCTGCAGTGCAAAGGTGCTTTCCAGCCAGCTGGCCCCTGGCTGGAGACTCCCACAGTGTCAGTCTCCCTTCCTGACCCACTAAGCAGAGATAGTGCTGATCCCTCCCTCAGTGCAGCTGAGGCTGCAGGTCATGGGGCTGCAGGTCCCAGAGAGGACCCAGCCACCCTGTCCCTCTTCACCCTGAGGCTGTGCAGCCTTCTGGCCTCCTCCTGCTGTGAGAGTTTCCGGGTGGTCTCAGCCTCTTTCCCAGCAGCAGCAGCGCCCTGATGCTCCTCAAAGGGTTCCCAGGAGTCCCCTGACAGTCTCAGGAGAAGTTCCCAGAAGACAGACAGCATCTCAAAGCATAGCCAGAAACCACTGCCTGGACTGTGGTGTCTGCCAGCTGTGCTGTGCTGTGCTGTGGGGCTTCTGTTGGACTGGAGGGAAACAGCTGCTCTTGTGCAATGTTTTGGAGGAAAAAAAAGAAAAAAAAAATATGAGCATCAAGGAAAACTAACCACAAACAGAGGAAGACAAATTATTCTTCTGTGGATAATAATATACACTTCTAAAAATACTTTTAGGAGGCTTATCAGTCCTTGAAATTTCTCAGAATGTTTGGGAACATTGATATATGAGTGTATTATTGTATTAAAGGCCTCTGAACACTTTTCTCTTTGAAAAGGAGAGATCAGATTAAGTCCCGTGGTTGCAGGGACTGTCAGTTCTCATACTTGCTGCAAGTAAATTTTTAATGGAGCGTTGTGATAAAGCTGAAGTGCTTCATTCTTCCTTTATCGTGTTGATTTTTATAGTAAGATTTATAATGGAAAGCTTTAGTGAGAAGAGTCTTTTTGATTTATTGAAATGAAAATCCAGATAATACCAAATAATTCTGAAGTGAATTTTTCCAGAAGTTTCACCTCATGGGAAGTTTTGACATTTTATTTCAATTTCTGTCAAAAGGAAATGCTGAAGAACTGAACAGTCATGCAGAACAGAAATTCCAGAATCTGGGCACTGTAACATTCTTTGAGATAGAGATTGTGGTGTTTCTTTCCTCTTCTGCCTATCCTATTCATTTTGTATCTCTTACCAAATTACATTTTAGTAGTAAAATCTGTACTGGGCAAGTAGATTTCAGTGTATGCTCTAATGAGCTTCACGTGGGAACAAAACCTCTGTGCTTGCAGATCTGCTTGCATAGCTCTTACATTTCTGGTTGCATCTTTCACGCTTGCTGAGTTTGAGCAGCACCACTTTACAAAGGTCCAGATTTTCCCTGCAGTCTCTTACAAAGGCTGAATACCTTTGGGAAACAGGATGAGTGCTGTAACTGAGGAACCAGTAGTTTAAATGCTTTTATGTTTAACATGCTTAGTGTTTTCTCCTTTCTGGAGAATAGTTAATCATAGTGAACTATTTTCTGTTGGTCTTGACAATGAAACCATCAAAAACTTGGAGCAAACAGAGCTGTGTTCCAAAGACATGTGGCATTGCATTCTACAAATTGATGTTAGCCAGAGAATATGGATAGAACTGATTAGTCAGGCAGAGGGCTCAGTTTGGTACTCTGTTTTTCATAAAATAATTTTTTATCTGTTTTTGCAGTAGGTATCTCCTTTAACATGTTCTTTCTTGGAAATTATAACACTTTCATTTGAAGATATTTTCCTATTTGAAGATTATAGGATTAAAACCCCCCAGAATTTACTGTGAGTAGTGTGTATTCCTGCTTTAGTGTGACAGGCCCATGAAAGTAAAATTAGATTTGAGGAATAGAACAATTATTATCTGGATCTAAATCCTGAGGTGAAGGACTAGACAAATAAACACAAAACTTTCTCAAAAATGTGTTCATCTTTTCCTAATTATTGCCTCTTGGAATTGTCACTATAACAAGTACGTGTGGACATGAAGGTTGTTCCATCTCCTTGGTTCTTCCTCTATCAAGCATCTCATATGACTGCTTTAAATGCAGCCATAAAATAAACAGCCCCATCATTGAAAAGCTGTCATTTCAAATTCATCTTCCTACCCTGCACGAAAAACTTGGTGTGAAGGTAGGTGTAAATCTGGCTTTTAGTACCGGGAATTTTCTTTTTATGTTTTCCCTACAGAGGTTCTTTATGGGGTAATAAATAAGTTGTTATAGCAAATTAATACTGTTATTAGGAAAAATGAAATGAGAAGGGTATCTTTTTGTTTGTAGAAAAAAATTACTTAAACCAATAAAAAATAAAGCATACCAGAGCCTTTCTCACCACAATTCAAATACATGATTTATGTATGTTTTATTATGATTTAACACTAATTGGGAATTATTTATCCCATAGGATTTATCACAGGATTAATAGTAGTCTATCATGCACTGGAATGAGGGGCTTGTTTCATCTTCCTAGCTGCATACTCAGTTATTTTCCAATTGAGATCATTGAAATGTGATCCTACCCTGAATAAAAACAAACTCTGGGTTCCTCCCCCCAGTATGAGACTCTTTGTCACATGCTTTTATTCGTATGTCATGACATTCCGTTTCAGACATGCCTCTTTTCTGTGAATAACAACAACTTTTTAAGGGACATCTCTAGGAGACAACTACTGTGGGTCAAGGTCACTGGAATCATATCTCCCCAGGAGACACATTTTGATCATCTGTCACTGAGAGCCTCACAGATGTTAAGTTTATTATGCATCCCTCTTTTTTGGCACTATCATTTGTTTCTCTGCAACCACTGCAAAAAAGTATTCCATTATAATTTCCAACAGTAGTCAGAAAGTTAAGCCAGAAAGTTAATCACTGCAAAAGTCATTACCAGGTCATCCTATGATTCAGTTCATGCCCAAAGCAAAATCATCACTACATAGTTCCACCCTACACCCTTTCTATTTTGTGGCTGATCCCTAAACTTTGCTCCTCGGGTCTCTCTTCTCCCCACCCACAGCCTAGGGGTGTGCCTGAGTACTCCTCTTGCTCTGGTTGCCCTCTCCCATGGATGCAGTGGTCCCCATCCAGGAAAATCACCTGTCTACGTTTGTGAATGCAAACTGAAATCCTATTTTAATTGCTAGGAGGGCTGAAAAGAAAGCCTGGGGAGCTATATTTGCACTTATCTTTGAAAAGAAATGTTGAAATAAATGAGAATCTCACTTTATTTTGATAGAATCTGAAAAATAATGCACTTATTTACCCTTTTACAAAATTGAGCACTTGGAATACTCAAAATTTCAGAGTAAAGCATTACTAATTTGGAAATACAGGAGTTAAAACCTCTGAGAAACTTTAAAACATTTCATCACCATTCAGAAGAAGATGCCAAAACCTCAAGATAACTCACAGGCATACTCCAGTGTTAAAAGACACCGAGCACCTTCTTTGCTGCTGCCAAGCCTAGCATCTTTCACTACAAAGTATGACAGTGAAATGACCTTTAAGAGACTGTGTCTGGTAAACTGAGATCAAGAGTGACATCAGTCCTGAAGCAGCTGCACAATGGGTGATGCCTGATAATTTTTTCAAGTAATTTGATTCTTCCACTAAGAACCAGACTTTCAAAAGAGTTCATAGCTCAGTAGCACCATCTGCAGCTCCCAAAGCTAAGGCCAGGCTTGAAAAAACACCTCCCTGTGGACAATTTCCCCCAAAGTTGTGGAAAAACTCACTAGTACTGCACCCATGTGCATTGGTGAACACCATAGCACTAACCTGGTGGAGAACTAGCTGGTATCTTAGACCTTCCCATTGCTTGCTTGTAAACATCTGATCCAGCACTGCCCTGAACCATACATAGAAAACTTTAAATTTTGCTTAGTGCAGTTTGGCTTCTGAAGAGGTTCTAGAAGTGGAAAAGCAGTTATGTATCTCAAACCTGAAGTGCATTAATAGATTTATGTGAGGAAGTTTTCACAGTGGTTTTCCTCTGGGCTTATATTAAACCAAGGCTATTAATAGGGTAGAAATGTTTTGGTAAGTCTCATGAACTTTCACATCAAACTGAGATAGAAACTTTTTTAAGTCTTGAAGAAACTCTTGTGTACTTTTCTATGACTTGCTCTGCTTACCTCTGTCCTTCTTGTTTATTAGGAAAAACGGGGAAGGGAATGGTCAAAATGAAATTTCAGGAGCTGTTCTCACGGTGATCCTGCCTGGCAGCCAGAGACAACAGAAATTGCCTGAGTACTTAGCTTTGCTTTATAAAGGAAAGGACCAAGCATGTTCCCGATTACAACTGGTAACCACAAAAATTACTCCAACATATATAGCTCATTTCTAGCTGGCAACCACTAACAATACATTTTGACAGATGTGTTGATTGTTTGAAAGCCAATGAATACTCTACTCAAAAGTAATGTAAATGTAAAGAGATAACTAGCTAGAAATGTCTGAAATATCAGGGATTGCACTTATGCCAGGGATTCACTGTTTATGACTGCAGGTATTACTTCAAGTATTCAGCATGCCTAAAAACCAGTGATCATTATGTCAAGTAATGAAGAGAATTAAAATAATGTTACTCAAAAAGAAGTTTGACTTTGCATGTAGTGAAGGTTCTCAAGCCACCTTTTTAGTCTTCAAGCATTTTTCTTCTTTGCACCAGCATGATACCAATGTAAGCTTTAAGCTATGCTTGTCCTCATTACATGCATGCACATTTACATACATGAATACATGCACATGATTTTGTGGAGGAACAGTTACACAGTGTTTGTTTCTATTGGTTTACTCCATGAGGAATGGTTAGTGTTCTGTTTCAGACATTTCTAACTGGCTATCTCTTACAGTCTTTAGCCTCTTCCACCGATATATTTGATTATGCATCATAACTAAAATTAATAAATTGACTAACTCAAGACATCCGTTTTTATCATATGCTTCTGAGAACATTCTCTGTTCCCCTGTGCCAGGGGAGACTATGGGACTGCCTTCATGGAGAGTCTTCTGTGCATCGTTATGTTTATAAAGCAGTGTCATTCACATTCCCAAATCTGACCACTTGTGTATCCTTTCTTCTCATCCACTCATCCATTTTAAGGTGTCTCATTTAGGAGTTCCACTTTGTCCACAGTTTCTAATTTGATTTGTGATACTTTCTGTCTTGCATTTCACTTGAAGGATCTTGCATCATGCAATAGTTTGTCCACACATCCCTGTCTCTCTCATTTCATCTTCACTCCTCCATTCCCACCTTTTAACCTGTTCAGTATGTCCCAAATACTATTACCACACAAGAGACTTTTAAACAAGAAAAAGGATAGAACTGACACTATCTGACTGAACAGAACTACTGTTCAAAAATCTTTAGTTTTGTTGCCATGATTTAATGTCTCAATATTTTTCTGCCTTTCAGATTCTGTAGATGTGGCTTTATTTATTATGCTTTTTTTTTTTTATTTGAGAAGAAACTTGATAAAGCAATTTACTTGGGCTACCTCAGAATTACCTACCTTTCTCTATGCTTCCATAATTTTCTATACTAATTTATGTAAGTTTTTGAACCTTGTAAAGATGAACACGCTATTAGTGAGCAGCAGAGTTAAAGATTAAAATTTCCAGATAACTGGTTCAAATTAAAGTGAACTTCTGTATTTCTGATTTAAATTACAATGAGGAGAGAAAACAAAGTCCAAAAATATTTATGATGATGCTTTGTAAAAGTGCAACATTACTGGGAATCAAGTTACGCATGGTAAACAGGGCAAACAGGCAAGTCACATAAATCCAAGAAAAACCTAAAAATCAGAGAACCACAGTAACTAGTTATAAATAGCCTTGATTCAAAAGACTTAACTTTCTTTCTGTTTTGGAGCATATTTCACAGCAGTGTCTAATGTGCCTTGAAGCATAATTGGCAGGAAATGTAGTACAAGGTCACGTAATGCCTGTTTTCAAATATGGTATCCTAGAACCCTGCTCTCAGCTGTGCTATAAATATAATGTTAGCCGTCCCTCCAAGAGGTGATAAAACCTCGCAAGGAAAACTGCTTCAGCTCCAGCACTGGCTGTAGCCTTGGATATCAGCGTGATCATCCTTGTGCCCATAGAGAATTCAGGTTACCAAATGCTTCCAGGAGAGTGCCAGTGGATCTGACTGACACTTCATATGCACTACTAAAACGTACAGCATTGTTTGCTTCAATGATCCTGGTGGACTTCCAGATGTTTTTTTCAGGATCATATGAGTGTTTGTCAGTTGCATTTGGCTTTAGCTTGCCTCTTAATAAATAGGAAATAGAAAATTAATATTGGCTTTGTTAATTAAACACGCTGTCCTCTGTTTAGTACCCAAATAGCAAGTCAGCTACATACAGCAACTCTCAGATGTTACCAATTTTGCTGAAATAAGGCTACGTGCTGCATGAGTCTTGCCTTTGTGACAATTTCCCTGTTTGTTGATATTAAAATCCACTTCCCAGGAACACAAGTCTCATGCAGTCCAGAACAGCATGTACTGAGCACAAGTCATACTGATTTTGAACGCTCTTTAACACAGCAATGGTAGCCCACAAGAGGAAATTTCCATTTTCTTGATATGTAATTACACTGACATAAACACTAAAGAGGCATTTACTAAACAAGGCCTACAAATTACTACCCCAGTCCCACCCAAGTACCAAGTAAAATTCCAGTCTCTCCAAATTCTGGGTGTAAAGCTTGATTGCTGAAGACCCCGTCCTGCCTGGAAAGCAACGTGGTGTCTGAGTAACATAAGAGGCCAAACCAAGGAATGTCTCTGGAGAAGTGTAGAGTGTTTGAGTGCTGACAGGGTGTCTGGCTGGCTCTTCATTAAGATTTTTTGAACATCCTATCAATCATGCATATTTTGCCTGACAGTCCCTGTCACTATGTGTGTTATATACTTATATTTTTGCTTGAATACAGCCTTGAGGACTCATTTTTGCCTTTAAGGGTCTATATAAATTGTACAACTGTAGGATTATGACTAATGATGTGGAGCCACTGATGCATACTGCAGCACAAATAAGATATTGGTAATAAGGTAGCTCAGCACAGCAGACAATTTTTGGGAGGCTGCTAACTTTATAAACAGAAATAATTTCAATAACTAATAAAAATAATATAATAAGGACAGTCTAATCAAATGTCTGTGTCCTAACGAAGTGTCTCATTTGCAGCCAGGCTTGAGTAAACATCCTGCAGTTAGAAGAAATTCCATATTGGTACGGTGAAGAAAATTCAGAATGCCAGACTTCTAATATCGGTTTGTTCATGTCTCTAGTTCAAAATTTAAAGAGACGAAATTAGAGCAGTCTTTAAGTATCTCAGGAATGGGTTTCCCTGATATTCAGACACACACCCCTGGAAAGTCATTGCATTAGGCAATGGCTAAAACTCAATCTGTACTATTTGGTCCTACCAAGTGGTCTCGGATCATGGTGACAGACAAGACTCATTTTCCTCAGGTCAGTGTAGTCAGGACTATGTTACCCATTCCTCCACTGCCTGGGGAAGAAACATTCTCATAATTACTCCATCATCCTGTCCTCCTGTGCAAAACCAGTGTAAAGGTCCAAGGTGCATAAATCATACTATATTTGTCCTCCAAGTTATTTGCTGGCATACAGACTGTGCAAGGTCATTAACTTGTAGTGGGGCAGCAGGAAGCACTTAGCCTGGATTAAGTTGAAATGCCTTAAATTTTCAAGGGATAGAAAGAAATATGTGATGTTTCGATTCCTTGGGAAAAATCCTGAAAAAACTCACAAGGGAATGAAAACCTTTTGTCAATCCAGAGTCAGGTATCACTGTTTTGTCAGTCCTTCTGGTACATGTACTATTTTGATGTCATAGGCACATTCTTAGTACATAGGTCATGTGAACATGACTTACGAAGCTCTATTTTTAGCCTGAATGAATACATATTTTATGAGAGGAAGAGTTTTCTTCACAAAAAGAGCTTGCAGATGATGTGAGACTTAATTTTTTCCCACAGATTCTTACACATATGTTGCAGACATTCAGAGTAACAAAAGTGTTTAATCTGACTGGCTAGGACAGCTGCAGAAGTTAAAATACAGCCCTAAGTTCCTTGGTAGATGTCTTTATTACCAGATGTTCAACTTGCTCATGCTCATATGCACTGAAAAAGGTGTAAATTAAAGAATAATCTGTGATTACATTATGCTCTGTACTCTATTGCACTGCAGATTGTAGCAATTCTCTCAAAAACTTCCCAAAAGTCGAGGAACTAACTATAGCTCAAAATACTCTCCATTTTTTCTGTCAACCTTCTTTTCTCATGCAGAAATTGGTTTGGTTATGGTTGGATATACGGTATTTCTATTACCTCATTGATTTTACATGATTCTTCCTTAGAGCCAGCCAGAGGTTCCCCAGGCTGCTGGTCAATGTGTGTGAGTATTTTGCCTCACAAAAAGGAGAGGCAGGTCCACAGTTATGAGAAAGCTTATGTTGCATATTCATGCAATACACCACTCTTTCTTTTCCCTTGTCCCACAAGGGAAATATAAATCCCCCCAAACATGTCACAAAGGAAATATAAATTAGAATTTATTTCAATGCCACTCTTCAGTTTTGACTGATGGAAAACCCTTGCAAAGCATAAGCTGCATTGTCTTTATGTGTTCTCTACCTGACTTCACCAAAATGGTTCATAAATCAGTGCACTGGAGTCAATTGTCTCTTCTTGTCTTCTAGTAGTTTTGTGGGTTTCTACAAATTCTAGTTTGTGAGGCACTAAATTTTTTCCATGGAAGCTATGGACCCTGAATAAAAAAATTCAGACCGTAATAGTGCACCCTTATTTTCCTTAGGTATAGTTGCACTGGTATTTTTTTCAATAGGAAAAATGTCAGAGAAAACCTATACGTCTCCCATAATGTTTCTTGTTTCTATGCTGCACACCAGCTCCTCAGATATTTTTTATGTAGCAAATTGTAGATTCAAACAATGATATAGTTAAAAAATAATCCTGGTAGTGGAAAAATCATAGAATCATAGACTGGTTTGGCTTGGAAGGGACCTTAAAGATTATCTAGTTCCAGCCCTGCTGCCATGGGCAGGGACACCTTCCACTTGACCAGCTCGCTCAAAATAGGCAATTCAGGCATGTATTATCCAAGACAGCATTTTAATGGAAACAAAGAAAGAAAAGAAATTCCAGTTTATTGTGAATGCTGCTAATCGTTTATCCAATGAAACTGTTAGTCCAAAAAAACCTGATGGTAGCCAGCTGCTGTTCCTCTGCTAGAGGTGATCAAGCAGCCTGTGACAGTGTAGAGCAGGAAAGGAGTGAAGTACAAGTCTTTCCAGCCAGCTGTTTCCAGCAATTGCCAACATACTCACTGCCATGGGTAGGCAGAGTCCATCTGCCTGCTACCTACTAAAAGACCATTTAAACATCTACAAATACTTTTTCTTTGTTTAGTGTTTGCACAGTCATTTGCCAATTTATGAAAGGCTGGATGAGCACCTGTGAAATGGAAATCATGCCCCTGTTTACAGAACAAATGGTTCATCACAACTGGCTTTACTGGACTCTCTTTTGCTGCCCTCCCTTCCTTGCTGTCACTGCCTGGGTTGTCAGCACCAGCATTTGTATGCCTGCTATGCCAGTCAGACCATGAATCTAGTGTGTGTTTTTTCTTGGTGGTTTGTTTATTTGTCTGTTTGGTTAATACTTTTCAAGGTTTTCCTTAAAGCCCTTCCCAGGCACAGGGTGGGAACCAGCAGACAGGAGGGAGAGAGTTATGGGTTATTTTATATCATCATCTCTATCAAACATATTGTAGGCTTAATCCACAGCCTAAGCATGGATTGAAAAAACCTGGAAAGATTAATGTAGAAATCAGGGAAAATGAAGTTACCTGAAGTAAACTAGCCCACACTTGTTTCACTAAACAGATAAGTTATCAAACCACAGGGAGAAGTAAGTTTTGAAACATGAGATTAGGAGACCCAGGACACAGATTTAGGATTCTACCAGTTTAATTGATAATTGGATTAGAGTTTAAAGCCTTATGAGACTCAGGCACAAAGACAGTTTTTACAGTTCCTTATTCACCTTCCTCTGAAAAACACCAGTTTCTTCCAGGCTACTCAGTTCAGTGTTATGACTTTGCAGCCTAAAGCGGTAATGCTAGTGAACAGCACAGCTTTTCAGAGAAGTTGAAACAAGAAGCAGAAAGAAAACAAGTATGCCTTGTTCATAGAAACAGGATTGGTTTTGGTTTCATTCTTCCCATTTGGGAATGTGCAAAACTCACTCAGAAATAAAAATACTGTGTTGGTAGATGTAGATACTGTCAGAAGGAGCAACCAGAATACAGAATATTTCCTTTTATATATAATTTGTCATTGGCTTCTTTGTAAAGTATGCAGAGGAATCTTGAGGCCTTTGAATTACTAATATCTCCAAAAGAATCTATCCAGCCTCAAAAACTGGGCTCATTTAGTACTTAGGACACCAAGCTCCAAAAAGCTTCCCTGTGTTAAGCATTTACCAATTCAGCTTTTCAGATATCTAAAAATGTTAAATTTGGTTTGACAGATAAAAATCCACTGTATATATATGTAAAGTAGACAGAGAGACACAGACCAGGAAAATTTGTATTTATATATGGATATTTATTAAAAAAATAATCCTCAGACAGAGGAATGATTTTTTTTATTGGGAAAGGGAGAAATAGTATCTTATAGGTGCTTTTTTTTATAGAATCAGGACAATACATACACTCAGAGTAGGAGATTTCTTTTTTTAGGGGGGGCAGCTGGAAACATGGGTGTTGAAGGACAGACTAAAATATTGTCCAACTATTTGGGTCCAGTTGCATCTTTACAGGTAAACAGTGTTCCTAGAATTCATATAATTGATTAGCTTTCTTTAATTTTTGGGAATATTTAGATATTTGCTTTGCTGAGTCATCTCTGTATGGTGCTATCTGTTTCTAGTATACTTTATACAGCTTTCATTACTCTCTGACCATTTTTTACTTGATGCATAAGTTTCATTACCATTAATGAAAATTCCAAGTTTGTGTCAGATGGAGTCTAAATCTTCAAGACTGGAAATATTAGCTTTAACATTTCCTGCATAGATGTCTGGAGAGAAGACAGGTTTAGTTCTAATAGCTGCTTCTTCCTTCCCTGCTCATTATGTCCATGTATTTACCTCTAATTATAAATTGCTGTTTTCAGAGCTACCGTACCTTTGTTCAAGGATAAACACATTACACTTAACCAGAAGTACAATTTAGATTCTAAAATATGAAACAATTTGAAGTGTGCTTTGGGAAGTCTTAGAAATGTAATTTAGGTTAGAGAGATCTAAAATAATTCTGTAAGCACATACAGACACAGATTTTTCAGAAGAAATTGCAAGGTTAATTATACCTATGTGGCATGATGGGACAAGTCCAGGTCTTGAGATGCAATTGTGAGTCTCATTGTTCCTCATTTACTCATACCTGCCACTGTTCCTGAGTTCATAATCCTTGGGCATAGGAGACCAAGGATTATTAAGAATCTGCATTGCATTTACTTATAATTTACCTGTCTATTCTTGCTTATCATATTAGGCTTAGCTATAAATACAAAAAATCATTTAATTTTAATCTACTGTAGAAATTTTTTATTGATAACATTTTTCACATCAACAGGTGGAAAAAAAATTTTTTTAATTCCCCCTGGATAGGAGCCAGGCTGCCAGAATCTCACCTGAGACACAGACAGCTAAATCAAAGCTGTGTGCATTTCACCTGGACAGCAACCTAGACTTGCAGCTTTCATATACTGCCTAGTCCTGTAGGCACTTACCTACCTAGCCTGAAAGACCTTCAGGAATTCAGCTTTGGCTCCTCAAGCATGCTCCAAAGAGGAGCAAACATTCCCTAGGAGGATGAGCTGGCTGTACTCACATCATAACCCAGGTTTAGGCAGGGAGACACCTCCAGTCTGCGCAGCTCCTGGAAGAAGAGGTATTAATGTTTTTGCACTTAGCATTTAGTGGATAAAGCACTCATTACCACCTTAAACTTTCTGCCAGTCTACAGTTTCCACTCACTCTTCCACCTCTGAGGAAATGTCCTCACCAGCATTCCTGAGAGGCTAATATTCTGAGTCTGGACTTATATCCCAAAGGCATTTTTCTTCAGTAATCTGCCATTCTTTCTCCATTCTGTGTCAGACTTGAAGCAGGGTGGATGCTGCACTAGAATTGGCTGGTGAAAAACACCTGCATACTCAGCCTCCCAGTCTGAAAGGTTTGAACATCAAAATCTGATTCTACTGAAATGACATTTTAGAAGTCTGAAATTCTTCATTGAGCGCAGGTTCCATTTTTAAACATGCTTGTGATAGTTCTTTAAAGATGAAGTGACTTTTTTTGCTCCCTGCTTTTATTGGCCAATGCTTGCCTTAGAGCTGCCATGATGATTTTGCAAGAGTTGAGGTGCCAAAATTGTGTGAGTTGTAACAGGACACAAACCTGTGCTATTCAAAGTTTATATGTCATGTGTAGTAGTGTGCTTAAAGACAGTTTCTTCTCAGAGTTCACTTCCCCTTTGCAATTCTGTCACTGTTACAATTAATACTGAAAAAAGAATATTAGGATAACATTTATAGAAACAAGATTAGATTACCTCCGCTGCAAGATACCTTTTCTTTTGCTTACATTTTCCCATTTTATCATTTCTTTCCTGATGTAAAGATTTGCATTAATTAGAAGTCACTGCCCCTACATAACTCATAGTCCCTGATAGCACCTGCCTTTGTAGCAAATTCTCTTTTATATTCTTCTGTTATTCCACTTTTTTTTAAATCCTGCCTTCACTTCCATAAGAACAAAACTAAACAAGCAAAGAAAAAGAAAGACCAAAAGCAAACAGCCAGAAAAATTCAATGGCTGAGCAAAGCACAAGATGACATGATCTTTTCTTTTGGAAAGGGAAGAAAAAAATATTTTTGAGTAACGGAGAAAAGGAAGAAATCCTCAAGGCATCGGTAGTAACCAACACTAGCACTCTTCTCCAAGAATATAGATCTGAAGTTGTGGAAATCCTTAGGCTAAACAGGATCTAAAACTCAAGGTTGCCTTTTCTCTGTTGAAAGGACTTGTGATTAGGTTATGAATCCTATGAATGCATTTTTTAAAAAAAGCAGCAATTACTAGATTTTTGAGGGCCTGAACCAGTTACGATTCCCAGAAGAAGCAGCATTATTTCTCCTAGTTTTTGAATAGTGATCCACAGCAGGCAGGAGTTGAGAGTCCAGAAACTTAGTTCGGAGTTTGCTGATACAGAATGACAGTTCAGGATCCTAAACATTGAGTGAGGTGCACACAGCAAATTTTGGTGCTTTCAGGATCAGTGAGGCACTAAGCAAAGGCATTTATGACTTTTGGATCCCAAAGTTCCTGTAAATGCTTTTCTAGAGTGCTACAGCCCTTTGCTGTCTGTTTCCCAGTGCCTCCTCTTTGTTCTCCTGTACCTGAAGCCTGCTTAAGACAGTACTCTGCAGTCAGGAATCCCAAATACTTCAATCTCTGGCTATGGTCATGCCGAGGTATTAATTCTGCCCTCTGCTCACTCCACAGCCATGGCACATTAATCCTGGCTTGGTAGACTTTCAGCTCTCTGTGAGACTACAGCAAAACAGTTTAAAGCAAAGAGACTTGTTCAGAAGCTGTGATCTGATCCATTCTGGGGAGGCAGTTCCAGCTAGCCATGGGGTAGCTATTATCTTTCACCATTCAAGCAAGAAGAAACAATTAAATAAAAAAGCCCCAAACACAAAACCCAACAAACTTGTAATGCTGGGGAGACAAATTTAGTACCTGTAGTGCAATTTAAAGAAAAGCAGCTCAGCAAAGATTAAAGAGAATTAAAAGCAGCAAGTTCTACCTGCTGCCCAAATTTACATCAAAGATTTGTGTGGTACTTGCTGCTGAGGTTTGTGGATTTGAAGACTAAACTCTGGAAGAATAATGCTCATCAAGTTGACAGAAGGTATTATTTCATACCTCTGGAATTAAAGGCATGCCCAACCCCAAACCCTGCAGCCATGAGCATCTGACAGTGCTGAGGATGTTCCAGCATGAACTGCAAGACTGGTACCTTTCTCTCCCTAAAGTCAGCTGAAAATGTTGTCAGGGACTCCCCTGTGCTACATTCTCCATCTGAACACCAGAAAAAAATACATGGGTTAGCTTCTGTCTGTATGCGTCGTTGCAGACTGTTTCCTTCTCTTTAGTGTTTGTAGATAAATAGGATTTACAAAGTACCTCAATTTTAGCCTATGCTGAAATCTGATGAAGCTCTACCACGGGTACAAAATCAGTCTAATACCAGTTGTGAAATCCCACAATCTTCACTGGGAAAACATCCAGGACAAATAGGGGTGTCACTGAAAAATCAGACCCTGTAGATACAAAAAGCTCTCACCCTCAAATACAAATAATATATAAATATATATATATAAATAATACATTGTGAAGCTGAGAATGTATGTCAGGAGAAAAATCCAGCTCATAACCAGACATGCAGGAGCATGTAACATCGAAGTTTCTTACAAATTTATTGAAATCTGTTTTTTACGATTAATTTTCTTTACAAATCTTTGGCAAAGTAAACTGCAGGCCTGTCTCAGTACTGCCATTGGGAATGTCTTGCTTCTGAACTATTGCTTCTGCTGCAAATCCCACATAGCTCAGTTATACCTGGTTCTGACTTGACTCATGATGACACAAGATGGAATTCTCACTTGGGTGCTGGGGCAGGTCAGTATGATGTTTCATTTGGATGCTTTCCCTCTATGTCAAATTTGGTAGTTGCAATTGCTTTGCTTTTTGTTGAATGGAACAGGATTGGTTTTTTTGATTTCTTAATTGCAATGGCTTTCTGAAATCAATATAATTCTGTAGAAAAGATCGGGAGCAATCGCTCTTCTTTTTGGGCATCTTCATTTTAAAGTGGTATGTTGTCTTCAAACTACATGACTGACACTGTCCAGCAGTCATTGCCATTGGGTGCTAATGAAACTAAAAATCAGTTAGAGTTTAAAGAACTTCTAAGTGAAGTGTGGGGGAGATGGGGAGCCTGGGGTTCCCCAGCTTGGCAGGGCAGGGCCTGGCACCAGAACTGGGCTTTTCTTAATCATTGTACAGCCATTAATTTTCTTCTCACATGCAAAAGAGGTTACTTAAAGATTTTCTAAATAAGTTCATAGATTTCAAGTATTCCAGCCTAAGTGCTTGCGGTATTTCATTTTAGAGATAATGGGAAGTTTGTATTCCTGAGATCAGATGTCATGAATTTGACCTTCATCTGCAGACAGAGTTTAGTTTCCCTCCTCATTTTTTTTCATATTTTCCCTTCTGTTGGTCACAATCAATAAACAAAGCCCCAGCCTAAAGCAAACAAAGTTGACAGCAATGTGGAAGATGATGACAAAATATAGAAATACATCTTTCATTATATTGCTTTATGGATTCTTTTGTTTAATCTTATGTGTAATTAATTCTTTAAGTATGCTTACTCAAGGTTACTGAAAATTGATTCCTAGTAATTTAAATTGACTACTATTAAATTGTATTGGAATTAATAAACTAATTTCAATCCAGTACTTCACTTGAGGAAAAACTCAAAAGTCTATTTTCACAAAATATTTCTTATATTCTCTACTGGACATACTTCAATTCTTATTTCAGAATTTAGCTCAAAGAGTCATAAGGGCTCACAGAGGTACTGTAAGAACCTTCTAACTTTTCTCTGATGCTCCCAGTGAGGATTGGTACCAAATGGATTCTCACAGTCTTGAATCACTTGCTTAATAGCACAGAATTGATGGCTTAGTAAAATCCAGATATTGGTAAAATAATTACATTTCTTTTCTGGACTAATGGATTTTTTAAATGTAACAAATTACATATCTGTCAAACATGGGCTCAGTTAAAATCACTTAGTGATTTAATAAAACATAAACCAAAAATTAAATAGTAATGATTAATACAAGCTATCATTTCTTTTATTTGCCTTACACATTTTTGGAGTTGGTACTGACAGTTTATGGACACGTCTTTCCTCAGTTTCCATAACACCTGATCATCAAGTGAAATGCCCATGTATAGACTGCATCAGTAAAAGTTCTTATTTCACATGATAGCAAGCAGCCCTAGCAAGCCCACTGACCTCGTTTTTCAGGAAGCTCCAGGACTGAAATATCTAGAAACCCCAGTGCAATTTCACAAGCTCCTCATAGCATGACATAGTTTGCTGCCAGCAGAACTGGTCCAAAAATTAGTAATTTACCATTCCTTTTAGGGAAAATATCAAAGAATTTAAGCAAATTTGGCTGGGACTGTGGTCTATTAATATTTGATATCCCCAGCCATGTGGGTAAACTTCAATGTGTTTGCTGAGAATGGCAGCGTGACTTGAACACACATTCCTGTTCATCCTCCCTGCACTGGCACTACTTCTTTGCCAGCAGTGAGGGACCAAAGTTGACCTCTTTGAGATGATAATGGAAGGATATTTGATTATTTGAAGGCAGAGGTTTAGACTTTGAAAGATTTGTCCTCTGGGAAGTGTAGGAAAATATAATTACTGTTGCATAGGGACAATTTTATGGTACTGAATAGAAAGCATGTCCTGGTGCGTGTTTTTTTGGAGGAAGGAGGAAATGACTGTGTTTTAAAATGCTGCCCAATGCATTTGCATCAGGGCATGTAGGGCCTATTTAAAAAAAATTAAAAGCTTTTTTCTGCTAAATCCGGCTGCATGCCTTGAGTTGATTTACTTTCTTCAGCAAGTTGTACAGCCGAGTCTGGGCCACTGTCAAGGAAATAATGCACTGCTCAGAGATGACAGAGTTGCAGTATTTCCCCTAAATATTTCTCTTGTGCTCAATTTGGGAAACAAATACAAAAATCCACTCTCTCTTGAAGCCTCTAGGCACTGTTAGTGCCAGAACTGGAAGTGTCAAATGTGGCTCTCTCCACAGGCACTATTATGTATCTCCAAGGCTTTCAGACAACTGGCTAAATAAGAAGATGAATCACTGTCATCCATTCAAAAGGCAGAGAACAAAGAGCGTGTCAAGGATGGTGTGAGAACCTCTCTAGCAGTTACCTTTGAGCTGAAACTATTATAGGCTCTATAACAAATTTCTTGCCTACAGGCAAGGTCACTCCTATTAATTTTTATGGATTGCCCTCAGTTCCTTGAATCCATGAACTATGCAACCAAAGGCAAGCAATAAGTTTCACTAAATCAGTGTTTCCACCTTTAATAATATCCACAGCCTTTATGGAATCAGCTCAGTTTTAATCAAAGCTTATTGAAATTGATTCAGAACAAACCTTGGAGAATATGTGTCAATAAATAATGTCTTTAAAGCACCAAGTGTTACAGGAAGACTAAAAGAGATGATGGATCACTCGATCTATTTCTGGTCATTCTCTGTGCCAGGAAAGACAGTTTCTCATGTCTGGATTGCATCAATGAGAATTCCATGGGCTCAGCCTCTCTAATTGTGAAATTGCAGGAAATTCTCTTCAGGTTATTTTGATTCTCTTTTCCTGTGTTTCTGTCATTCTCTTTGTGATTGCTCCTTATGCACACATGTCTGACCTAACCTTCAATTTTCTAGCATAATCTCATCAACATATAGCTCACTGCAGGCTGCAACACCTGGCCAGAGGTATCTGAGATGGCCTTCTACTTGACCTCCAGAAACCATTGGTGAGGAGTCTGTGCTCTGACAGGCTTTGTGTAATACCAGCCTCCTCTGCAAGGCTGTCTCAGAAAATTGTGGTGTCTCAAACAGCACAGAACTTGTGTTTAGGTAACTGAGCTGAGCTCAGTTCATCAAGGTAGCTGCTGTTGAGGAAAAACACAGAAACTCAACTTTTTTTCTGCTAATTGATCTGCCCATGAAAGCTTCTTTGCCCAAATGGAACTTTCAGTAAAATCCTAAGAATGGGTGACACAGGCATTAGGAAGAAGTGCTAATTTCTGATTAGAATAGTGCTCTATCACCTGTGATGACAGCAATCATTAGGGGTCAAAATCCAGTCATTTAACAGTTACCTAATTTTTGTTTGAGCTCAGTTGTCACCTTCCTCACACCTAATAAAATAAAAAATTTTGAGTTACACTTTTTGCAAGCTAGCGTATGAAGTAATACAGTAGTTCCTGCAGCATTTTGTCTTAGCTTAAAATTAATGTAATACAGCTATAATATTCAGCCAAGTTTGAAATTTTCTTTCTAAACTTCTTTTAAGGCATAGAACTCTGCTAGAAAAAAATTTTATGGTTTAGTTTATGTCTGGAATTTTATATTTTGTGTTTTTTGGTTTTTTTAAAATTTTGAACAATCATCTGTCAATCTCTGCATAATCTTTTACTCAATCTCAAAACATGAAGCATTACATAATATTGTAATTTTTTCTTAAAAAGAATAAAGATGTTTCTCATCAGTTATCTTCTTAGTTGGCATAACTGAGACTTACAGTTACTATGTTAGCCTGCATTGGTGTATGAAATTGTAATAGCTCCCAAAGCCTGTTTTGATTTTCTAAAAAAGCAGCTACAATTAAATATTGTAAGTTACTGAGGTCATTTAGCAACTACTAAAACAATGGGATTACACTATTAACTATTCAACAGTAAAAAAAAGCTAGCATATTTTCAATAGGAAATAATCACTTTTTCTCACTTAGGATTTTATACTGTGCTATACCGAAATAACTTTCATGAGCGAGAACACCATAAATTTATAAAGCTTCCTGAGAGGAGTCCAAAAGCCAAATCTTTGTTTCATGTGAACTTTCAGAAGATTCTTACTGGTGTTTGAAGATGTCTGATAAAATTATATGGGAATGCAACACACATTTCATGATCTCAAGGGCTTTACAAAAAATACTACTTTGCAATTTTCCACATGAATTGTTTGTATGAAAACTTCAACATAATTTCCTATTTATTTAGGGAGAACCTTGATTGTTACGAAATGTGTTTTGAGTGCTGGCACACAATAAATCAGCGAGTGGCTGGAACCTAACAGGCATCAGAAGTTTTGTTTCTCATTTCCCAGCTTCCCCCTTGTCCTATGTTGCCTCTGCCATGTGCCACCTTGCACCTATGCTTGGTAACAACAGCAACATAAAGCTGGGCAGTTTCCAGCAGAGAAGGCTGTGAGCTGGGAGGCTCAGCAACTTGCACCCTGAGCACAGCTGTAGAGGGCCACACAAGGGTGCAGATGCAATCTCCTCGAGAGCCTGGCTGCCAAAATTCCCAACCTTACATTAGTTCATGAGGATATGCTGCCCAGCCTTGTGGTAAAAATGGCTCTTACTTTCTTAAGGTTGAATTTTATTTCTACTGTCATCACAGTCTTATTGTTGCAGAATTGTAAGACTTTTTGCCTTACAAAATCAGGACTGGAGAAAGCACTCAGACAGCAAGCCTCCCATCTCGTGATTGCCAGGCACCTGGAAGTGTAAAGGGTGGATTGTGGATCCTTTCCTTCATTTAGAGATTAGCTTAATCTACCTTAATATTTGTCAGCCATTGCTAACATTGAAGGATTTTTAATAAGGGACTTAACTGTGATTAATGGGTGATAAAATCATCTTTAAAGTAAAAATTAGGCAGTTAATGTCAGCTATTGACTTAATTTGCAAGTTATGTAGTGAGGCTAATGCTTTAAGTGACAGAAAATTATTTTCTGGCTCTAGTCATTTCTCATCTTCATATGACAGAGATTTTCTGTACTTAGTGGATGCTCTGTTGAGATATTTACTTTCTGGCAAAGACAAAGAAAAGCTGAGCCATATAACAAAATCTTGTAACTCATCCCAGTATGGTCAAGCTATATAAAGAAAAACAGGCTTCCCACTGACTTTAGTGGGAAACCCAAACAGCTCTTAAGCACCAATTTTGATGGAACGATTGCATGATGTTTTGATACTAGGAACTTCAAGGTTGAAAACTGGGAGTGACTGTGCTTGGAGTAGTGCTTCTATTTACTTTTTAAGTATATGCTGGCATTATGGCTGAGAGCAAAGCTGGCCTAGAGATGATGAATGAACCAAACCCTAGATTACACCTCTTCTGATGCAGACTCACCTTGAGTGAGAAATTTTAGCTCAAGAAGAGAATTTGCAGCCGGGATCTGCCAAAAGAGGTGGTCCTACTGCTTCCTCCTCTCTCAGCCATACTTCCCTTGCTTGTCACCGGCACTCATCAGGTTCTGTGATGAGCTGATTCAGCTCCTTAAACTGGCAAAAATGATACATTTGTTTCTGATGGGTTCATTCTTTGCTGATTTAGTAAGCAGAATTGGTTCCTCCTAATGGCAACTGGAGTGGTTTCGAGGGAGGGGCTGGGATGTGAAATCAGGAAAGCTGAACTGAAAAGGGAGGAGAAAGAAAAGGAAGGGGAGGCAGGCTTTATATTTTGGTAATAGCTGTTAGACCTGCTCAACCCCTTTGTAAAACTTCAAACCCAGTGTAGTGTCTCTTAGACCATTCCCTTTCCATAATGTGTGAAGAATAAGACATCCATTTGTCATCCCTTCTAACTCAACTCCTGTTTGCCTGAAGTTTAGGCAGTAAGAAGGCAGACCATGTTATACATGGCAAAATATGACTTTGAATAATGGGGCAAAAATATAAAAAAGGTGTACAGGAAAGAAATTTCAAGGAAGAAGTAATTTGGAAACTGACACAGGAGCAGCCCAGAAGGTAGCATGAACACGGGAGTTAAAGTTAAGGGCACTTACAGAAAGCCTCAAAAGACAAACCTGAGGCTGATGTTGAATTATTTTGTGTACAGGATGAAAGCCAAGCTCATGCTCACTCTAGCAAGTGCGTATGTGAGCAGATACAAGGCATGTAAGCCTAAGGCGTGTGTCTGTTCAGTGGGAGACAGAATTGGGACAGAGCAAGTTTCAACTTTTCTTCTCACCAGTATATTGTGCTTGGCTTTAAAGTCTGTCTCCATTTGCAGCTAATGACCTAAATTTCATTTAATTGTAAAGCATTTGAGGGAGAGGTTATAGAGTACAGTAAATGTTATCTTTTTATTCCTGTGGATGCAGTTGGCTTTCTAGTATTTGTCATTGAGGATTTTTAGGATCAGGTCTAGTAGCTGTATAGTATCAGTTCTGCTATATCAGTTTGTCGAAAACATTTGGGCTTTTCCCCATTTATTTCGTAAATTCATTATTTTTATCCAAAGCAAGAGAAGATATTATAGAATATATAGAGGCCAGACTGACAGTTGTGTAATTCCCCTGAGTTTACTGAAAGAAAATATTCCTTTTGGTATTCTGCAGGTCTCACTGAGTAAGAGAGCTAATGTATTCTGCAAAGCATTCTGTGTGCAAATAGCATCTCTATCCCTTCTCAGACAATAAGAGATACGTGAGGCCATATTTGCAATCAAATATCTCACTTTCATATACAGTTTGGCAATGCAAGAGTGTATGAGAGACAGAAAAGAGAATGTCCTACACACCTGGGATATAAATGGAAGGAATTTTAACCAAATAAGTCACTTAACAGCCAAAAGCCGTAATGTACTCGTAATGGGAAAATGAGTTAGGCGGGACTGTTTGCTCAATTCCTGCTTAATACCCAGCCTAATACCCGGCCTAATACGCAGCTCATGCTAAAGCTTGATGTGTGCTGGGAGCAGTGTCTTTATGTCAAAGCAAGGACAACACGTAGGCAGGACACCATGGCCAGAGTGGGCTAAAGGTCATCATGTAGCCACTGCCACCTGCAGCTTGCTGTCTCCTGCGAGACCAAATTCCAATCTCAAAGTTATGAATATGTTACATTACCCAAAATGTTCTGGAAGCAGATCTAACAGCAGCTGGACTGCTGTGCCTTTTGTGCTTGGTGTGATAAAGGGCATCACTGTGGTGTGGCAGAGGACAGAGGATGAGCTCTGTCACTGTCGGCCAGTAACTTGTGTGTAGGTGCACAAGGTACAAGATGTAAGTTAGAGAACTTGTGAGTTAGAAACCTCATGAACTAAGCAATGAATCAGTGAGGCACTTGTGAGACAAGTCTGTACAAAGGGGATTGAGCCCTTGTTTGTCATGTTTGTTTTTTTTTTCTTTTCCACTAAGATTATGAAAATAAATTTAATTTCCACTGTCCTGTAAATTTGAGATCCAAATACACTGTGAAAGTCAGGCTCCAGGAGGGCTGTTTTCAAATACCATTACAAAAAGCTAAAACCCCTTCTTGGAACTAGTGTTCAGAGTGCACTGCAGTGATGCTGCTTATCATTACTTCAGCCTGGGCTTTACTCATAAGTAATGTACAAAAACAGTTATGGATTTACTTCTTGGAACTGTGAGCTTAATAAATGAATAGATCTAGACCTTCTAAGATTTGTTCATGTTTATTAAAAAAAACCAAACAAAACCGCCCCCACAAAACAAACCAAACCCAAAAATCCACAGAATAGAAATTAAAAAAAGGAAAGGAAAACAAAAAGAAAAGAAGAATAAAGTGTTCAGTCAAATTTCTCAGCAGCCAGAGAGTTTTAAAGCTTTAAAATGGTCTTGAAGCCAATGGGCAATTGTAGTAGGTGACAATATTGGTGACACAGCTGCAAACATGTGGGTATGTGTTAGCTAAAACTTCTCTACCTCTGAAAAATGCAGCTTTGCTTTTGGCATGTCACTCCAGTGACTATCATGTTTATTTTTGGTGAAAGAGAGTGAAGGACTTCTAAATGGTGCCTTTATTTCAGGAGGCTGTATGCAGTTCCTAACACTTGGCTGACAGATACAGCAGCTTACACATGAATTGTAGTCGTGTTAGTAACTCTGCTAGACAGATGATCCTTGAGATGGCAGGTTTCATGTCAAGTGCCGGAATTTTGTATGCTTGCATGCCGTGTGTGATTCCCCAAAAGACAAAACTAGATAGAGGGATACAGGAGAGGAATTCTGTAGTCCATGCAGCCCTCAATACTGCTCTCTTTTGGAGCTAAAAACAAATGAAAATAAAAATTCACCATTGGATCAGGATATAGAAAGAGACATGCTAAGAAATTACATTCTCAGGAGATGGAAGCTGAGAGTTAGCCTCTGCTCAACAATTTGATGTAATAAACCCTCATTTTGGAGCGTATTCTTTCTCTATAACCATGTTTAAAGTCAGTTCTTAGCTAAAGTGCTGCCTCTCACCTGATGCCAATTTAGCAGAGCTGATGAACATTCCCAGTCCCTGGGACAAGAGGCTGAATGAGCCCAGCTGTGCACGTAACAGCATATACAGCTGCAGAGGAAACTTCACTGACTCAGGTGTGTGCTCTTAAAGGAGTTTTTAACAGCTGCTCATGGTGGTATAAAGAAATTCCTGAAATCTCAAGTAATGTGCAATTTCTGTTCTTCAGTAATAGAGCTAAGTTTAGCACCAGGAAAAAAGGAATACAGAAAATGCTGCCATAATGGCAGTGAAATTTATTCTGCATTGACAGAAAAATCATAAACTATTTCTAGAAATGTTACTTGCTGATTAAACTCCAAGCAAACACTTCAAAAACGAAGCTTTTAATCAGTGAAAAGTAAATTATCATAACTAATAGTGAACGGTAAATAAACATAGTGATAAAATGTATAATTTGAAACTATTTTGCATGAAAGGTAAACAAATAAAGAATCAGTTGCGTCTTATAGGATTTGATTTCAGATTTCAGAACATCTGGAATTCCTCAGTGCTTTCTCATAGAATAAAAATGACATTTCTGGAGAAGGAGTAATGTCAGAAAATTAGATTCTCAAGCTGGACTCCAGCTTTCTTGTGCTTCTCAGCTAAAAGTAGGCATCAGCACAGTAAATTGCAGGGTGGAAATACACAAGTAAAAGTTTCCCCTGGATAAATCTGATGGAGTATATAAGAAAAAATTTACAAAATAAATATATCTTTGAAGTGTTCAAGGTTGGATGGGGCTTCCAGCAGCCTGGTATAGTGAATGGTGTCCCTGCCCATGGCAGGAGAATTGAACTGGATGATCTTTAAGTATCTGTTTAAATGGCCTAAGACAGAGGCTGTATTCGATGAGAGTGAATCACAGTAACATCCTCAGTTCGTATATTGGCTAAGCTACCATTTAATGGGTGAGCTGTTAATCTTTTGCTTCTGATGACTCTTTTCTGTGCCAGCTGCTGCAATTCAAAATGCACTTGCTGGTGAAGTGGTGAGAAAAGATTAGAGAATGCCCAGGTGCAAGCTGTTCAGGGCTGTGAGGCTGTTTTCCAAGACCATTTCAGACTAGATGGTGCTTGCAGACAGCTCTGAGGCAAGGGTGAAATGGAGCAACAATAGGAGGGATTAAACCATGCCAATAAAAGCTGAAGGGGCCCAATATTATAGGGCTTTTATACGGATGAGAGAATTTATCCAGCTTTCTTTACGGTGTTCCTAGTAACAGTAAAGGCCAGGAAACCACAGTGTTGAAAGCAATATCAGATTTTTTTTCCTGAACTTTAGAAATCCATATGTCACAAAAAGTAATTGGGTGAGAATTAATCATCCACCACTGCAGTAAATATGAAAAAATCAGCTCCGACTTGACATCTCTGCATAGAAATTGGGCTTAATTGCAGTGACTAATATTTCTAGCACAGTTGTGCTGTGTCCATGCTTTTTGAAGAGGTGCTTCAAGGACTCCAGTGTTAACACTCAAATCTCCTTTTGGACACTATACAGGCATCCATGCTGGTTGTTGCTATGAAGGGTGGTCTTAATATTCCTAAAGACGTATTTATGCCCCTAGTTTGTGTCTCAGAGTATTTCTTGACATAGTTTGGAAAAAAAATAGGAAAACCTGGTTACCACACAGTAACACTTCTAATGAAAAATCACTGCTGACTGAACAATCAGTCAGTACACTTGAAGTTAGTTTCCAGGGAGGACTGTAGTTCCATCTGACTTGGAGAGTATGTTTGAAGATAAATGTGTTTAATCATGAAAGCCATGGTTCATTATACCCTGTACAATGCTTCTGTAAGCACCTGACTAGGAGCAAAAAGGGACAAGTTTAGATATAAAGGAGTCAGTGCTAACATGCTTATTTGTGCCTCCCAGCAAAAGGGGAAAGAAGAAAACTAAAGTAATATTTTCATACTGAAAGAGCTAGTGTTCTTCACTTATAAAGCCTAAAAATTGGCATAACAAATAGTTTTTATTAGAGGGAAGAAGAGAAGTCTGAAGAGGTGGACAAATGAAGTAATTCTGATCTCACAGCTGATCTTGTAATACCACTTGTGGTGCTGGCTGTTGCCGGTGTATGGACCAAGAGAAAGCACACAAGCTGTAAAAGAAGTCAGTAAAGAAAAAGAACATTTGATACTTAGAGATTTTTTTACACAGAATCTCTAAGATTTGTTGGAAAATCAGTAGCAAATCACTTCATGTTTGTCTATGTGTTGTGTGGGTATGAAAGGAAAACTGGTCTCTTACACAGGAAACCTCCAGGAAAACATGTCCCCTGTTTCTAAATACCTCCAAGGGACATACTGCAAGGTGAGAGGGTAAGGTGAAAAGATATATGAAACCAGACAAGAATTAGGTGATAATAACTAAATTTTGGCTAAAAATCCAAAGGCCCTTCTTAAACATAGCCACAAGAGTAGTTCTGGAGCAGTGAGGAGAGGAATGAAATATGAACTTACTTTTAGGTGAAATTCAATAGTAAATTTATGATGGGGATTATATGACATAGCGCATTCTGTAGCCTAAGTGATTCAGGAGGTCTTCTTCAAGTCTACTTCAAATGATTTCAAGTAAAGGTATTCTCTGAAAATTGTTTATAGACCAACTCCATGGTGTGCCATACATAATTTTCATTGACAGTGAACAATATGTAATTTGTGAAGCATCCGTATCATCATTTATACAACAGTTGATTAAAAATTGTCAAAGAAAATATGCTGTTCCAAATTAGCCATAAATATTTCAGTCTTGAAGAGATATGATACCTTTTTTCTTCTTAGATTGTTTTGAAGGGAAAAAAGAAGAGGAATTAAAAACAGCCCTTGTCCTTGCATTACTAAAAGTGTTTAGTGCTGAATATTTCAAAGAATGGAGCAAAGATCTGCTCATGCATATGCTCTGAAGTCATCAACTATACACATGTACATGGAAAAGTTGAGAAGTGGGTTTGTGTATGTGTGTATTTAAGTGTATACATGGTTCATCTCAGGGCAGAGCGGCGTGTTTCAAACTCCGCTGTTATGGACCGAAATCAAACTTGAATGATGAATAGGACTGTAGTAATTTTTTTTTCCACATTTGACTAAATTATTCTTTGAATGGTCCATAAAGCATGTGCAATAGATGCAAAGCAGTGCTTCCTGCAGATGTCTGAAGCGCTAAGATGCTGCTCTCACATAGCAAACAGTAATTTTTCTTAAGAACTGACTTCTAAAAAGCCCCAGAGAAGAACAAAAAGTCTTTTAATCTTTCAAATAGACACCAACCCTAAGGAAGCTGTTACCATGTCATGTATCTCAGCTGGAAATGAAAGTCATGTACGGACAAGCAAAACCTGAATTCCTGCAGTAAAGAAGAAAGGAAAACAATGTTGGGCTAAGGGTTGGGAAATGGGTTGGCCTCATTTCTTGCTAAGAAACTATTAGAAAATAGTGCAGCTGTGCCTAGAACATGATCTTCACAACACACACTTTTTAAAAAGTACCCACTGATTTTGCTGGTTTGCTCTGGAATAATGTCTATAAAAATGTAAAATTTTCGGTAAACAACAGAGGAAGAAGGAAAAGAACAGAATTTGGTGATGGTGAATCACTTTTCTGACACTAATATAGTGATCTCAGATCTGCATCACCTGCCCTAGACAAATTAAAATACCCAAAGGCATTCTAAACATGATTTTTAATCTCTGTCACTATATTGTGTAATAAACATGAGAAACATATTTTAATGAGACTCCACTGTGGATTGTCTTGTGGTGAATTATCGCCTCCTGGACTCCCTGCACAAACTGGCAACATGATGCCTAACTGTGGAGGTGCTTTTTGCAAAGAGAGGGCTGCACCCCAGAGCTTGCATTCTAAATGGGGGACACAAGGGAACGACACATCCTCTACCCCACCCTGGTCAGGGGACCAAAATTAGGAGTTTGATGTATTGGCAGGGGAGAGTGGCAAACACCTTTGCAGAAGCTAATCAGAAGACAGCTCTTAAATGGATAAATAGGTTAAAATCTTCTATTAACTGATATGTAGTCACTGATAGGTAAAGTTCAACTCTTAAAACTGTATCAGCTTGAAAGAAATGTAATCAGGATACTTGTGCTTTACTTCACAGGGTGGGGAACCCTCCCACGATAAAATTTCTAAGCAATTCTGTCTGTACTTTGTGGAATCAACAGCATGGAAATTTTTTTGCCACAAAATATCTTGAGATATGTACAGGATAAATTATTTTAGAAGGAAATGAATCATGTTCCTGCAATGAAATACTGGTCTGAAATTGCTCAATAAGAAATAATATGGAGTCTGTTTTATGGTGATGAAAACATCACCCTGAGAGAGAGACTGGTGAGGATAAAAGCTCTGCTAGCTTTGACACTCATGAAATGTGGAGAAGATTTACTCACACATCACTGAATCTGCAACTGGTGGGTTGCAGCACGAAAGCACAAAGTCTGAGGGCAGCTATGCTTCTGGTGGTGGATTTTATGATTATTTTTTAACAGCACTCAGTGATCAGGACAGTTATACTGGTAAAATAATTAGATTTGTTTTGGATGCCATCAGAAGAGGCAGATATGCAGACTTACACTAGGAAATAGAATTAACCCTTCAGAGTCATTAGTGTTTGCCAAGAAAATTAAGACACCCCCACGTCTCCATTCAGGCTGAAGCTGATTAGGAACGGAGAGGGCTCTAACACAGCCGTGACAGAGAGGCAACAGGAAACAGGAGAAAAATGATGCAAGGTTCATTCAGAGCCAGCATGTATTTGCCATATGTAGCTCCAGAACTAGCTTAGTGTTTTTTGGGTAGGGAGATGAGATTGGACAGGAGAGAAGGTAACATTAGCAATGGATTATATTATTTGTCTGGGCTTTACAAATGACAGCAGTGTGCACAGCATGGACTGGAGGATTGAGGCAATGCCCTTAATTCAAAAGAATTAGGGCTAGACACAAAGGGTGACACTGCAGCAAAAAATAAACTGGCAGCCCAAAAGCACACACAGTATTTGCAAATTTTGATTTGGATAAAGAAAGGTGAAGAGGCAAAAGCTGTGCCAGAAACAACAATATTAGTACAACAAAGAAGTGAAACAGCTAACAGTGGGGCTGCGCAACACTGGTCTTACAACAGAGGATGTGATTATCCAGGTAAATACCAGCTGGGAAAGAATCTGTTCTGTAAAAATGCTGAGGAAAAATGTGGGTTAGATGAAGATGAAGCTCTCAGTTTTATTTACAGTACAGCCACTGGAAGGGCAGTAAACTGAGGACGGTCCAGTAGACAGGACACAAACCTGTACAGACTAAAGCTGAAAAGCTCAATAACCCAAGGTCAAGACTCTAGAAATGCTACCATGGCCCCAGAACAATCCAAGCCATGGAGGATGGGATTCATGATGCAAATAGAGTACCTCAATTTATGCATTTTTAGATGTTTGCTTATGCAGAAGCTTGTCCAAGCTTCTAGTAGAGCCCACAAAGATTCAAAATTTAAGTTGGTTGCTGATATATAAGTATTTAGCCCTCTCCAGTTTCCTGTTTCACATGAATGTCTCCACCACCCAGAGGAGACACAGACTGGGCAGGATGTGTTTGCCTAATTGTGCATGTTTAATGCCATTCTAGGTTAATGGCTGGTTTTGCTGAACTTCCTTTGGCTGTGCCAGTGAAGTATGGATTTCTAGTGGGTGCTGCATCAATTTGACAGTCCTTTATGGAATTCATTTTATATCATTTGAGCATCTCAGATTGTATTAGTTACACATGGTGAGGAAAATTAATTCTGCCTCTAGCATCAGATCACGATGTTGGGGAAAGAACTTTTGGCAAAATGTGAGCTCTGATTTCCCCACCTACCTCACAGAAAAATTCTGATACTTAGTATGACATAATAAAATATTTGATCTTGGTATGTCAGCCAATACTGGTATTCTGTTTAAGAGCTACAGGACAGAGACTTTTAATACTTTTCTCTAACATCTTAAAAAGAATATGTAAATGTCATGTGCAGATTTAAAAAATTCTGGGGAGAAAGTCCATGTTTTAGTCTCACCTTAGATAAACAACTGTGTCACAGAAGTGGTCAAGAGTCTTTAATATCTCAGAAGCTGGATGACTGGAGCAAAACGGGCTGAGGAGAAACTTGTAGGAATGATATCTCGCTCCCAAAAATAAATTAAAAAAATTAATCTAGATTCATGCTTCCTGGTACAGCCATACCATAAAACATGCCAGCTGGACAGCTTTACCTGTCTGTAAAGGAGCATGCAAAACATGTTGTGTATCTCTGTTCACCTCATGTTGTCTCTGCATTTCTCTTTGCCCCAATCCCTAAATAAGCACCTGGTCTCTGTTGGAGGGAGGGAGAAGGGAGTCAGTGCAGAGGAGGAAAGCGGTGCCTGCAGAGGTGTCCCCAGAGGTTTGTCCGGGCTGCCCCTGAGGCCCAGCTGGACACTGGCTGGCATGGGGGGAACAACTGTCCATCGCCAACATCACAGCTCTGTCCTCCTCAGCAAAAGGAATGGGCTGACAGTGCTGCACATTGTACAAAATCCCATTAATGCCAGCTGAAGGATTTCTTCTGCATCGTGAATGTGCTCTTGCTCAAGTCACAGCAGTACTTAAATGCTACTCTGCTGATGAACACAGTTTCATCAGGATGATTAAGTAATGAGGCAAGTAAAGCTTAACATATTAAAAACATAATTTCATGTGTGATAAAAATGTTTTGCATTGCTTAGGTAGCAATACCTGCAGTTATTTCAACGAAAAATCCAGGTGTTACAAATTATCAGCTTAGAGAATTTGGCACAGTGAAAGAATGACATTCATTCTTAATTAAACTAACCTTTCTACTAAAGAGCTAATATTCTCGTTTGTCAGACTACAGATTCAATTTTAATTATAAGTTATAAACTACTAGGCATTGTTGTAAAGTAGCAAGTATGAAATAATATCAATAAAAGTCCTAGAAAAGAGAAAGTCTGGGAAAAATACTAAATAAAAAAAAGTTACTGTCTTGATCCAGGAAGTATTTTTGAACCCAGACATATACCTTGCTGATGCAGGTCACTACACAGGAGTCAAGGCACTGGGAATAGAAATGATGCAACAGAATCTCATGGAGCTTGGTTCCCTGAGTATTAAATATTATAAATATTTCCAGTCCAGGAAGCCTCATTTTCAGCTCAGCTACCTGGGTCTCTTGGCAGTCTTGCCTGTATTGGTTTAAAAAAAGATTCTCTTACTCTCAAAAGCAATACCCAGTGACGTGAGTCCACAACTACGCAAAAACTAAGCAAAACGTCTGTGCTTTCATTTTAAGTCATGAAAATTACTCAGATCTTCATGTAAGAAGATTGTACTTATGGAAAAATGAAATTCAAGTGATTTAATGGAGGGAGAATAATTTTTACAATTTTTTTTAAACATATTTTTCTTTATGGTTCTGTCCCTTTATGAAAACTGCACTTCAGATCTGAAGCTTTTTCTTTTGCTCTCAAAATGCCAACTAGACTTTTGCCAATAGTATCTGGCATAGTGGTAGTAATTCTCCTTTTGTGAAATCTATGTATTGCTCTCCAGTACTGCAGAATTTATTCTACACTTTGCTACTCTTTCAGTTAAAACAAACCTCCCATAACATGACATGGTTTTTTGCACTTACTGGGGCCACACATGAATCTGTCGTGTCACTTCACTCACTTTGAGTTTTTGATAGGAAATCCAGGTATTTTCAATGCTCTTTTCTTCAGACAGCTGAAGTGAACAGCTTTTGGCTAATTCCTGTAATTCAGTGTGTAAACTAGTCTTAGTTACAATTTGCTGTAAGTAATGACCAAGATGGGAATGAACTGAATTTGTCAGTTTTAGTGAATTTAGGTTGTTATGAAATACAGTTATCAAAATATGCACTTTACAAGTCTAAAAAGAGCTGTCATAAAGGTTTATTATGATAGAGCAGCAACTGGCAAGATCATCACGTATTTATTTACAACTGCAAGTACATTAAAAAGCAAATTTCTCCAGGTATTAGTGCCATCTTATTTTAAATAGTTTAAACATTTTTATTTGCTTCAAAATTGACAATATAGTATGTTTCATGGAAGTGTGTAAAGAGGCACTGCTCCATACCATAATCAGTTATTCCAACTGAATTTCCCAGGCAGTGTAGAGATCTAGAGCCGTATTATTAGCAGTTTTCCTACTGTCTAACATGAATCTTTCCAGCCTGTCTAACAGGAACTTTTCTAGCCTGCTACTACTGGAATCATTAGGCATGAACAGGAAAAGCAATTTTTTTCCTCATCGTTTTATGCAAACCATTTATCAGTTTCTTCTCTGAACTATCCCTAGTGTTCAGTGGTTTTCCTTGGAGTACAGTTTCCAAAGTCGAGCACAGTACTAGGGCAAAATGTTTACCAGGATGATGCAGAGAGTAAGAATTGCTTCTTGTGTCTTGCAGGCCATATTCTAATACACACACACACATTTAACAATTAAGATGTTCATAACTGATTTCCAGCTTGTGATGTCCCTAGAGTTTCTAGGAAAATATTTCTAATTAATTGTTTCCCTAGACACTTGTAAAATTCAATATCCTGAAATAAATACTTTCTACTTATTCCCGTTGAATTTTGTCCTTGTTTTCCAGAACCCTCCACAGGAGCTTATTTTGTATTGCAATTCTGTTTCCAAGGCAGTCTTTTTTTCTCAGCCTCTTGTTACCTGCAAATTTAATAGCACATACTTTCTGTTCAGTTTTCCAGGTGGTACAGGAGGTTATTGAATAGTACTGAATCCAGTGCATGTCATAGAATCCCAGAATGGTTTGGGCTGGAATGGACCTTAAAGGTCATCCAGCTCCAACCTTCCTGCCACAGGCAGGGACACCTTCCATGAGATCAGGTTGCACAAAGCTCCATCTTAACTTGGCCTTGAACACTTTTGGGGATGGGCCATCCACAGCTTCTCTGGGCCACCTGTGCCAGTGCCTCACCACCCTCACAGTAAAGAATTTCTTCCTATTATCTAAACCTCCCCTCTCCTTGTTTACTACCATTACCCCTTGTCCTACCACTATATCCCCACTGAATAGTACAACCTTCCATTTTGATAATCAACAAAAAATAACTACTATTTGAATGAGGTTTTCTAACTAATGCTATATCCAGCCTATGGTAGTTGTGTCATGTTTTAGAAAAGTGAAGCCTAACCCTTCTTTTGCCTATGAAATTCTATGTCACATGTGACAAGCACACCAATGGCTTGTGCCAAAACAAGGGCTCCTGCCTGTCATGCAGTCATGGAAAAACCTATGCTGGTTTGAGAGTATTTGTGCATAACAAGTTTGCGTTAGTATGTCTTCATTTAAGATCTTAGTCAATTATTTTTAGCAGAATTTCTATGGTAAACTAAGTGGATTAGTTTGTAAATGCTTGACTCTTTTTAAGGAAAAGTGCTGTATTTGCCTTCTTTTTCTATTCACAGCTTCTCAAACAGGGCAGACACTCCTCTGACACTGCTTCAGCCAGTTCTAAGTATCTTAAGCTGACATTTATCAGGCATGCTCCCCCTCTACTCTGTCCATTTTAAGCTGTAGTTTTAGAATGAAAAACGAATGTGTGAACACATTATTTGCATTTTACCACATCCTGTCTGTCTGTAGCGTTTGTCAGGACATGGAGCATGTGCAGCTATAGTGATAGGCGGTGGTATAGAAATAAATGGGTTCTGTGTTCAGTTACTTTTTTGCCATGTTCTGTGGGTTGAAACATGCTCTAGGATGTACTGCTCTGGGATCTAACACTTCTTTCCAAATGCTATTNTTTCAAAAATTATAAAATAAAAAAAAAAAAAAAAAAAAAAAAAAAAAAGAAGACTAAAGGAGACCACAAGAATGTTGCAGTTTGCATTACAAGGACAATACTGCTTTTCAAGTGCCAGATGGATTCTTTTCTGTATTGGGAAGTCTTCAATGTAATTGCCTGAAACACTCAAACCTAACTGCGAATTCCTCACTGAGATTGTAAGAAGGTAATTAGAAAGTAGTTTGATTTTATTTATTTAATGTGCTAAATTCACTATTCCCTGTTCCAATAAGACTATGTCCAATTAAAATGCAATTACTTCTAGATTTCCTGAAACAAATGATTGAACAAGGGAGACTTTCAGGCTTGGGGAATCCTTTCTTGTCACCATTCACCCTCTTCTATCAGAGCATGGTGCAATTTTATTGGGTTTTGTGGGTTTTTTGGTTTTGTTTTGTTTTTGTGGGGGATGGGTTGGTTTTTTTGGGGGGGGAGTTTCTTTTTTTTGTTTGTTTTTTGTTTTTAATTGAGGTTTTGTCTGCTTGGGGGTTTGTAATGAAGATAAATCAGTGAGTAACATCAGCTGGTAGAAGTAGATGTGGGCGTTACCAAAGAGGTCTTTAAACATTCAAAGGATTTTCTGCTGTAATAGGTAGATGCTCCTTTCCCTCTTGGCATTCCTGTCTTCAACCTCCCTTCTGTTCACCTTCTCGATTTCAGCATCTTTTCACAGCCTTCTAGGCTTTCTTTCTATAAAGTTTCCACCACAGTAAGCTTTTATTCTGGTTGCTGTAAGGTATGACCACAAAACCGAGCTCGCTAATAATAAGTGAAAAACTATGGCAACTCAGATTGAATCAGTAAAAGCCAACAGCCAGGTTATGAAGATCTGTGAACTTTGTGGAAAGAATTGTAGTTCTTTTTCTCTCATCAGACTGTGTATCTCTTCCTCTGGAAGTCCTTCAGTTAAAGCACTAGAGGTTTGTGGTAGCTCTGTAAAATTTGTGCTAAATTTCATTGTTAATTTGGGGCCTTAATTCATATTGCAAACAATTTTACAGACTTTTTTAATGTAATCAATGTTTTCCATTTTCAACATTCTCAAAATTATAAAGTGATCCTTAGGGTGAGGAATGTGTTCTCCAGAAACAACAGGAGTCATATACAGATTTGGGGTATCTCTGGAAAAAATATAGGAAAAAATCTGGAGAGGAATTACTTATACATTGGAACAAAGAATGTAATTTTCACAGGCTAACTGTAGCCAGGTGACCTTTAGCAGGATGATACTCTACTAGGTTTGAAAACCAGAAGGGAGTGTAGCACCTGCTCCAAAGCAAATGTTCAAATATATGAAACAATATGTTCACTGAATATGGGCACTGTCTGTCTTTTCCTTCCACACCAGGCCTTATGTCCAGCAAGAACGAGGTTCTCTGGCAATAAAAATTATTTCTGACCTTGGAAGATGTATCATCAAAGGCCTAAAATAGCCAAAACAGGCTGGCCTTCCTCTAGAAGACACATAAATAAGGCTGATTAAGAGTGCCAAACATTGGAATATGTCTAAGTGTAAAACAGTCTATACTGTATATTTTTTTTAATCTCCTTCTAAGAAATGATATTAGAAACATAACCATGTAAATTCACCATATTTTGTACGGGAAAAGACTTGACCAAGGGAAAGACAGATATCCTGATGAGACTAGTCTTCACTTAGGTGTGCAAATGAACAGTTGGTTTGTGCTGGATGAGTGTGTGTAGTGGACACTACTGGCATTTGTAAAATTAAGTTTTGGGAAATCTTAGGAGATTTGTATTCTATTTGACATGCTCTTGCAAAACTCTGTGTGAAGCTTTCAGTGTATCTATAACCAGCTCATGAATCACCAGATATACATCAGTTAAGCTTGGCATACCTCCATTTATTAAAGCAAACATCAAAGCAGCATTCATGAGCTTTAAATACTTTCACTTCCTAATGCCGTGGGGAGTGCCCCTGAGAAGCTGTAGTTTCATTTAAGTACAGCCAAAAATGTTTTATTTCTTTGCTTGTAGAGGAAAGTTTTCTTTTGAGGAAAATATAATTTCTTGTTGCATGGGAATGAAATGGATTTCTTGGAAAGTTGCAGACCTAAAGGAAAAGTTTCACAACTTCTTAAATATCAAGAAGAAATGTGTTCTTCTCTTGGGCTCCATTCTCTCCCTTTCCATTACTGATCGATGAACCCAAACAGGTACAAATCCCAGGGAGCACTTCAGGGGCCCAAACGTCTGTGACAAGTGCAATACGAGATGATGTTTTATTTAGCTTCCCATTGCCATTTGTAGGTCAGGCATGGTTGATTATCAAATACATCTTCCTCATACAGATGTCTCAGAATCATCAGTTTATTGCCCACAGTGACTCAGTTATCAGTACTTCTGTTTCTCTGAGGAACTACTTTGACTGCTACAGTCTAGAACTGTATTTTTTCTGTCAAGATAATAAAGACCAGTGACTCACTTTCAACTCTTATTTGATTTAGACAATTAGATCTCTCTCCTAGTTGTCAAGTTTCATCTCAGTTCCACTGCTGCAGTAAGGATCACATTTATTAATAGTTCTATTCATGATTTGGATGCTATAGAGCAATACTTGTTCCAAGATAACCATTTCCTTATGTTGAAATATTATTGCTGTATGATTTTAATAATTTACACACATAAAAAGTAGTAAGTGTTTTTATAATAAGGAAAGAAGAAATATTAAGAAATGTATCTATCAGTTCCTATGGTTTTGGTATATTTTCATGGATATCATCTGAGCCTACATCCTTTGAAAAGGACACCAATGTAAACTCGAATCCTTGCAATCACTGTCTTTTCTTTTTCCTTCTCTTACAATTTTTGTGATGGAGATGATTACTATAGCATCCCATAGGAAGTTTAATAACTGAGCTTTCCATACAACTATAACAACTATTAGGCTGTGTCAGGTTAATCTTCTTGAAGTAAGTTAATAAAAAATCCCCAATGAAAAGAACTTTTATAGAAAAGCAAAGAGAGAAGTAGGCAGTAGCCTTGTCCAATAAACAGAACCAAGAAACGCATTTGCTCAAAACACGTAATTCAGATCCATAGATGATGCATAAAGTACATGTGAAAGGTTAGAAGATATTTTCATTTATGCATGCTAGAGGTCTGAGCCTAAATTATCCATAAAAGATGTCTCTCAATTTATCCAGCCCTGTTAATACTCCAATAAGAGAATTATTTCCTCTGATAACATTTAAAAACTTTTAGATGGTATCTAACTTTGAGAAGATAAAGTGGCTGCCTCTCTTGTTATTAGTTTGTAGCCCAAAAGAACAGTTCATAACCCACAAGATTATAGTAATAACCACTTTCAACTACTGTAAGTTAATGAATAACTCAAACATAAATGCGCTATGATGAAAACAATTGAGGTTGCTAAGAGACAAAAATACCATGAAAAGTAAATCACTACTTTTAACATCAGTTTATTCAAGCAATGAAGTCGTAGGTATTCTTGTATCACTATCTCATATATGCATACCCAAGTCTGACATTACACCCTGAGAATTTACAATTCAAGTGCATATATTCATAATAACAGTGTTCTTTCATAAAAGCATTTCACAGCTTGAAAAAAGGCCAGGGTTTCAGTAATAAGAATTCATGTTCTCCACAGATCCCCAGTATATTTCTGATTATGCACCAAAATGTTGGACATTTTAACTCCAGTGAAAAAGTTAATAAATCCCTGTGCTTTATGCCTGAGAAGTAATTGTCAGTTATACAACACTATTTTTTCCCAAACAGGGAAGCATTTGCTTTCAGTCTGTAACACTGCTATGACACAGAACCATATTTGGAAGGCTCTAAATGAAACTAAGACCTAGTAAAAAAACAATTGATTAATTAAAAAAATCAGTCGTAAGTTTTTGCGTAACATGTACATGTATTAAAAATCTAGGAGAAGAAAATTGCCATGGTATTCTCTGTTCATTTAACTTTAATGTGAATTCCTGTGTGCTAAGCATTGACACAGAAAATCACTGCTACAGTAACTTCAGGCAGAGGCCAGTTCAGATGCTCCTAAATCAAAGAGCCTGTAACTGAGCATACCTTGGTGCTCTTCTACAGCCCCCATTTCGTTATGGTTTCTGAGCATCTCACAGTGTCTAATGTTCAGTCTCTCACAGTGGTGTTTTCCTTCATGAGATGGGGAAGTAGTAGGACATTTATTTTTTTCTGGTGCTGGTACAATCAGATGTTTGGGTGCTTCACTGCTGCACTGAAATGTCCCATCCCTGCTTATGTGCTTGAACTGCCTGGGAAGAAAGAGTGATGCCCCAAAGCAGGGAGTGCCCAAAAATGAGAGCAGCTAAAGCAGAGCACTGGCTGGGAAGCCAGATAAGGTCAGCCTGTGGAGAAACACTGAAAACAGGATATATAATAAATGCCATTTCTCTCCAGGGCTGAGATGCCTCACACAGGGTGGCAGATAAGTGCTTCTCTCCACTTGAGACTCTCACCTCTGAATCCTACAGTAGGGATGACACCTTTTCTTTCTTTCTACAGCAGAAGCAGGAACAGTTTCTGTTAAAACTGAATCTTTAGTCCTATGCTGCTGTTTTTGTGCAGTGTCTTAGCACTCGCTCAGAATGTGGCATCCTCACATTTAATTCCCTCTTGCACCCAAGTGAATTCAGGCCTCTTTTTCTCCCTGGAAACATCCTAGCTTTAAGTTATTCTTGGGTTATGATATTCTCCACCTCTCTGGGTTTTGTACTTGCTGAGCAGCAATTCCTAATGGGAGATGGAGTAAGTTTCAGTTTCTGCCCTGCTCAGTGGGGTGCGAGGAGTGGAGCTGCAACTGCTCCATGGCTCAGAGCCTACAGAATTAAATGGCAGAAAGAGCAGGCCCTATAATTCTAGAAACTGCAATTCACCTACACAATTTTTCAGCTTTGGTTTATCGCTAATTACAATCCTCCACAAACTGAATTATACGTCATTATAGGTCATTATATTTTACCAAGGCAGCAGAATTTTCTGTGAGTGACAGTCCTCCTGAACACCTTTGTGTGGGGTGGTTCTGATCACAGTGTCCCACGCAGCCTGGCCATGCGAAGTGCAGGAAAATTGGCTGTAACAGAGCCAGGAGATAATTTTAGACCTTTGACTTGGATGCATGGGCTGGGACCTCAGAGCCCCTTTGCAGGAAAGGCAGCCTTTAGAGAGTAATTGAGAACAGACGCGGTGGGAGCCTCCTCCACTCCCACGTGGGCTCCCACCTTAGGCACAAAGTTAAATGCCTCACGTAAGGAGGGTGAATGTTGCCATTTTCATTAAGCTTATTAGAAATGATAAAAAGGCCAAATCATCATGTGCTGATGCCCTAGCAACCTTTTGATGTAGTGCCCTTGCTGTAAGAGCAGAGAATTTAATCCCATAAGATTCCTCCCACTGTTTGATGAGAGAAAGGTTAGGAATGGATGAGAACAAATATCCTGAGTTAACAAAATCTTTAGGATTTTGCAATGGATTACTCCTCAAACACTGAAAAGCTACATGGAAAGCCTGAAGTTAAATATCTGAAATCTCCATTTTGATGGTGGAAGTTAACCCTTTCATGAAAAGCGCAAGCCAGGATTCACTTCAGCTCTTCAATGTGTGTCTCAGCCACAGGACTCATCACTCCAGCAGCAACTTAACTGCTTTTTGAGACACAAGGTGTGTTTACAAAATGTTGAGTGGCTGATGATACCACTTATAGTCCCAGGGCTATTAACTTCTCTCAGTAACTCACTTGAGCTGGGGTGTTTCAACCACCTTCACTTGCAATGGTTGTGGACAAAGGAGCACACAAACCACTTTATAATTCTATAGTTTTGTGTTAATACAACTGAATGTGAAAATACATGGATCTTTCCTGAGGCTTTAGAATGGGGCTTTTGAAACTTTGTGTATAGTAATGCTACAAGGGAACTTGAGCTAACACTAAATGTGTTAGTGGGAAGCTGGAAGCTATGTGTCTATCCTGTCAGGGTCTCTTTGGACCCAGAACCAACTCAACTTAGCTCAGCTGATAAGTGGGTGAATTTCCTATGGAAAGCCCAAATGGGATTTGAGATCCTCATTCATATTGGTCTCCTAAACGATCTTGTAATTTATGGGATATTTATGCTATGCAATTTCGGTTAAAGTTACTATAGATTATGTTCTGTCATCAAGATTTCTGGTTGTTCTTCAGCCAGGTTTTTGAAATAGAGCTGTGGAAATGCAGAGGTTTGTTCAGAATATCTTATCTGAGATGCTGTAACACTTCTTTCGTTTATGGCAGCAATTTTAGTAAATATTCTTGTTTTGATGAGAGCAAGGCTACAGCAAATATGCAACCAGAATAGGAAAAGCATGCATAGGTAAGAAATCAAAAAGAAACACTTCCCATCTATTGTTGAAATGGTTAAAAAGTATGTAATATTTTTCCTCACATGGAATTAAGACATTAAATTAATGAGTGCATGAGGAAGAACATGTACCACTGTAATATATTCACAATTGCTTTGGCAAACATTTGCATGACTTGCAGTTTCATATGACTTTAAAAAATTACAGTTGTCTCATGCTCACAATTGGATTTATATCTTTGGTTGTTTGCATTTGAACAAGAAAATCCAGACATGTTTCAAAACTGCTGTAAACGTTGAGTGGTGTCCAGTGACCCGGCAGATCCTGCAAAACAGGCTTCTGGCTCAGCTCTGAAGAATGGCAAAAATGACAATCATTTAACTTGATTTTACTAAAAATCAGGAAAGCATTAATTATTAAATTCTGAATTGTCACCGAGTTATTCTGGATTGTCACCTATATTATCCTGTTTCAAGGCCTGAAGTATTTTTTCTCTGTGCAGCTATTTCCTTAGGTCTTTGCCAGAATGTTTTAATGAAATATTCCTGCCAGAGGCACAAGGTGGGTATTCCCAACTCCCTCAGCTCAGCTCACCCTCTCTGGCAGGGTGGGACTTGCCATACTCTCTGTAGAATGGGGTGACTTCTTCACATAAATGGAATATAAATCACGTCTTCTTGGAAGAATGAAACATTTGTGTTTAACCTGAAATTAAGTTTCCCAGAGTTTTAAAATAGTGCTAAAATATTCCCAATTCATTTCAACTTTGTTTTAGGTGGTTTTTTTGTTTTGTTTGTTTCTCTTCATTTGGACGTGAACTAAAGGGGCATTATTCATACAGCTGTACATTTTAAGTGACTTGTACATTTTACAGTGCACATACCAGCACTGAGGACAAAGACTTCTGTCTCTAATCCTTTCTAAACATTATATCACACTCTCTTTATAAAATCCGAGTCAAGGAAAATAATCTAGAAATTGGGTATTACATTTCCAGGATAAATTATTACAAATATATCTGGGTTTGCAGGTGGAATTCCCAAAATGCTCAGAAATTAAGACACTCACTTTGGGCCACACAAATAGTCTAGGTGGGATTCTGCATTATTTTTCTGGGGTTTGGCATAGCACAGAGTCATTTGTGTTTCCTTTGCTGTATGAAGTCTAATTACAGAAATTTATGCAGATAAATATTCAAGTGCACTTTATCAAATTTGTTTTTCTGAGGTATGGCTCTGGGAAATAAGCCAAAACAAACAGCAAACAGCAATTGATTTACATCGAATTTTTACTAATGCCCTCCGTATTTTTTATATTGTAAATCTTCCTTATTTTATGGTACTCTGCAACATCATGATTTGGATAGGAGCACATGCCTAGTTAGTTTGGCTCATAAAGTGCACAAAGCAACAGCCTTTCATCTTAATCTACAAAAAGATTGTTTATTATCTGGATTTTCAAGCAAACAGAGGCTGGTGGTGCATGGAAGCAGCTTCATACATTTCTCTATTCTTGTTAGTTTTATCTTTCACTGTAGAATTTCCATGATCAACAGTTTGATTTATATCTGTCCGTTGCTGTTCTTTTCCTTTACAGGCAAAAACTATGTTTAAAGGCTCTGTTCACTTCATGTGTATTGTGGCCTGCACAGTTCTATCTGTGGGATGTGTTTTAAATCATCAGATGAAAGAACATTTAACAAAGTGCTGGAAAAACAAATTCAAGCATAATGAAGCCTCTGTCAGCTTGTGAAACTTCTCATTTGGGTAAGGTTTGTATAAAAAGAGAATAATGCATTCAGATTTTCAAAACTACCACACGATTAACTGAAATGTAAGCGTAGCCTGTTACTCTTCCAGGGCACCATGCAACCAGAAGGACAAGGGATAGGTCTGCCAGAGACATTCCCACTTAATCATGGGTAAGTCACGGCACTTTGCTCTTTCTCCATTCTTGGTTATAGACTGTAGATAATCTGGACCTCATAAATACTTGAAATACTTGGTAATGTTTTCTTGTAATCCTCTCTCCAAAGTGGATATTTAGTAGACCACAGATCGAGTCAGATGAATTTTTTACAATAATTTTCCTTTTAAAAAAAAAATTAATGCTTTTTCGAATTTTATTATTTTTTCATAGGAATAACTGCAATGTTGTACATATAAGTTTTACTATGACTTTACCAGAAATCTTTTCTCCCCCCAAATTCCAAAGAAAAGCCAAAATCAGATTTGTATGGAGTGCATATTTTGCATCTCAGAACTTATATCATGATCTGCAAGACTCACCTAATCTTGAAGGATGGTTTGCTTGTGTAAAACAACATCAAAATTAGTAACAAATTATGAAGAGTAAATTTATTATTTTTTTTCCTCAATAAAAGATTTTCAGAACATCAGAAATGCTCACCCACGTCGCAGAACTATAAACATTTGAAATGTAGCAGATCTGCAAAAATGCACAGAGCATGAAAGAGTTTCAAGAAATCTGCTGAAAAGTGTTCTGAGGCTCTGAATGCTTCATCATTTGGGAAAATGAGGAATGATAACGAATAGTTAGTTCAATCAGACTTTTGTATAATCTTGTCATCAGAAAGCTGAATTGTTGCATAAAATCAGTGGCAACAAATGTGTTCTTATCACTCTGTGCTTGAATTGATGGAGTCGTGTTGGTGCATCATTCACATGGCTGCGTGCTGAAAAACCAGGGCTGAGCTGCTGCCCCAGCCAAGCAAGGGAGTTCTCTGATTCTGCTCCTGTAAAGACACCTTGCAGCCCTTCTTGCCAGAGGCTGGTGTGGCGGAGGTGGTAAGGAAGCATTAAGGTATATACCATTGAAGACAAAGGAGTCCCTCTGTAATTCCCCTTTTAAAAAGTAGTTTTACACCCAATAGTGGTTATCCAGCCAGGGAAGAATTGCCATTATCAGTCTTTTGTCGGGATTCACTTCATTCAGCTTCAACTATCTGATTTGTGCAAGTTGCCTAGTGTCAACAACAGAATCACAACAGGAGAGGAAAAGAGCTAGAAAAAAGCATTGGAACGGAGCAGTCATAACCACTGTGTCCCTGACTGCAGCTCTTGGGACATCCAAAGGAGAAAGCAGAAATACTTTAATGCAGTTTTAATATGCACTATTGGAAGGTTCTTTCTTAGCAAGATGAACATTTAAAATTCCTTTAATAAAACATAAACAAATGTACAGTGTCCTATCAAGGACATTAGTAGTGGTTAGCTAAGTCTGCGAATGTCCATGTGCCTGTGTGCATGGGCACTCATATAAACACATGGACAAAGCTCAGAGGTTCCCTTCAGTCTCTTCACACTTGGAACTGAGAAATCTCCGAAGTATCTTGTGTTTGAAGACCTGTTTTCAGTGCTGCTAAGCATACAGAGCACCAGTGCATTGCATTCAAATTGCCTTCTGCATGACAGGAAAAGGACATTGCTGTACGGAAGAACTTTCTCAACATGCTTGTTGCTTAAAAAAAGGTAATGATCTAGAAGTACTTTGGAGGTGGCAATGTTGTATCTGTACTTGGAATAGGAAAGGAGAGTCCTTCTCAAGAAAACCATCTCATCGAGCAAGCAAAGGCATTATGGACTTGAGAAACTGTAATGAGATCAGATCTCTGCTCTTGAGTTTGAATTTATTTTAATGACACTTACTGCCATTTTGAAGACTACAAAAGGATAAAAAATGTGTCATTCAGACTAAGGTAGTCACCTCTCATGAAAGGGGTATTGCTGTAGATTTTATTGAAGAAGCCCTTACACTAAGATTTTAGACAGATATTTACTTGGCAACCAAGTCCTACTGCACATGGTTTTCTGCAAAGTGCTCATCACTTCATCTGTTCTAGCAGAGACTCCCACACCCTTCTGAAAAAAGCAGGATGAGGGAGAACGATGTGTGCAGACCTTGCATCATTATTTCCTATACTTCAAGAATACAGGACATTTGTAATCTGAAGCTTTCTAGTTTACTGACTAAAAGTCAATTGTTATACATATTTGCTTTTCTTTCAGAAGATAATGTAATACTTCTTGAGAAAATGCATAAATCCTTTGCTCCTATTATGACTGTTATTCTGATCTATGTGTTATTAATTTTCATATTGGTCTGGTATTATTTAATCTCTATACTTGATTTTATATTTTTCAAATCCTGTTCATATACACTCACACATTTTGACTACTTAGATAAGATGGGTTGACATTTTGATAAATCACTATATTTCTATTATTTCTTTCCTATCTTTTATCTTCAGAAATCAGTTTCTTTTGTCAGCAGCATTGTGAGATTCTGATAATGTGCTGGTGTGTGGTGGGCTCACTCTGGCTGCAGCTAAACCCCACCCAGCCGCTTACTGACTCTTCACCTCTAACTGGAGAGGAGAGAGAAGAGGAAGAGTAAAAGCAAGAAAACTCATGGGTCAAGATAAAGACAGTTTATTAAGTGACGGAAAGATGAAAAAGGGAAACAAACAAAACCTGAGTGATGAAGGCATCAAGATGGCCAGTAGTAGAGCAATGACCAGTACATGTTGTTAGTATTATCCAATTATATTATGAATTTTTGAAATAAAACAACTAGAACATACACGGTGAGGTATTTCACCCCCACCCCCACCGTATGTGAATGAAACAAAGAAAAGTAGTGCCTGCACTGTTACTTTACACCTCAAAAAAGTTATTTTGTATCTAAAACATTCAAGTTAACTGCTGGTTTATTTTTCTTTCAGCAGCTGGACATTAGATAATTTATTTATTTTAAAGATGGATGTTGTGAATCAGGATTGTTCAGCTGATGTGAGAATCTAGTCCACAGTGAAATTGCTTACTGTCCTGCTTGGGATGGACTGAGGAGAAATTCAAATTTCTAAGTTGGGGATTTGAATCAATTTCAAGTCAACCTCTGCACAGGCACCTGAAACAGGACACACAAAAATTTTCGTGACGTCTGTGTTCTGAACAGCAAATCTCTTAGACATCCTCAGCAGCACCCTGCACATATAGACCTCTAAGGTCTATTACCTTCTATTACTTGTAAGAGACTGACCTAGGACATTTAAAACATCCCTCAAAACCCCACCCAATGGCGCTGACTTCTGCTCATTGAGCTGCATTTGAACATAATTCAGCTTCAGAAAAGCCAGCTGGGCTGCATCCAAAGCAGGGTGAGCAGCGGCGTAAGGGAGGGGATTCTGCCCCTCTGCTCTGCTCTGGTGAGACCTCACCTGCAGTGCTGCATCCAGCTCTGGGGTCCCAGCACAGGAAGGACATGGAGCTGTTGGAGCGAGTACAGAGGAGGGACACAGAAATGATCAGAGGCGTGCAATGCCTCTGCTATGAGGAAAGGCTCAGAGAGATGGCATTGTGCAGCTTGGAGAGAAAAAGGTTCTCTGGAGGTCTTAAACCATTCTATGATTTTTATTCCACTCAGGGTGAAGAGTTAGCAGTAGCAACACTTCATAATCACAAAGATAAATCTGAAAGAATCTATGTACAACAGCCTTTAGAAAGATAAGATTTTAGAATTCTAATTACACAGTATTATTGTGAATTGCTATGGGATTTTATAAACCATTCACCTTACAATTTCAAACAGCCCAACTGGAAAAGTTATCTTTTCTCAAGTCAGATGTTTGGTTCGAGAAAATCACACACAGAGTATCAGAAGGGCCATGGTTCTGTTTTACGAAATCTGGCTAATGAATACACTGATGCCTATCTGCAAGAAAATTTTGAAAGAGTAATAGTCTAAGTCTCATGTGTTTCTGCTATTTATTCCTAGGTAGGAACACAGAAGAGGAAAAAATGAAACACACAATTGTGTTGAGATTAATTTCCTAAGGGTTTTCCCTCCATCTCTTGTCTCCCTCATGATGGTGTTTAATCCCACCAGGGCCCATATGCACAGGGACCAAGGGTGTATTTATTAGTCCCTTGGCCAATTTGTTGGCAGGTTGAATGCCAATGTTTTCCTAGAAAACTTTCAAAAGGACCAGGAAAATAGACTCACAAAGTAGTATCTCAACTTTTCTGAGCTTTTTTCTGTGATTCTGCGAGGGGAGCAAGAGTGAGGAACTGTTTCCAGGCTCTCTGTAGATTAGCAACTTCAAAATATCCAGAGCCCTGGATTCATGGTACCTGGATATCAACACAAGTGTGTGTAGAGGTCAAAATGAAGCAAAGAGCAAAATGTTGGCTTGTTTTTCCTTCTTTCTTTTAGATCTTATTCATGCAGTGGATGCCTGCTGCACAATGATCTGAAAATGGAATAAAGCAGAATATGAACCGCAGAATCAGATTCAATATTTCACAATTTTAGTTGGATCAATTCTGACAAATATGGGTCTAATATGCTTGGAATCTCATTTCCCAAAGCTAAATTTGTGCAATTCTTCAACACTAAGAAGATGAAAGAGATGCTGATGAGTTGATTGGTAAATGAGTTAATTTTGAATGGCTTTGGCCTGATTATTTAGTTTTAAGAGCATTTTTTTTTATTTGTGAAACACACAGTAATTAATTGGTAACCAGAGGTCTCCTGAATTTACCTGTGCTAATTTTAAGCAAGTACTTTTATTCAGATATTTTAATTACTTGCCTAAAGAAGGACTTAAATACACACATATGGATTGGACTGCACTGCACCAACAAAGCACTTGTGTGTAACAGCCTGAATGGCTTTGTAGGGATAATTCAATACTATTTTCAGGCAGGGTCACAACCTCCTCTGGGCATGCACTTGCTCTGGCATGGGATCCTCCATGGGCTGAAATTCTGTTCTTCATTCTGCTTCTCATCTGTATTGAAATTTAGCAAATCAATAATGTCCTGTGTCTTCATTTACCCGTAATTCATTCTTGTCTCTCAAAGTTGCTTCAAAGATTCATTAATTCATTGAGATTCATGTAAAATTCAAAGCCCTTAGCTAAAGTAATGTGTAAGTGCTGATGATAGAAAAAATACATATTGAACCTTATAGAAACTGTGGAGGGAGCTCAGTGGTAGTGCATTTCATCAGATATCAAAATAACAAGTCTAGGACTGTGGCTAGTTTTATTATTTCTACTGTGTGAGAACGAGTATAAAACCATGGATATAAAATCAAGCAAGCAATTGTGTATGATAAAAGTTAAACATAACAGCGCACTGCATTTGATTTTTTTCTAATACAAGAAATCTCTGAAATGCTAATTCCCCCAAATTAATTAACACAGATGGTTGAATTATTCAGGTTTAAAAATACAAAGCCATGCACAATAAAACTTATTGTATGTTACACAGGAGGTACTAAATCCTCTGGGACAAGCTCTAAGATCTTTGCTCAGCCTTCATTCAGCCCAGACCCTTATAGGAAACTTCTAGTGGAAACTTTGTTGAGTGAGCAGTCTGTGAGGATTTTGCAGTAGGTGAAGATGGTTCAGGTGAAAATCAGCATTTTCTGTTTAGGGCTTGATGACTAAGTGAGGAGAAAAATTTTTTTTAAAACTTCTCATATCTAAGGATTTGGCTGGGAAACTAAAGTTTGGCCAGGCTGTTCTTCTAATACCCTAATGGTAATTAAGAATTAAGTGTTTATCATGACAGATTTAATGTGCATATGTAAACTGTGATGCAGCACTCAGTGTGAAAAAAACACTGGAACAGACTCATAAAGAAGAGTGCATAATAACTGCATAATACTGTGTGGTATCTTCAGAAACAGATTGCATAGTAGTGATTTACTGCTAATGGATAATTAATCAAGTACTTACATTGCCTTATTTAAATTCAATATATCATGTACTGTTGAATGGTTTCCGTCTCCACTGTACACCAGCAGTAACATCTAATAGCCTACTAAAAACACATTGGGTCTAAAACTGCAGCATGAATTGTAAGTACGGAGCAGCAGGAGATGAGGAAAGGAACAGTGACTACAATGGCAGTAGCATCAAGCTGAAAATACAGAAAAAACAAACCAGGGAAAGGTGACCTCATGAAACACCTTGCTGAAGTACATAAGTACTGCAGTGGAGTTATGGGATCACAGCAACTCAGCTAGGTTTAGAATCACAGAATGGTTAAGTTTGGAAAAGACCTCTGAGATCAAGTCCAACCATCAACTCAGCACCACTACTTTGTTCTCCATTAAATCAGGTCCTCTAGTGCCCTAGGCTGGTAGGTTGGGGTAGGCTGTGCAGCCTCCCAGCTGTGGCACAAGAGCATTGATGACACAAGCAAGCATGAGTCTAAGAGACTGCTGCACCCTCCGTTCACCCAGAAAGTCGTTCTGGACTAAGTTATTACAGTTCTGTTTTAATCAGAATGAAAGTCAATAGTGCAGGAATAAAATATTTACTAGTTTTGCTAAAAGTAGATTTTGGAACTATTTAATTGAGGACTACCCAGTTGTCAGAGATATATATTACATTGTGTAGTATTCTTACCTTTTCCTCTTGCATCCTATGCAATATACCAATATCTCTGTGTTCAGAAATTTATACTTCTGTCCTTGAGCAGCCACTGCCTATTCTCAGCAGGATGTTGCTTAAAATTTGATTTAAAATATAACGGTATGATTGTGTTTATTACAGATAAACTATATAAGTATTCTAAATCTATTATGACTGATTATCAAAAGGCCAAGTTTAAGACTTCTCAATTCCACAACTGGAGATTCAGCTCTTCTGATTTAAATCTGATGAAAGAACATCTCAGCTCTTCTCAGTTGCATGATATGATTTTGAAGAAGTATGCTCACTTTGAACACAACACTTAATAACTGAGTGGAATTTAGTGCTAATTTTAACCTACATGAAAAAAAGAGCTTCTTCTAGAGTCCTGTTGAAAGGGCTTGGAAAGGCCCTTCCATTGCTGTTTTAATGGGTAAGAAGAGGATACAGGCACAGGGAACTTCCCAGAACTATTGTGCCTAAACTGGGGGTCTACTGCCTTTTTTTTCCCCATTATAATTGGAAGCAATTCCTATTCTTCTTGGAGTCAGAATTATTTTAAATATTATTCCCAAGAGGAATGTGAAGTGGATTCTTATTTTCACTTCTCTCTTTGCAACTCAGAGTACTAGAAGCTTTTTTCACTGAGAACCATCATGCAAGTAACATGGTCCCAAGAGCTGGTAAGCGGAAAAGGCGAGCAGATTCTTTGACTCAAGATTCCAAAGAGCTATTTATTATATACAACACTTTACTTAGAGACGAACAACAGCAGTCTTGTAGTTCAGAAATAGTTCCATGGGAGTTTCATCCAAGAATTTATTAAATAAATCAGTTAAGTCACAACAATTTATTTTCTCCGATGAAAACAAACTTCTGAAGTAAGCTGTTGCCTGAAAAATCCTCTTTAGAATGCCACTGTGTCCCTGGAAATCTTAGCACTTCTTAGAAATATCAGTGTTTCAGAAAAAAACCACATCAAACAGTTCAGAAACCAAGGATTGATTTTTGCAGAGATTCCTTATCTCCAGCCTCACAGCTAACATATTCCTTTCCAGTGGAACAACATACAGTCTTAGAAAAAGTATTTTAGTCAAAGTAACTTACCAATATTTATCCACTGTAGGTACCTCAGCACAGAAAATGGATACTAACAATTACTATAGGATTTGAAGAGCAATTCCAAAAATATTCTGTCCTGCAAAGATCACGTATTTCACTCCAAAAATGCACACAGTGCAACCACAGTGAACAAGGATGCCCTGTCCGGGTTATGGCCAGGACGGGGTTAATTTTGGCAGCAGCCAGGAGGGGCATGGCCGGGACCCAGAGGTTATGTGATACCACCTTATATCATTTTCCAGGGATGAGATAAGGGCTCACTTACAGGTCAGTGTAGGATGGTCTGGTATTGTCTGGGGGTTTTCATACGAATTTTTTGCCTCCCTCTTGAACCCTCTGTAATCAGTACTGTTGCTGTTACTGTTGGCTTTCTTATCTCATTGCTGTTTCCAGTAAATTGTTCTTGTCTCAGCTCGTGATCTTTGCCTTTTGTGCCTCCAGTTCTCCTCTCCAGCCCACCATAGGTAAGGAGTGGAGTGGGGGGGGAGTGAACGAGCAGTGCATGGCTTGGAGTGGTTTCAGGGGGAGCACTAAATTGGAGAATACCATTCCTAAACCCCAAAACAGACCTAAAAACACCCACAGAATTCCAGGATTTCCTAGGTATGAAATGCCATGATATAGCAACCCATTAGGTCTTCTGAATTTGGTGACTGAATCTGTAACTGATGATTCTAAAAACATTCATCAAACATTCATGACGCTATAGAATATAATACTGCAAGCACAGACAACGTAATTCATACAATGATAGTTTCTAAAGTAATTTTCAACAATTATCAGTAAGCAAGGGCAAAACAATAAAATGGAATTCCACTGGGCTGGCTCATGGTTCTGGGAGAATTTTTGGTATTATTACTAAGTATTAATGATACAAAGATGCTCATCTAGCTCATCCATACAGCTGGGATTTGCTTAAAGCTTGCACCAATCCTGCTAATATGCAGGATAAACTCTTGGTTTTGTTGTAGTCCATTGATGACATGATTTCCATGGATTCCACTGGGATCAGAATTTCACCTCAATAGTTAGTTTTCTGGTGGACTATCTACTGTGGAGGCTGACACCAATAATTTTGTCTTCGTCAGTAATTCAAAGAGTTTGTACTAATTATCACTGTTTGGAAAGATGAAAATGTTCCAATGCTTCATTAATGGGGAAAAAATCAAGTTTGTTTCGCTTCCTGAATCATTGAACTCTGAGGGTGTTTAAAGTACTTAATTCTCATTTTAGATTTTCAAATGTAATTAGTAAAATCAAAATAAAGTAATCATGAAAAAAAATAATCAAGGGGATACATTTTGAAGTGACAAAGAATGACTGTTTTTCATTTGGGGATTTAATTTCTTTCCAGAACAAAAAAACCCTGTCAAGTAATAACTGACAAATTTGTGGACACTGGCTTTGCTGAATATTGCAGAGAAGAGTTTTGTGTGAAAAATTTCATCTAATCAGAATATAATTAACATTAAGCAGGTTAGCTTGTGCATCTTGGATAAGATTCAGCATTTATGTATTTTAACGTTCTTCAATATCTTTTCTTTTTTCCTTTGAATTGCTTGCTACAGACACAAATTGCTTTGAAAGAATAAATGAACCCCTTTTTGTATTAATTTATTGTTGTTATTAATCAAAATTATGAAGTAAAACTAAGGGTGTGGCCTATGTAACAAAATATGTATAGTTTTGTGGGTACTATGCATTTCAGGTAAGTTTTTGCTTTGTCCTTTTTATATGCTTTTTTTGTCACACAAATGTGATCTACCAGAATGATCCTGTAGAGACCAGCAGAATGTTCTATTAGCCACATTTTCAAAGATGCCATGTAGAGTTAAAAATACAGTGGTTTATTTCTTTATATCAACGAGGAGGATTTTTCTATGGGGAGATTCATCCATGACGTAGTTTGGAGGATTCAGACAAGATTAAAAATACATCATACAACTCTGGATTCATATAGGTGGCATGGACTATAACAGAATGAGTGCAGGACATTTGCATAGTTTTTACTGCAGATATCCTCCCTTTGGAGTAAAATCTCAGTAACATCTAATTCAGTAAAAAGCCATCTCAGAATAAGGTGAACTGCACAGAACAAACTGTGCTCCACATAACTGATGCATGCAGTAGATCACTGCTGTAGTTTGCATACAGTTAAGGTACTTTTTGCAGTCTGTTTGCATAAGCTCTGAGGAATCAGCAGACTGGTGAGAATCTGAGAACTGTGAAGTCTGGAACAATGATGTTTTGCAACTGCAAGTTGTTTAGAAACTTCAGCTTGGTGAAGAAAACAGAGACCTGCTGACTAAACAATCAAAAATCTGTTGAACTTTACCTGGAAGTGTTGAGTGAATAACTCTAGCTCAACTCTCAGTAGGCCTGCTTTATTCAAAATCATTTCATATACTTCAAAAATACATTCAAAATACTTATTTTTTCCCCTGACAAATTTTCTCTGGGAGAATTTCTTCAACGTATTGATCACCAGTAATCTTTAAACACTGACAGCGTCCAGAAGACTTAACTTTCAATCCAGTCTTGATTTTTACATACATATTTATTCATTCCTCATTAATCCCACTTCTCAGGAATGAACTGAATACCCAGATTCCTTTTGTGGTATTTGTGTATATTGATACTTTGCCAAATCTCATTACATGTGGTACATCTGGTCTCAGGGGATAAAAGAAAAACCTGCATAGTTACTGAAAAGGATATGAGCATAAAGATTCATTGCTTTCATCGTCACATTTTATTTCGTTGGTAGCATTATTTATGAATACACCAGTCATGCAGATACTTTACAAAGCCTGAATAAAAGTAAGAACCAGACTTTAATTTATTGTTACCAAATTTAAGAGATCAGTATTTTGGAAAGATCTCCTACTACAGATCAGTTGTCATAAGATAATGGAAAAAAAACCCCATCAGATCTTTCTAAAGATGTAGATTTTCTCCATTTTTTGATGAATATTTTTAATAAGAAGAGTAAAATAATGTTCCTTAAAGCTGTTTTGTCTGTTCCCCTGCCCTAATTTCACCCCCGTCTGTTCCCATGCCCCAAACTCATCCCACTCCTTTAGTGGACTATTTTTTTGTTAAACGGTCTCTATTAAATCCTAGAATTGTCTTTTTCTTTTCTTTTGAGGGTTAAGTGGTCATGGCATGAATTTTTTTCTAGAACTGTAACGTGTTTGTCACTCTTTATGACACTTGTTTGCTCATTATACATTTGCAGGTCTAAATATCAAATCTCCAAGGTAAGCACAACATGATTTTGCAAAGTATGTACATGGGAGGCTTCAGTGTATCACATTCTTTGCTGCTGTGACAAATTTAGGTGAAAAGTGGAGATGCTTTGAACCGCTCAAGCAGGACACAGAAGTTAATACAGTGCCTTGGATGAACATGGAATGGACACTGAAAACCTCTTAGGTTAGTCATTAAAATGAAAAATTGAAAATATTTTATTTCTTTCTGTAATGAAAGAAGGTAGAAAAGGGAAAAAACATAATCTTGATCTCACTTATGCTGTAAATCTATTGATTTCTGTCAAATAAGTCTTGCTTTTCATGACATACATGATCTCTGGTCCAGTATCTCTTTCTGTACATACCGTGATTGGAAGGTTAAAAACTTTTCCACTTCCTTGGAAACTAGCAAGACATTTTCTAGTTAATTCTATCTAGTTTTGACTTCAAATATCCTCCTACTCACTTAAAATAGAGAAGGAGTATCTTATTATCTGTAATGGGAATAGGGGCTTGATGAGTAGTAGTGTTCTTCATCTTTGGGCAATATGCCTCAGACTACTGGGTTGGAAACACAGTATTTATTCAAAACCCACAAAACTACGTGCAACGAAACTTAAATGGATTTAATGACAATATTTCAATTGGACTGACTTTCACAGTGTAGCTATAGTACAAGTGGGTGTTAGGATGTTTCAAAATTTTTAAATTATTTGACAATAATTAATTATACCACGTTAACCAAGGCAAATGTAGCCTGACAGATCTTATGTGAAGGCACATACAGAAGAACTGTATGTTTCTGGAAAGGATAAAGGATAAGTGAGATCTTGTAAGGGAGGGGGCAGTGTGTGTGTATACAAGTGTAAGTGATAGGGGTAGGATCATCCCTAGCAGTACGGCAATAATGATGCCCCCAGAAATCTCTGTGTCCCCACAAACTAGAGTCCTGAGTATAAACCAGGACTCTACTCTGTGTCCAGGTAGGAACACATCCTTAAATTAATTCTTTCTCGTTGTAGATCCTACTTCTCTGCCTACTCTCTTACAATGCAAAAATCCTTCAATCTCTGTCCCATGAAGACCCAAGACTGTTCTTAGCCAAGGTATTTTGAACAGCTTTTGAATGTGTTTCTCCTGTTTCTGTGATCCTACTGCTCTCATCTGGCTCACTAGCCATCTAAGCCCAACTCCTTATTAAGTTCTCCTTTGCAGGAAAAAAGGTTAATCTGTAATTTCTGATGGAGTGATTAAAACTTGCACTTCAGTTTCATAAATACATCCTGGCAGCAGTGTTCTGTGTGAACAAAAGGGATATAGCTATGAGAGCCAAGTCATAGAATCACAGAATGGTTTGGGTTGGAAGGGATCTTAAAGACCATCTTGTTCCAACCCCCCCAGCATGGGCAGGGACAACTTCCACTAGACCAGGTTGCTCAAGGTCAGATCCTATCTGGCCTCGAACACTTCCAGGCATAGGATACTCACAACTTCTCTAGACAACCTATTCCAGTGCCTCACCATCTTTGCAGTGAAGAATTTCTTTCTAGTATCTAATCTGAATGTGAAACAGCAGGTTGGATTGTGGCCGGAAGAGACTATACAAAGGAAGAATTTTAGAAATAGGGAAAGGTTTCTGGTTGGCACAAAACCATTCTGCCCTCATTCACATTTAAACAAAGGCAGAAAGCAGCTGCGATTAGAATTAGTAGTTGACAATGGTTATTCCATTTTTCTTATGCAGGGAACTAACAAAACCACTAAGTACTAATGGTTCCATTTTCAGGCTTTCTAAAAGCAAGTCCTGAGTTCTGTACTACGGAGCAGGAAAGAATTCCATCAGGAAGGTTACACATCCTTCACACCTCCAAGCATTCTTCTTTTCTTTTCAAGTGATACTCACACCCAAGTGACACCGCCTAGCCGTTGCACAGTTAAACTGACTTGCACCTTTCCTGGTTTATTCAGCTGTGGTTTTGATAGTATTCCCAATGCAAAACAGAAAGCCAGGAAAGACTCCTATGGCATGGGCTGGATTACCCTTGTTAGTGCATTCTAACCGGCTTACAAAAGACTTTGGTTAAATGCGAGCAATTAAACATCATTGTATGAATCCTTGAAAATTTCCTTGGAAGTACAGGTTGGTGTTGCCACTTTCTCTTGTTCCTGAATAAGTTTAGGTTAGCCTACAAGTGAGCAATACAATTGCACCTATATATATTCTACTCGATAGAGATAATCTTTATGTGAGTTATGCAGTAAGGCTGAATCATGGTACTTTGCTGTTCTGCATGGCATTTTTGCAGCTTTCATTGCCATGGCACCCAAGTGACTTCTAGTAGTGCATTAAGCAATGTGCCTGTCACTTGTCAGGCAAGCTCCCTCTGTCTCTCATCCTGTCCCTTGTACAGGGAATAGGAGCTTTCAGCTTTTTTTTTCATCTTTCTGAGTGAAATATCTCAGTCACTAGACTTGATTGAGTGAATGATGATGGAATAGTTTGTAACTTGCTGTCTGTAATAAAACCAATTAACCAACCCTAAACTACACTTACATTTCACATTAATGCATCAGTTCTTTTTATCTGAGAAGACAGATGTATTTTCTGATTATGTACTTAAAAAGGTGCACATGAGGGAGATATTATGCATGTAAACGTTCCAATTTTTGTCAAGGTTATGTATTTTTTACTCCTAAAGAATGAAAGGTTAATATGTGTACATGTCAGATAAAGACTCAGTGGTGGTTTAACCCTGGCTGGATGCCAGGTGCCCACTAAAGCTGTTCTATCATTCCCCTCCTCAACTGGACACAGAAGGGACAATATAAGGAAAGGCTCATGGGTCAAGACAAGGACAGGGAGAGATCACTCACCAATCACCGTCACGGGCAAAACAGTCTCAGCTTGGGGAAGATCAATTTAATTTTTTACCAGTCAAATCAAAGTAGGATAATGAGAAATAAAATCTGAATCTTAAAACATCTTTCCCCCAGTGGCAAGGGGGCACAGGTAATGGAAGTACCAGTCAGTTCATCACATTGTGCTGTTCCTTCCTCCTCAAGTGGAGGACTCCTCACACTCCCCTGATGCAATGCGGGTCCCTTCAGGAACAGGCTGCTCAGCATAAGTCCCCAGACATTCATAAGTCCTGCCAGCAAAGCTGCTCCAGCATGGGCTCCTCTCCAGGGGTCCACAGGTCCTGTCAGCCTGCTCCAGGACAGGCTTCCTATAGGGTCACAGCCTTTTCTGGGCATTCCCCTGCTCCAGCATGGGGTCCTTCATGGGCTGCAGGTGGATCTCTGCTTCACTGTGGACCTCCATGGGCTGCAGGGGCACAGCTGCCTCACCATGGGCTGCAGCAGGGGCTGCAGGGGAATCTCTGCTCCAGTGCCTGGATCACCTCCTGCCCCTCCTTCTTCACTGACCTTGATGTCTGCAGGTTTGTTCCTCTCACATATGCTCACTTCTTTCTCTGGCTGCAATTGTTCTTGTGCAGAAATTTTCCCCCATGCTTAAATCTGTTATCACAGAGGTGCTCCCACCATTGCTGATGGGCTTGGCATTGGCCAGCAGTGGATCTGTCTTGGAGACAGCTGGCACTTACATCATCTGACATGGGAGAAGCTTCTGGCAGCTTCTCACAGAACTCACCCCTGTAGGCCCCCCACTACCAAAACCCTGCCAAACAAACCCTACAGAGACCCAAGAAAAACAGCTTGTTTTTCTAGTTCAGTATTCACTCTGATTTTATATATAGATACAGATATATACATATTTTTATGAGAAATACTAGAGTGAAGCTCTGATAACATTTTTCAGAACAGCAATTCCATTGTAATTCAATTTGCAATTTAAATGTCTAATAAATTTCTGCATAAATATCAAGAATGGATAATTCATTAAAAAATAGCGTATGTTCATCTTTGCAACAGAAATACCAAGTCATTAGGAAATACAGAATAATATATAAATTTCATTTTGGTGTTGGAAACACTTGCATGAGGGCAATGAATAGTTAAAGTTATACTCTCTGCTAGGAATGTCTTTTCTTGTCTCTCACAGAAGGAAAGGACCACACCTTGCTTCTTCCTTCCAGCATCTTTGCATCCAAAGTAATTCTCTTTAACCTCACCGGCTTTCAGATAGTTACAGAATGCATCATCATCCCTAGCCTAAAAAAGGAAAAAAATGCAAGTTCACTCCCATATCCTGAACTATTCCAACATAAATGCATCAAAAGGACTGTAAATACAAGAGGACACACCACCTTTAGCCAGGGTTCCCATCATCTTGTGACTCTTGGAAAGGCCACAGATCTCAGAACATCTGCGCTTCTCTGACCTCTAGGGAAGTATGGCCCACTCCCATAGTGCTGCATGTTTTCACCCTGCAACCAGGCTATGGAGACTGAGCAGTTGCTACAGTATGTCAAAAGATGTCTTTTTAAAATATAAATCAGGTTGAAAAGATTCAGAATTTCAGCTTAGCATCTTTTTTTTCCTTTCAAGGGCACTGAACAATTTTTGTTCCTATAACTTATCTGCCCAATGTTTCTGAAAAATCACACAGCTGTGTCATCACTGTGACTATGAGTGTAGCTTCAGGATTTGTGAAAGGTTTGGGATTGGTGAGAAAGTAAGAGTGCCTGGGGGAATACCAGAATTTATGAGGCAGAAATGAAGACCAAGGGAAGTTTGGCATCTAGGGAGGGTAGCAACTGAGATAACGAGAAATATCACCTGGGAGCTGAGAGAGATGCACAGGTGTCATGGGGAAGATGGGAAATAATCTAGGGGCACTCAAACAGTAAGCACAAGATTGAAGGAAGCAGCAGAATAAAATAGAGAAAGTGGCTGTGCAGTCTCTAAAATCAAATGATCTGATAACCCATTAACAAAGTAGGATAGTATTCACTTTAGAAAGAAGAAAATATACCAGAGGGGGAGAAAAAAAAAAGAACAAAGGGAAGGGAAGGGAAGGGAAGAAAAAGGTACCTGGAAGAAAAGATCTGAAACATCAGTCTAATATCAAATAGACTACTTGAAATAAAAAATAACTGCAAACATTTTGGGAATATATAAAAAACACTAAGTGGAGAAGCACTGCCTCTTCATAACAGAGTAGAACAAATGAAATTAAATGGTTATGCACAAGAGCAGTGGAACACATCGAAATTCCTCCCATCACAAAGTATTCTAGAAAACAATTTTCTTTCAATAAAAATGTGAGATATTATCAACACCATATTTCTCAAATGCAAAGCCTGCACATAACTTTGTATTGTCTGTTTTTATAGTAATATGAAAGCAGAATCAGCATGAGAACTATAAAATACACATGGTATCATCGGTACTAAAGTTCCTATTTAAAATAAGATATTCTTCAACAGCAAAAAAATTGGTTTACAAAGAAGGGAAGATGTCTAAAACTCATTAGAATGTCATTTTGAGAGCTACAGCTAGGACAAAAGAAATTTCAGAAATGTGACTGCAGGTATTTCTACACCTCCTCTAAAGACCACGTAAATGAGCCGTAGATCTCTTTGCACACCTCTTCCTCTGGCAGTTTCAGTAGGTGAAACGAGTCCCGGTGGCCCAGGCAGTCATTGAAACCATGGCCTGGCAAGGGCTGCTGGAGAGCACAGGCATTGTCAGCCTGCTTTGCAAATGACTGTACTGGGGCTTGTCCAGTTGTTTTCTCAGCACATCACTAAATCAGGGGAAGGTGTGCATGCCTGAAGAGTACAGGGCTGTGTGCTATTCCAACACAAACATTGGCAAGAATTCAATATGTTAACATGGCCAGGAATGAGGGAGTGATTTTATTCGGATGCATTAATTTTTTAACTATACATTTACAACATTTAATTCTAAATATTCCCTTATGAAATAGTAAGTACTATGTTTAATGGGAAAGATACCTAAAGGTCAGATGCTAATTCTTCAGTGCCATAAATTTTTTCCTAGAAAAGTTTGTAATTATTTATTTACAAAATATCATCAAACAAAGTGCTACCAGTGAAGCAGAACTGAGAAATACAAGTAGACTGAGCTTTGCTTAAATGTTATTACTGCAAAACTATTGTGTTGTTTTGGTCTGGGTTTTTTTATTATGATACTGGATATTTTGCCCCTGCTCTTATCTGAAATTATTAGAGGTGATTAAAAACGGGCTCCTCTCTGAAACAGGAGAACAGTGTTTTTAAGAGGATGCTTCAGAGATGAAAGGAAGTGGAATTTCCAAGGAAATTTTCCAGTTTCTGGGGAAGACTTAAAGTTGCAGATTTTCTGGGTTTACTGGATTAGCACTCATTTTCACTGATGCTCTTCCTCGGCCACTTACACGAGGGCACAAGCAGGCTGTGCTACCAAGCCACAGTAAAGCCAAGCAAGAGTTCCCGTTCCCCAGCCGCGGGGAGCCGCCGCCAGCCGCGCCGCCGGTCCCGCCGAATTCCCACGGGAGCGTTCGGCGGGATTCATTGCAGACGGGCACGAGCGTGCCCTGGGAGAAGCGGCGGGAGGTTGGCACCGTCCCGGCCAGGCTGTCAGCGGGACATGGCCCCTGCCCGGGGCAGCGCTGCGGGGCCCGGGCGCGCACAGGGCCGCTCGGGGCGCGGGGCCCCGCCAGCGCAGGTGGCACGNCGCCGCGCCGCCCCGCACCTCGGCCGCGGGACAGCATGAGCCAGGCGCAGCCCTACGCCCCGCGCAAGGGCAGCTCCCCTGCGCCCGGGGCCCGGCGGAACGACAGCCAGGACTACCTGCTGCTGGACGCGGAGGTGTGCGAGGAGAGCGCCCTGCCGCCCTACGCCTTCTACCCCGTGTGAGTCCCGCCGGCCGGACCGGGGGTCTCTCCGTCCCTGCGCGGGCGCGGGGGGAGGCGGTGGCGGGACAGGTGCAGGCGGGCGGGGGGGACGGCGCGGAGCCGGGGGCCGTTCGTGGGCAGCCGCGTGGGGACCTGTCATCCCTCGTCCTCTCCGGGGGAGGAGCGGGGTGGCTGTGTTTGGGGAGGTGGAGGAGCAGCGTTGGCACCGCCGTGCCCGGCTGGCAGGTCTCCTCTGAGCAGACCGCGGTGCCTTCCCGCGGAAAGGGATGCGAAGGGTGGCTCGGGCTCAGCTCTAGAGAGCAGCGCAAGAGACGTCGGTTGTACATAGAAGTGATGGTATCTAATGGGTTTAAATGTAATTACAGAAATTTTAACTCCTGCGATCAGTTGCTCCCACTGACAGAGTGCACATTGTAGGTGTGTGCATAAAACCATCCTCCTTTCATTATTGCATTTTGTCAAAGCCATGTAGCCTCGTGTAATTTCATGATGTGAGTTTTGGCAGGTAGTTATCATTTAAAGCAGAGTGCAAGAACATATGCAATAAAAGCTAAATTACATAAACATAAATTACAGAGGTTCCAGGAACCACAACTTCTTAACATCCACGTCGACTGGTGTTCGATGTTGACAGTGTCCCTCTGGTTGTGTGCTGTCAGCATGACTACTATAATTACCACTTGTTAATGCTTCCGAGGAGAAGCTATCCAACAGAGGGGGAAAATGGGTATTAAGCAACGCAAGATGAGTCCTAAAATCTCAGATGATTACCAGAAGATGTGTACTTTCTTTTGTACAAATTACATTTTATTGTTTAACTGGTAAATTCTAGTTATCAGTCTCTCCTAATATTTGCTGGTTTATTTGTGAGCCACCTACCAGCCACTTGACAACTACCTGGATATAGGAAAGGAATAACAACGAGACTGGGAACACTCACAGTGTTTGAATATTTATAAATTCAGCTGAGAACAACCATATTTTCAGAATTTACTGCTGTATTGCTATTCTTAAGTGTCTGTGGATCACTAAATCAGTATGCTCATGTAGCTGTAACAGCATACATTATCGCTCATTGGACTTAAACCCCATCTCAAAATATATGAATGCATCTGTCTAATGAATCCTTTCAGAGGAAAAAGCCTTATTATGTTTAGTTCAGATTGGTTCTCACTAGTGGACTAAAGCTTTGAACTAATATGGCAATTCTGAAGTTCTTTTGCCATGTACTCATTCAGAATGGCTGTGCAGCTGTGAGAGGATAGATCTTGCATAAGTGTTTCAAATCATCTCTTCAAACAAAACCTGAAAGTGTGTGAGGTGCTGATATTTTTCCCTTCATGAGTGAAGTGAAAAAAATGCCTGTGCTAGCAGCTCTTGGCCCAGCACACTCCCAGTGTGGAGATTGCCTCTCATCACCTCACAGTGGCCATAAGGAAAGCCTGCATCCTAATCAAGTTGCTCTGTAGAGCAAGGGTAGCACTAACCGCAGGAAGTTATCAAGGGCTTGTTTTTGACATGCACGTTAGGCATGGAGAAGCTGTCCTTTGGGGTTTCTCTGGATGTGGAAAAGAATCACTTCACAGAGATCCGTAGGCAATGCCTACATGCAGCCACTGCCAGGACTTCCTTGTCTGACAGGAATGAATGCAGTGAGTGAATAGGCTCCTCCAGGCTATGGTGATTACCAAGCACAGTTTTTGAATTTTTCTGCCTAAATTCCACCTACATCACATTTCAGGTACATTTTGCATATACACTTTTCCAGCCAGAAATCATTAGTTTTGCTATGGCTAAAAATTTAATAAATAATAAGGTGGACCATGTTTAGGATATAATCTTTATACTCTTCATGACCTACATGAAATAAGAATACTTTTCTCTACTTTTTTTTTTTTTAATCTGCAAATTGTTGGTAGTTCCTGATATTATTATGGTGATTAATGGAGAACAGTAATGCTGAGGACAGCTGAAGTCCAAACAAAGCTGAATTGTACCTCCTTTTAAACATTATTGGGAGGGTAACACCTTACTGGTATAACGCAGCATGTGACTATTGCTTGAAAAGTAGCTTGATACTAAGGAATAGTTTTTCTCAAGTGGTGATTTAGTGCTGATGCTGATGTTACTGTTTATGTTGTTTGTAGAACATGCTTTTCTTGTGTTGTTTTGTGACTGCCGTTAAGTGCTGTAGTTTCTGGATGATAGTAGAAACCCAAACCATTCACAGAGATCTATTTCCTGTATTTTAGCTCCTCTTTCTGGAGAACAGCTTTATTGTATCCAATAGCTGGTACCTTTATTCCAAAAAAGATTTCAAGAAGGTACCTTGAGCTCATCAGCTGTGCCAAGTAGGGTCACACAGTCTTTTGGCAGTGGATAGAAGGCTTTTACCTTTATATGTGGTATGATGTAAAACAAAATTCTAATGGAATTTTTTACTGAAAAATCTTGCTTTTCTTTTGCATTCAGAACCTTAGGTAGGAAAACCACAATTTGGGCAATCTGTAGAATTTGTAATTAAGTGACTTCCAAAAGATGAGGCTACTTTTTAAGACTTTAATAGGTATGTGTTAGAAATTAAATGCAAGTAAAAACTTTCTTTCTTTCTTTATAAAGCTGTCTGCTCTTCCACCTAGTCATCAAGTCTTGCCCCTTTTGTATCAAGAAATACATTGCAACATACATATCAGAAGATTGATTCATGGAATGCAAAAATGTGCATATGTTTGGGTTTTTTGCTGTGCAAGCATTTCATTGGCAGAGTCCAGTTTGGAGGTTTAAAACAGAATGGAAATCTGAGTGCTGATGTGAAGTAGGACTTAGAAGAGATAGCACTTGTATGTAAACTTCCCTGCTGAAAAAATGTTAGTGGACAGATTGTCAGTGTACTAAGCTAGTGAGAAGACACTAATTCAGTCAGACATCTGGTTATGCTGCTTATTTATACTTAAAAATATTTTTCATTGTGAAAAATAAATTTTTTCTTATACATGTGAGAAGGTATAATTGTGTATTAAAATGTCAGTTGTAAAGTAAATGAGGCACACAAATTACCAGATGAAAACAGGGGAAAAAGGTTCTGATGTGCATAACTGCCTTGAGGCAGAGACTATTCCTCAACTTTTGTGGTTTTCCAATCAAGTGTTTCTCGGAATTACCAAACCTAATACAAACTTAAAAACCTGTTGTTTGTTAAATAATATGTTTAATGATTTCTTTCCTGCTTGCAGTATAACCGTTTCTGCCATGGACATAATGTAATTTTTGTCTCTAGTCTCAACTGTCTTGCTTGAAATGACCTGTAAAATTATTTTCCAGACTCTTCATTAGACATAATCTCTTCAGGGAGTACTGTACAATATGGCAGCTGTGTTTCAGATTGTCAGCCTCTTTGATGAGATGCTTTATCTTCTGAAAGTATGTTGCAATAGTTTTGTTGAGATCAAAAAGGTAGAAGAGTTGATATGGAGGGGGGTTATTTCCTTTTATAGCTTAGTGTGTGGAACAAATACACAAATCATCAGGTGATTTAGGTTTGATGGATCTGCTTCATACTGGGCACTGGAAAAAAAGTCATGTCTGAATCTCTCTTATTTTGCGTTACTAAATGTAGTCCCTGACATCTTCAGTAAAAGGACAACACCATTGTTATCAAGCCCCAGAAAATCCAGCTTTTAGCTCACTCTACATATCCTGCAAGTAGGTAGAAGAGAGTGCTTCACTTTCAACATTACACATATCTTTTTTTATTTTATATTACATAGGCTTTTCCCCCCCACATGTGTTCATATTTGATGAAGGCTTGTGGGATTTCTTGGGTGTAGTTGTTAGGCGCTTTTGTGTTCACTGTGTATACTCACTAATCTAACAGTGAACTTCTTTGGTCAGCTACAATACCCAAACAGTTTCCTATGCTAATACTTTATAATCATTTTGTGTGAGCCATTGCAATATAGCTGCAACTTTATTTATACCCTAACTCTCATGTAGTTACCAAACAAATGAAAGTCACCTCCTTGGGGGACCTAATTTTCTAAAACTGGAAGACTTCCATGAAAATATAAGTAATTTGTTAAATTTGCATGAGGATGGCGGAGTACTGATTCAGAAATGTGTGGGATGTATATGGCATACTTTTCAATGTAAATGTTAATAACCAGCATGCAGTTTGTCAAACACTCTCCCAGCACCACTTGCCACCACAGAAGCCGAAGTTTATAATTACTGGCTACTCAAAGAGTTCCTGCCGATATTGGTATCCCCAAATAAAGGCAGTTTGGCATGGTGGGTCTGCATCATCAGGCTCTGTTAGACTTTCCAGCTCTGCAAACACGAGCAAAAGAAAATTTTGGCAGTTAAACTGTATTCATCAAATTCTTTGTAACTTGGTTTCATACCTCAGGCTGTTATGCAGTGCAAGGCAATGCCTTAGCAGAAGGCCTTAAACTTGAAGTGCATACAGTGAGTCTTACATAAATGTTTGTGCAGTTACTTGTGAGTGTAGCCACTTGCACACAGAGTCTGCTCAACAGGAGGCTTAAAGGATTTGCATTGATAAGCAGTATTTAAATTTAAGTTTTGGTAATTAAATGTGGACAAAAAGCTTAATGGTAATTAAATGACAGGCAGTGTTCTCTGGAATGGATTAACATTTTTGTCTTGCAGTGGAATGGTTATTATTTGTTTAGCACTGACATACCCAAGTATACTATTTTTAGTGAAATAAAATGTACGGAATATAATGTGAAGATGACTAACTAAAGTCTGGGATTATTTTCTGTATCCATTTCTGTACAACTACACTTTTTCATACCAATAGTGCAATTGTCAGCACAGCTCTCTTGTAACCCCCAGTCTAATACGTTTAAATAAATTTTTGTCAATGTTGAAAAAAAAAAAGAAAGGCAAGCTTTGGCATTAGAAATAAAATGTGAGATTTACTACAAGAACCCTGAGTAAGTGAAATAACGGCATATCGAGTATTGTTGGTTTTAGGTGCGTTCTCAAAGCTATGTGGGAAGTGTGGATAGCTTGTTTTCTGGAAGAGTTGAATGTACTTCCCTTTTTGTTTAAAAAAAATTACTAATATGAATAAATATCAGTGTTGTGGATGTGGATTTGCTGAGTGAAAGCTTTGTTGTGAGTGGGCCACTTTTTAAATCTGGAATTGTAGTGATGAAATAAAAAATGATGAATAGTAATAGTAAAAGTGAATCATGAAGAAGCAGATGTGATACCCACCTCTTCACTCAAACATTCCTTAAGTAGTGCCCTTAGTCATACCACTGATCGTCTTTATGAATAATTAAATAAAAAACAAACCCAACCTTGCCCACTGCCAGCTCAGAAGAGCGTGACGGGAGTTCTTTCTTGGTCTTAGTCTTGATTAAACACTGGGTTTGATGTCAGTATTTATCTTAGTGAAGAAAACAAAGAAGTGAGGATATTTTAAAAAATATTTAGCATCTATGAGGCCTTTCATGCAGGTAGAAAAAAGGGTCATAAACTAAAAGATGATGGCTGATCTGTAGAAAACAGAATACAGGCCACAAGGTCTGGTGCTGCTGCAGCAATAACAATTTTGCAGAGTATTCAGACTGGAGAATTTTCATAAAGCTTTGTGCTTTATTGCAAAATCGTAGAAGAGTTTGGGTTGGGGGAGACCTTAAAGATCATCTAATCCCAACACCCCTGCTATGCGCAGGGATGCAATCCATTAGATCAGGTTGCTCAGAGCCCTGTCCAGCCTGGCCTTGGACACTTCCAGGCATGGAGCATCCACAACTTCTCTGTCTCAGTATCCTCTGTCAAAAGAATTTTTTCCTAACAGCTAATCTAAATCTCTCCTGTTTTAGTTTAAAGCCATTCCCTCTTGTCCTATCACTATCTGCATGGGTCACATCAGCTTAGCTAGCAAATAGGTAAGTGCCCAGCAGACTGAAAGGGTGGATTCAGAGCTGGTCTGTTGCCTCCTGTTGTCTTCTGTCAGCACTGGTGTTAGTTCAGAGGAACACTTGGCTGTGCTTATTTTCCTCCTGGCCCAGCCTGGGTTTCTCCTATTGTGCACATTGACTGACTTTAGGACTGATCACTGACTGTTTAGCAGCTTTTCAAAGGGGAAGATTCCCTTATCTTTGAGGGATGATTTATGTTTTCTTTTCCTTCTGTAAGATGTTTGCCTGCCATCAACATGTTTCAGCTTTTCTAGTCATGATTCTCCCTGCCTTATTTGGAACAGGTAGCTAGGCCAGACTGATAAACTTTGTCAGTCCTGCTCTGTGTACGTGTCCTAGGCCTGCCAAGTAGTAATAGCCCAGTACTTGGAGCTTTTTGTAAGGCTCGTGCAGTGCACTGCAGACAGGCCAGTTGCACACAGTCCAGCTGTCAGCCTTACAGCTGCTGCGTGCTTGGCTGCAGAGAGAGCAGTTCTTACAGCAGCGATGCTTTAAATCATGGATTACATCAGGCAAACACCTCTACAGCACCTGGCAGGTCACAGGAAAACATAGCAGCTGTACCACCAGTGTGAATCTAGGAGATAGTTTTACCTGAGGTGCAGCTTGTGGGAGGATGCTTTGGAAACTGGCCTCATGAAGCTCGGGAGGCCTGTGCCATCGAACCCTGTGCTGTCAATGTCACAATTACCATTTCTTTGCTAATTGTGGTGCGGGAAAGTGCCTTCCCAATGTGCCTCTGCACACACCAAGTCAAGTGTAGCAGGAGCCCCCACTTCTAGTGGAGGTTTGTGGTGGGGACAGTGTCTGATGTGTGATCACTCAGCAGTGGGCGCCTGCATCTGTCCCACACAAACAGCTCAGTTCGAGCGAGAAAAATGACTTAACTTGCAAGTCCCGCCACACAGATAGCTTAGTGCCATGGAGAATCCAGGTATTAGTTAAAATAGAGGATTTTAGGTTTTTTCCTAAGCATTTGCAGTATGTGCCAATGCTTAGGGTCACAAGTTTCTAACCATGTTTAGTGATTTATGTGGGATCTGAGTCATTGTAGTGTTGATTTTTTTCTTGGCAATTCTTTCAGAAAACACAGTAAACTTCTATGAGAATTGTTCCTAAGCAACTGTTTTTCATGATAGAAGATTATAAACCAATTTTCCTCTCTGTTTTTCAATGCATTAATTGATTTTCTGTTCTAGTTTAATTCCACTCCGCTAATCTTCAGTTATGTGCTTTTCTTCCTTAAGATAACTTAAAATTACTTTTGATTTTTAAGTGTTATAAAAAATTTCTTAATGAAAGAAACATGTACTAGGAATTTCTAGTTTATTATCTTCACTTGCTAAGGTTGTTGTATTGTACATGAGTTGAAATTTTGTTTCTTTGGGGTTTTTTTCCATCTGGATTTATTAATTTATAGTTAATTCCAGTGAAACTACAATGATCCAAGTATATTACCTATAAAAAGATTTTGAAATGGTAATTGAAAGGTTATAAAACTTTATTTGGGGATATGGGGGAGAGGAGTTCTTAAAAGTTACATGTGTGCTATACTGGTGGTGCTTATTCAAAGAGAAACCCTGTGCTCTGAGAACTCTCCAGCTTCTCTTAGCCCTGAAGGACAAATCTGAACGCTCGAGGATCTGCCTGCACCGTGTCCACTGCTTGTCTTTTGCTTTCCTCTGTCCTGTAGGAGCACATAGAATAGGATGGTTGCTCAGAGGGTTCAGGCTCTGCAAAGGATCATCTTGCTCCACTGGTGAGTGGATTACCGAATTATCTTGACAAATCAGACGCAAAAGCCAGGCTGTGCGAAGGAAGCAATGACTCTTCCTCTCTGTAGATTTTCTATTCCTCTCCCTTTAAGAACAAGTTTCCTGTTAATTACTCAGGATAGTTCTGGAAGACTACTGCTTTTGTGAGTCTTAGAGTGAGTCTTGTGGGTCCCAAGTGAGTCTTAGAATCATGCTTCTCCCCATACAATACACAATTTTGTTTTTTCTCTTTTAAGTGTAGAAATTTGAGCTAAAAAAATGCAACAACCATTGACAAAAATGCAAACGAAGTGCAGTAGTACTTACAAAATTTAGCTAATATGATGTCATTTTCAAGTAGTAGGCATGGAATGAAACTTTTCAAGGATACTGGGTATTTTGTATGGGCTCTCATTGTGAGATGTTCTCGCTTCAGGATCTTAAAAACTAAACAACACAATATCAAAAGCTCTGGAAAACTTGGGCTGTAATCCATATTACTGTTCAAGTCCCTTGGACGTCAGTGAGGCTGGGAGTCTGCAACAACCTCTTGCTGGCCAGGGAAGACTAAGGAGTTGCAACAACATGGAAGCAAAAATAGCAATATCTTGAACTGACATCTAAGCAACAAAAAAACCAACCAAAAATTAGGAGGGGAGAGGGACTTAAGTTTCTGAAGATACAGTCTAGATTATTTGAAACATTTTGTAGAGCACTTCTAACAAAAAAGTCAGCAATAGAAGTATCTCCAGAAGGTCTGCAGAATGAATGCTGACTATTGTACAAAGCTGAAGTTAATGTTCCCTACTTCAGAAAAGAGTTTTAGAGGTTTAAGTCAGAAAGCTATTTTATCATTTAGCAACATCTGATGTGAGCACATTTGTACGTAAACGGCAAATTATGTGATAGTGAAATTTCAGAACTTCTTTGTATAATAAAATAATAACGATCTTACTTAACAGGTTGATATATAAAATACACACTGGTATTTCTTACCCCACAGCCACTTCCGTTCTAGAATCAACAGCAGCGTTTAATGCATAGCAGGAAGAGAAACATAAAAAAATAATCTAGGCAGGGATTTACAGAGACAGCAAGGCCTGTCATCTTACAAAGCAGTCTGAGGATCTTTCATGACCTGAGGTTTCTGTGTTATTGATTTTACATCAAATCTAAAAACCATCAGAAATTTCCCTAGTTATCAGTGAGAGCAATGATAATGCCTTAGAGGGAAAGAATATCCTTTGTGGTTTCAGCAGCTTTGTGCAGGATTTGTGTCATGACTCCAAGGATCAATGAAGATGGTGCTGGTAGCAGCACTGCTGGGTATCTGTGTGCCTTTTTCAGCCTCTGTATATGACAAGACTTCTCACTCTGTGCATACAGGTCTTGATATCTCCAGAGGGCCAGAAAAGGCATGGAAGTACACATTGAGGAGGAGGGGAAATAGACTCACTGCAGGGGCATCCAGTTCCTGTATGTATTTAAAGACATAAGGACAGTTTTGGGGAATCAGAATTACATGACAAATGCAGCTGCAAAATGTCTTTTTTGAGTGAGACATTATTTCTGAATAACTTCCATGTCTGGAATAATTCTTTTGAATCTATCAATATGATATTGGGAGAGGGGGAATGTTGCCCCAAATAAGAATTTCCAACCAGACAGCCCCTGGGCAGTGGCACAGTACAGCTGAGTGCTCTTTATTTTAAGAAGCATGGAACAAGATTTGGTGGTGCTGAATGTCACCTGAAAATGGAAGTGTGTCCATCTGTGCAAGCTCACATCCAGACTCAGCAGGAGGCTGCTGCTTGTAAGCAGCATCAGGTGACTCTTCTGGTGTGTGATACAGGATTGGGATCCTGCCTCTGTGCCTGCTGGGGTTGTACTGCTCTGCTGTGTCATGATAGCAAGCAGTCAAGATCATTCCAGCTGTATCATCACATTATACTGCTTGTTTGTTCAGGTAAGCACAGCTTTTTGTCATGCTCACTGGGCCTGATCTCATGTTACTGTACTTATAACATCTGTCCTGAGTATAGGCAATGGGTCATTAGTGGAATCTGTTCAGATATGCTAACAGGTGTCACTGTCTTGGCTGAAGAATCAATGATTGATAGGATCATCTTACCGCTCGCTCTGCTTCATAACCCCTGAGCCCAAGACTGAGACACGAGGTAGAAAAAACCAAGAAAGTATCAACTACTGTTCTGTATTCTTGAAAATACCAGTTCTGAGAATATAAGAAGCAGTAAATGTGAAATTATGACTGCTAAATACCTTACAAAAAAAGGTGAGGTGCTAAAAATTATGTAACTGGAAGGGATGTTTAAAAGGAGTTTAAAAAGTTATGGATGTACAAAATAAGAATGCCTTTTTTTTCCACCTGTCTCCAGTCATTAACAGCTTCCTAAAAATTCAAGGTATTTTTCAGATAGCAGCAAAGACAGATGAAGCTGCTGTATATTCTCATGCACAGGAACTGGGCATCGCAGAGTGGGGGAGAGGGATGGTGAAACTATTTTCATGACACTTTTCATGTGCATCACCTAGAGAAATGATATGTGGACTAGACTAACTTTATATCCCAGACATTATTTCTGCATGAGAGCATGACTCTCTGTTCCTCACACCTTTGCACTTAACTGCTGCTGCTCTTACTGCTGCTCCAGAGAGTACATAGCATAACACTTACAGGAGGATCATGAGGAAAAAAAAATCCAATTTCTAAGTAAACAAAAATTTTAAGTAACACTCTGAAAGTGCATGTTTTGTCTTTTGGGTTTTTTTCCTTTACCTTTCCCTTCTTCTGGGATGTCACCTTGTATGCTTGGAAAAACAGAACAATTTTGTTTTTCCAATAGAGAATATAGATGAAGACCTTATTCCCATTTTCTCAAGTCCTATGTAAAAATGAAAGCTGAGTAAGTCTGAAACTTCTGTTCATGTGGAATGTTATTGGTTTTGTATCGGTTTTCATGGTTTAAAAAATTACTTTCATTCTTTTTTTTCTATATAAGTCTTGACAGCCCTGTTCTCAGAAGTATTCAACATTGACTTTTTGATCAAAAGTGTTTCAATTATGTCTGAAATAAGAATGTTTGCAATTGGCTTGTTGAAGCCACAGTACATCATACCTGGGTTGATTCAATATTAACTGCTTTTGACTCCCTCAGCAGTCGGCAGTACTGAGTGTATCTGCTTGCTGGTGTTCCACTCATGATGTTCTCTCAAGAAACCAGCCCAGCCAAAGCAATTGTGACCAAAACTACAGTTCTGTCTCCCTTAAGTAGGAAAATGTAGCTAATTGTGCTGTGGAACTGATGCAAAGTTGTACATTTCAGATGAGTTACAAAGCCACCGTATGAATGCTTTCTTCTCCTCTACAATAGGAAAGTTTGGATTCGGGTGACAGAGCCTCCCCTTCTCCCCTTCATTTTAATCTATTTGGTTAAAAGCTGGTAAGTGAAGTTAGGCAGTTAGACAAGCAAGAAGAATTCCTGATGAAATTTTTTGATTTTCAGAACCTGTATGCACCACCAAATTAATGAAAAGGCCACTTTGATTCTTATTTCTCCTGGTGTAGTTTATTTCTCCAGCAGAAGAGTTTCCTTCCATCCCAACAAGCTGCTATTGTGAGGGTCTTAACTCTGCTAGTGTCCATGCAATTTCATGCTAAAAAATGCTGTACATTGTTGTTCTGCTTTGTTTCACTGGATTCTCTGGATGTTAGAATCATCACTCTTTATCACTTAACACTATTTAACTAGAAAAAGTTTTAATTAAATTACAGTTCTTCTCCAGAGAATGTTACAAATCCAGTATAATTTGATAATAAGTAGAACCATGTGAGAACTGTTTTTGGTTGGTATTTACCATTGCACCCAAAAGTCAGGGCTCCAAAATCTTTCAGTTTGAATAAATATATCAGTTTGAATAAATACCCCTTAGGAAAATTTCTCATCTCTGTATCTCACCATAGTGAATTATTTAGCAGTAAGGTAGGTGCTTGGGGTGTCAAAGACCAAGTTGAAAGACCCAGTTCAACTCAGGAAGAACAGAAATCCCAATCCACAACAGCTACCTGCCAGAAAAATATCAGCAAGGCAGAACTGTTCTTCTGTCTGTTCCTTATGTTTTTTCTTGAAGATAAAGGTCTCAAGGTTTTCTCAGTATGTTTTGAAACTTTTTTTTTCCCTGTGAAAACAAACTTCGTGATTTCATTTTAGGTATAATAACAGTCTTTGTCAAGTGATTGTAAAAGCCTCCCTATGCTATTTATTATTATTACCTAACTGGAGAGCAGCAACTGCTATATGACAATGTCATATAACTAACTAGTTCATGGATTTCTTCTGTTATGTGGGATCAAAGGCAACATGGTGTTAAGTGGAGGCCAGGGCCTTTTCATCTTATCTGAGTGACAACTTTTGCAAAAGTCACATATTCTGCAAAATATTCTGCGATTATGAAGTAACAGTAGCTGTTAAAGGTCTCATTCTATGCCTTTGATCTATCAAATCTGATCACAGCTCTCTTTCATATTGTACTGTGTGCTGCAATCATCATTACATCTCAGATCTGAGAAAGGCAAACGATCTTTTCCTGCTGGAATTGCATGTGTGACTTGCCACCAATTCTGTTTTCACTAAAAGTGTCACTGAGGTCATGATACCAAGTACTTTATTCGTGCGTAACAGGGAACAATAAACATCATCTTTGTTTCCTTATTCTTATAAGGTAATTAATTTTTAATAACAGTAACTACAGATATTAGAAGTAAACCAAAGTAATTCCTTTTTTTACATTGTTTTCCCTTTTATGTAAGCACGCACTGAAATGCTAAGCTCTTCTGCAGGAACTCTTCTTCATCCTGAAGTTATACTGCTGCAATTTTATTGTGTGTGTGTTAAGGTAAATTTAATGATAGTGCATGGATTCTTTAATTAGAAGTACATCACATTTACATAATGAAAATGGTTTATTCCTAACATAGATGCAGGAAGAGTATTGATAGGCACACTTCATTATTTTCCCACAAACAGAGCTGTTAAAAAAAAAAAAGGTCTCCTGGACATTTGCCCTGTATATTGTGCAAATCTTTATTTTATCTAAGAAGGAAAAGTTTGTTTAGATCTAGTGTTCTCTCTGAAGTTGTTAATGTCAGCCTTTCATCGTTGGTTGAGTTACTAATGCAGTTTTTCAGTGAAATGTTAATTTTGTAGAAACACATGGTCAGACCAGGATTCATATGAGGTGACGGACACATTTCATTGTGCTACAGAGTATAATGAATGAACAAATGTTGTTCCTGAATCAGTCAAATGTGACTGCCAGAATAATCTTACCCATTACCTTTTTCTTAATTGTATTTGCTATATTGCATATCTGTGTTATTTGAAACACAATTATCTTTAGGTTAATTACTGTCTTTAGTATAGTTATACTCTCTTCTCCTTTTTTTGCAAAGCACAGACAACTTGCTGTTTGTTCTTCCTCAGGTGCTGAGCAGAAAATGTATGTGCTGCTTCTGCAGAAGGGAGTTCTCTGTCACTAAACCCTAATCACTCATCCAATTCCAATAGGTTCTCCTATTGCTCTTTTCTTTTCAGACATTTAAAAGATCTTTAGTACTTTTCCCTGTGCTCTGAGTAGTCCTGAGGTTGTTGGTTGTCATTTTCCTAATCAGTTATTTACATGGCTTTCATTTCATATCCAGTCCCTTTTATCCACAATTTCATGCACTCATATCTTACCATATTATTCTAGTTCTCCTTCAATCCTGACACATATATTCAGCATGGAGGATCCATAATGTTAAAATCTATATTTTTCTCCCATCCTTATTTTACTGACACTTCCCTCAGTTCAGAGCCCTCACCCATGACAGGTCAAGATCAGTGAGAGATACACAAAGGAGAATATATTGAAAGATATTACACTTATAAAAAGGATTAGCATCTGAAATAAAAAAGAATATGCTCTGAACAATATTTCAGCATGAAAAATTCTGAATGTGGAGACTACCTAGGAATTTGATGAGATCTCAGAGTTGTTATATTTCTTATCTGCAGCTCTCCTCAGATTTCAGCTACGTTTGATATTAGTAGTCAGATTTACAAGAAATAAATACAGACTGAATAGGTCTTCTGAGGGTAAAAGAAATAGTCAGGTTTTGATTACAAGGTAGAAGCTGAAAAATATGATTAAGGCATAATTTATTCCTGTGTTGGTTTCCTAGTTCAGTGCTGACTGCAGGGCATGGTGATCTGCCACAGCTCTGTTACAGACTCACTGTTTTGTGTCCTACACTGTAGGCTTTATGGGTAAACCATGTAGGTGTATTTCCCCTAATTCAATTAACAATTTTTTTATTTTGTTCCACTCTTTTCTATCTTTACTCGCATTGCATGTGGAAATATTGGAGTAATCTTAGTTGCCACATTGTTTCCTGTCTAGGATTCACTCTTCGCAACTTGATGGAGTTTTGTTGTAAGCTCTGCACTACAGAGCATAAGAACGATTCTGCTGAGGCTCTTGTGCATGTTTTTCTGCACAGTAGTCTTAGTTTAGAAACAGCAATAAAAAAATGTGACTAGCTAAAATTAATAAAGGTTTATAAAAGCAAAAAGTGAAAGTAGTGTATTTACACTTGTTACCTTTGGCAGCATTTCTCTGATCAAGTAGCAGAGGAAGCAGCTACCTGAAGAACTGCCTTTTTAAAGTGTTTTACATTATTTTTATCACTCTTTTTCTAATCATCACCAGCTCTCCTGTTCAACATGATTTCTGTGTTTCTCTGACCTTTTTTGCTGATACCATACTCTATTGCCTGGAACTACAACTGTAAAATCAACTGTGCTAAAGGTAATGGTGAAAATTGTGTCTGACTCATGCCAGAAGTAATTCATACCTCTAAAAGAACAGGGAAGAGGAAGAACATGAGACCTTGTGAACATTAGAGTTTGGTCTGAATTCTGTTCAGCATTTCACCTTGTTCTTAAATCCCCCCATGCAATTTCTGGATTGCTGTATTGCAGTTGGATTTAGACACATTCAGTGTCTAGGATAAGATCTGTTACCTGTACTGTGTGATAAATGTTTGTTTTCCTTCCTTTTATACACATATATATAACATACACATATGCTCATACATGTTCCCCTTTTTCCCTTTTTGAAAATAGATGGCATTAAATGGAATTAAAGGAAATTACCCTCTGTCATTAAATGATCAAGGCAGAGAGAGCTCAGCAGAGCTCTTGACAATGCCAGCACAAGCTTGTGTTGTTATCCTGTCACTATATTGTTGTGTTCCTCCTAATCTGCTGTAAGTTCTGTGAGTGGATGGTCTCTGGACCTTATGTGATATAAATTGTGTAAAGGCAGTCAGGAGTTCCTTCTCCCTCCCCATCACATGGCACCCCTGAGGGTCCTTGCAGCTTCTGAGCTAAGGAAATGCATGGCACTGCTGGCTGAATATCCTTCAGCAGGGTTACCCAAAGATGCATAGAGGGACAGGGAGAAGATAGGGTCATGTCTCTGTCTCACAGGTACATAAAAGAGGTGGCTGAAGTAGCCACCTTGTGGGATGCACCTTGTACATACAGAACTGTTTTATCTGGTTTGGTTTTTGCAGTGTCATGTTAGCCACCACATGCCCCTTCGTATCTTTTAAATGCCAGTTGATGTTGTTTAGAGGCTTGGACAGCTTGAGCATGAGTTTAGCAGGAATCAGCACCTGTAGCATCACACCTTTTAAATACAAGGCTACAGAATATCTGAAGTGGCGTCTTCTCAGTGCTCACCCTTTGTTATTGCAATAGTGTAAGTACTCTGCTCTAGCATTTGGCAAGTGATTGCAAACATAAGCAAACCAGTTGAGTGAGAGTGTGGCATTTTCAAATGAGGCCCTGCAGAGCTAGAGACACAAATATCTACTGCTGGAGTTTAAATCTGTTGTTGTCTGGAAAGAAGACAAGATTCTCAGATTTTTCTATTGGCCAGGCATATAAAGTTGGGAGGGAAAAGCAAATGTTAGCAAGAATTGTCACAGGTAGGTCTTGTTTGACAGCCTGAAATCAGTTTTAATTCCTGTGTTTCAGTGTATGCTGGCTGATCACAGGTTTTTGCAGTTCCCAAAACCAAGTTGTTATCTGTTCAACTCCCCAGAATATTATGGAAAGAAAAAGAAAGTGCTCTGTAAAGCTCACCTGCTGCTGGTAGATCATGACATTAATAAGGAAAGCAATTAAATATTGTTTACATATAGAAAAATAAGTGTATGTTGAAGAGGCTGAGAACTGAAACATAAGAGATGAACCTTTTCAAGGGAAGTGTACTAAACATGTGACTGCAGCACTGAGGATCCAGCAATTCAGCAGAATGTCATAGAACCTGGTTTGACAAAAGCAACAGTAGCTTTATAATGTCAATGTTAACATGGAGGGTGCCACAGTTCTCTTTTGGTTTACCCAGTTTCTTCATTCTGCTTAATCACAGCTGCCAGCCAGAGCGCTTTTTGTGTCCAGGGAGGCAAAATCCCAGACTTGGGAAGCAGGCAAACAGTGTTACAGAAGCTGCTGCCTCTTGTGAGGCTGTCTCTGAGTAGAGGGGCTCCATTCAAGCACAATAGTTACAAATTTATGACCAGGAATGCATGAAAGAATCGTTGTCAGCAGCTTAAAAATGAGAGGACTACAAGGCATTTGATAGCTATTCGTTTGTTTTGACAAATGGGGTTCTCTGCGCTTAAGTTCCAGTTCTGTAAGCTTTTGAATTCGTCTGTACACAAAAGGTATGTAGGGAGCAGTGGAAGTAATATGAACATGCAAATTATCTAAGCCTACCCATAAATGTGTATTCAACCTTAAGACCCCTCCAATTCAGAAAGCACTTAACCCTGTGATTAATCTTAATGGTTTTAATGCAACTAAAGTGAAAAGCACCAAACTTCTTTTATGAACTTAGACTTTAGTTACATAAAAGGAAGTGGAAAGAGCCCATTCTGATATTTTACTATTCTTTTTCTTCTACAAAAATATGTTTTCTAGTTTCACATGTGTAGTACAATCATTAATGACCTTAAAAAAACAGAGTTTAAAGTATACTAAACCAATTCATTTAATTTTCCTAGTGTGCATATTGTATCACACTCCTGAACATGATTCTGGCATTCTGTGCTTCTGCAGAGTTTTAATAATTTTTATGATTTATTATATTTTGAAGCAATGAATTGAATTTTCTGTAGCATTTAATTGAATATTAATGAGTCATTTAATCGAGTTGATAATAATATGAGTGAGAACTTCTGAAAGACATAAAAATTTATTTCTGGCATTTAACATTAGTTTACAGTATTCATACAATTTAATAGAAGGATGGGTAGGCATGGAAGTATTATACTTTTATTGAGCTAATCTGTTTCTGTATGTGGATTTTATAAAGCATGTTATAAGGCTTTAATACACTTGTCAGTTTTCAGATTTAAAGGGGTTAAAAACACAAGTTGATTTGCATAAATAAAGTTTGACAGATGATTTGGCATAGATGAGCAGTAGGACTTTTATCTCCTAAGAGGTTTTATTGACTGTAAAGTATTAGTATGAGAATTAATTTAACACTGATGCTTTCTTTTTGCTACCTGAGATGATTTAAACATGTCAGCACTGAGTAGTGGTGTTAACTCACAGTAGAGTCAGTACAGAGAATCACAGTGTTTCATGCCTGGCTGAAGAAGAAGAAATTGAGAATAAGGGCTGACCACAGGGAAAAAACTGGCCACTAAATTAATTTCAAAGAGCAAATTGTAGTACATACACACTAAAACCTAGGTATATCTGAGAAAGTCTTTAAAAGCATAGGGTGTATATTGGCTTTAGACAAACTTGAAGTATCTGCTGCCAGAATTTCAGGTATTCTTACAGATGACAGGCAAGATGGGAAAACCAGTGCTGTTGTTTTAGAGTTCTCCTGAAGTAACCTTGAAACTTGTATTTTATAGAGAAGTAAGTTTCAGATTAGTTTATCCATCTCATGTCTCTGCAGTTTGCTTATTGCAGGTGAACTGTATTTGACTGGCTATAGCTGGCCTTATGTAACACTTTCATTTCTAGTTGTGAAAACTGTGCTCTGCTTCCTGCATTTCTCCAGATATTCACTGGTTGACTTTTCCTTGTGCAGGCTGAAAGGCTGTGTGGATTCTCAATTACCTGGATGACTTACATTCTTACTGATTAAACTGCCTTTTGTGTGTGTCTTGTGAGAGGTGTCGTGTTTTGATTTGAGAACCTTAATAATTTGCATTTTTAGTAGTTAAGTGGCTTGACTGGATGATTTCTAATTTGCAAAACAGCAGAAAATAACTTTACTGCCATCCACCTTCTTTAATGACAGTTCAGGCCTCTTTATGTTTGTCTTCGGAGTTCCTATCAATTTGAAAAAACAATTCTTTGGGATCATAGTACAGAGGATGTCATAAATGCAATTAAGTGAGAGAGAGAAATATTATAGGGATAATGGGGCATTTATGCATGTTAACATAACTGGGAGAAGATCAGAGGTTTTGTAACAGCTTGCACCATCTGGAGATCACCCTTATTTATGGCATTGACTGTGTTTGTGCAAAGTTTATATAGATGGACAACACTGACAAATATTTTATTTGAAGACCAACTTATTATGAACTTTAAAAAGCCATTCTTCCATACATGCAAAGCCTTCCAAATAGTAAATTTATTTTAAGATTATGAAGATCAATTTTTCTGATTATGGATGTTCATTTTGCAACACCACTCATAGAATGAGGAACTTACTTCATGGGCAGCTATAACTACTGTGAAAATAAATGTCTTTGATTATTTGTATCTGACACTAGATTTAAAAGATCTGTGATTTTGTGACTTTCAAATGAATTTTCCAATGTGAGCGCTTCAAGGTCTGATAAAGTTGCCTGTGTGTGATTGTGGCAGAATGTTTTTATGTGCATTCTGTCAAAATTTATCCTGAATCTGAAAAAGTACTAGTCTGCCAGCAACTCATTCAGCTATATTCTTCCAGTTACAAGTGTAATAACGTCAAGGAAAATTAGTGGTGACCTTCAAGCCTGAAAAACACTGAAACATTCTCAATTTTGAAGTTACATCTCAAGATATATAGTATACTTTCAGGCTGGGAGCCTTCATTAGGGATTTCTATACTCTGAGTTGATCTAATTTTGATTTTTGGGATTTATGAACCAGACAGAGATCATGATTTGTTTTTCTGCAATAGGTGAAGGTTTTCAACTCAGGGCAAGTGGATACTCTTTGACATCCTTATTCTAGGGTGAGTTTAGTGAAGCAGATTATTATCTATGCTTTCTTTACTCTAAAATGTACATTTCAGTGGGCAAAATTCCTGTTTAGAGCCTGAAGGCATCATTGCACTTGACACAATAATTCACAATAGAAAGGCTCTGTAACATATTCTCAAGTGGGTATTGAAATGTCAAAGGGTCATGTAGATCACCAGCTAGAGTCCATTAAAATTAGAAGCTCTTTCACCTTGAAACAAGGTTGAGCATCCTAAATATGTTCAATAACTAGAAATTTATGGAATATGATCAGTAAAAAATAGGCTACATTTCAGTCAGAGAGATGCTCAGAGGAAGAAATAGAAGTCTGTCTCTTAAAAGGAAATTTCATATTTGTAGAGTTGATTCAAAATGTGTTATAAAATGAATATGGAAAATATTAAAATATTTTTTCAAAGGCTAACAGAAGCTTTCAGTTCTAAAGGCAAACAATCTTTTCTTTGCTGTTTCAGTTTTTAACAGCACTATCAGATAGGGGTGATATTTCATGACTAATGAGTGGTAGATGTACCAACTGTGTTTCAAGAACAGACTAAGAAGTTCTAGACAGAAATTTGAAGAAAAGAATAACAAGACAAAATAAAATGTAGTTCATTGCCAGCTACTGCCAAGATTAATTGTATATTAGTAAGGACAATAGAGTTCATGTACCAGAACTCAATAATGCGTTTGAGCATTGAGCCCTTGCTGGACTTGCCTTGGTACGTCCCTGTCTTACTTTTGTCCTGTGAGTCCAGAACTGGACACAGTACTCCAGATATGCCCAACTGAGTCTCAACAGTGCCCAGTAAAGGGTAAGGATGACTTCCCTTGATCTGCTGGTAGCACTGCTACTGATACAGCACTGTACATGGTTGATTGTCCTTGCCCAAAGGGCACATTGCTGAGTCTTCTTTACCTCAAGGACCTTCAGATCCTTTGTGGAACGCTGCGTATTCTCCACTTGTCCTCTAGCTTGTTGTATTGGTTTAATCCATCTTGGATATAAGACTTCACAATTTCCTTTGCTGAAGTTTATGATGTTATATTTGGCCCACTTCTATGGTCTGCCCTTTGAAGAGCAGCCCTACCCTCCAGTGTATCGATGCTCCCGCCATCTTCCCAAAGGTATGCTCTGTCTTGTCATCCATGTCACACATGACACACTATTGGCACTAGTTTTGTACCAGGAGGGCTGCAGTGGTAACCAGCTGTAGCTGGACTTTGCAGTGCTTATTGCTACCCAAAAATGCACTGGCACTTTTGTGCTCATATTATCATGTCCCTCTCCAAACCATACTGTGCCAATTTGTCTGTCCCACTGAGGGGTCATATTGAAGGCCTTGCTAAAATCAAGGTGAGTAATGTCATTGCTCTAGCTCGGTGCAGGGAGCCCAACATCTTGTCATGGAATGAAATCATACTGTCAGGTGTGATTTGCTGTTTAGTAAATCAATGCTGCTTATTCCACCTTGTTATCCTCCATGTGTGGGAAATGTCTTCTGGGAGAATTTGCCACAGACTTCCTGAGATACTGAGATTGGGCTGATTCACCTGCAGCTGTGCACTGGTTACCTCTGGGGAAGTCCTTTATTGAAAAGGGGTGCAAAATTTGCCTTTTCCTGGCTATCAAGAATCAGGAACCTTTCTAAATTGCCAAAACCTTTGAAAGATAGTAGATGACAATCTTGCAGTGGTATTGGCAAGGTCCCCCAGCAACTTTGCATGTGTCTGATGTGATCAATTGTACTTATGCATATCCAATTGGCCCAACTTAATCTTCTGGTAATGTAGATAATGCTTTACTCCCCTACACTGATAGCTGGCTCACAGACTTGACGAACTTTGCCCATCAAGGCAAACACCAAGCACCTCAGACTTACTCATTCAATTAGGTTCACTGCCACATTGAGTAATGGACCTATGTTCTCTTCAGCCTTCCTTTTTCACCATTTGGTTTCTTTAAAAATATTTAGAGATTCTTTTCATTTCCTTTGCTAATTGTAACTTTACCCAAACTTTGGTTTACCTAGCTCCCTCCCTATGTGTCTGGACAGTATCTTTGTATTGAATCAAATAGCTTCCTCCTTCTTCCACCATCCCTGTGCTTCCTTTTTACACCTATGCTCAGTCAGGACATTGTTGTTCATCCATGCTGGCCTCCTACAATGCTTTTTTGGTGTATCACAAAGAGCTCTTTTCATACTTTTGAGGAGGGTGTCCTGAAAACCAACGAGTTCTCCTTGACTTTTTGCCTTCCTACAGGATGCTGCTGAGCAGGTTTCTGAACGAGGTCATGTTTGCTCTCCTGAAGTCCTATATTCTTAACTCTGTTATTTGTCTTGCTGCTGTCTTCCAGGGTTTTGAACTGCACAACCTCACAGTTCCTGATGACAAGGCTGTTGATGATCTTTGTATCTTACACCAATTCTTGGTTTGTGAGTAACAAGTTCGAAAGTTCCCCATCCTGCTTTTTGCCTAATCCATATACACTGTCGCAAACAATTCTCTTCAGAGTTTAAGAACCGAGAGTGTTTCTGGACCTGTTTCCAGCTGTTCATTTTCATGCAGCCACCCTGTTCTCAACAGTGAGAGAGTTTACTGGAACTGAGCACAGTGGCTGTAGTGAAACATTCATTTTAACCAGCATAGAGGTCGCTGAGGATTAGCCTCACAGGCCTGCTGTGCAAACGGTTGACTAAAATTGTGAAAAACGTACCAGCTAGTACCAATTAAAAGAAAGTATTTCATTGTTCTGTAAAAGAAGACTTTCATTAGCTCTAAAAAGGGGGAAGATACAGAACAAGTAATAGAGAAATTTAAGTGTGTGTCTGTATGTGTTCCCCCAAGCACTCAGCCAGTCCTGACCTGAGAAAGCTTTAAATAGAGAGTTCACTGATAGTAAGGGAAAAGGGGGGTCTGTCTTATACCCCCCACACCTCTGTTGCTCTACTGGTTTTCCTTACTCTCAAAGTTTGCTTCATGCCGATTCTAGAAGGAAAGCCTGAAGGACTAGCTGATGCTCTTTTACTCTGTCTAAACTGGTCCATGCATGTGGCGGCACTGGCCAGCCACTGGGATGCCGTTGACAGTCTGCCAGGTCGGCTGCTAGAGCCGTGCAAGCCCAGGTAAAGGAAGCCCGGGGGTCTGCCTGCTGTGCCCTCGCCAGAGCAGGAGGGGCACACAAAAACCAACGAGGATGCAGCTTCCTCACCCGAGGGAGCTTCCCCCAGGCAGATGATCAGGCGCGCAGGCGGAGGTGAAGGAGGAGAGAGGGGTCTTCTGCATGGGTTCCAGAGGTTTACTCTTCTGAAGGGGCAGAGGCAGGAGAGACCAGGAACAAGGGCAAGCACGATGCTTTTATATGAGGACAGAGGGAGGCGGGGTAAAGGGTTACAGCCAGTAGGGAAAGGGAACATGGGAGGAGTCGACAGGGGAACAGCCAATGGGGATAGAACAGAGGAGGGATTAATACAGACAACCAATGGGGTACTGAGGAAAGGGGAACATTCTGGAATATAATGCATATGGAACAGGAGAAATACGTAAACATAGGCTCATACATAAAACTAGGAGGGGAATACACAAACCAATGGGGCTGCAGGGGGCTGTGGGAACTCGCCATAACTGAGAGGTGGATTTTAGGGTTTTCGCACTGCGTCACATGCACACTTCTAAAGCCCTGCACCTGACACATACCCTGGAAGCCTCCAGGATCCCAGTGTCCTTTCCCCATTTCCCTCTTCCCCACCCCCCTCCTGTCTTCATTTGGCTTTATACAAAAGAATCTCTCATATGGAGGTTGGGAGGTAGCCATATAACTCTGCAGTTTTCTCAAAGCAGAGTTTAGACTTAGTCTTAATAAATAAATCTTCTATGACAATTTAATTTAGCTGCATATTATACCCACAATGTAACCATTGAAAAGAATCTTCTCTGACAATACACTGAAAGGCAGTGTATTTATAGTTGTACAATAGAGGTGTAAATGTGTTCTCAAATCTTTCTAACGAAATAAAAATGTGTCATAGTAGCAAAAAAGAGAAATTGGCTCGAGCAACGCTTATGAATTTATTGTATAATAGTATTTAATGTAAAAGTTACAGTGTATGGGGGGGGTTTATGGTTTTGGTTTGTTTTTTTTTTTTACTGTTTGCAGTGTTTCTAGTGAATGTTTTGCTTCCATGAACTCCTCTATATGGTACTTCTTATCTGTAAATTTATTGAAACTAATTATGAAGGTTTTGCATTTGTGGTGGTGGAATTTAAGTCTGTGCCTTGATGTAGTTCTGCAGTGATGGACATCCTGTTCTGGATGGAGATACTGTGGCTTGTGCTGAACTGGAGCTCTTCAGCCAGGACAGTTTAAATCTGGCTCCTGTAGAGTCCCCATCTCGGCATCAGTAAGCACTGCTGGAGACAAGTAGTAGCTGGGTACTACGGGATGTGTCTTTGCTGGCCCATGTTTACTCCAGTGCTGCAGTCAGTTGTTTCTCATTATCCCAGAGTACTGGGACACTGCAGGAGCCCTATGGACTCAATAGCTTCAATTTCTTGCTAGCATGGTAGCTGTAGCCTGTTTTGTGCAGTGCGAGTTTACAGAATCACAAAATAAGCTGAGTTGGAAGGGACCCACAGGGATCATTGTGTCCAACTCCTGGCCCCACATAGGACATCCCCAAGAGTCACACCATGTGCCTGAGATTATTGTCCAAGAACTTCCTGAACTCTGTCAGACTGGTGCTGTGACCGCTTCCCTGGGGACTGTGTTCCGGTGCCCAGCCACCCTCTAAGTGAAGAACCTTTTCCTGATATCCAACCTACACCTCCCCTGACACAGCTTCAGGCCATTCCCTTGTGTTCTATCACTGGTCACCAGAGAAAAGAGATCACGGTCTGCCCCTCCTTTTCCCCTCACGAAGAAGTTGCAGACTGCAGTGAGGCCCCTCAGTCTCCTCCAGGCTGAGCAGACCAAGGGACCCCATCTGCTCCTCATGCGGCTCCCCCTCCAGGCCCTTCACCATCATCACTGCCCTCCTTTGGACACTCTCTAATAGCTCTGTCTCTGCAGCACACTTCCACTGTGTATGTTCTCACAGCTTCTTCATTACCTTTGTAACCCTGGAGTGCTGATAATGCTGCTAATGAGAGTTTGGGTGCATTAACTACGTAGAACACTGGTTTGCAGAAGGTAAAAATGCTGATGTGCAAATAGTCATGGAATGAGGTTTCCTGAGGATTTCACTAGCACCCAGTTCATGACTGAAAGAGGTATCAGCCACAGGTCAAGATGCATATACAGATCATAAATGTTTCTTTGTGCTATGCAAAAGTTTCTTATGGGAATTTTTGTTGTCAAACACAAATTGTTTTCTTACTGTTTGTGTGATATGTGCTGTCCCTATATTAAAAACAGGTGGAGAAAGGACATAGCAGAAGTCTGCAAATAGGGAGAGCAAAAAGACTCATCAGCCTAAAGTTTAATTGATGCTGGAGAAAACCTTGCTAGATGAATAATGGTTTCTTTAAAAGCTCCTCACATTTTATCAAGATTGCCTCCAACATGAGAAGCCACATAAATTCCTCTTTCAAACCTGTAGAAGAGATTTTCAAAAACTTTAAGAAATACTTTGATTGTATTTTTTAAAGGTTTTTTAAGTTTCAAACCACAGATTTCAAAACTAATTTTTTTTAGTTTACAATTTTCATAGATCTTTGTGGTTGACTATCTCAGCACTCTGGTTTCAGCAGATAAGTATAAAAAATTCCCATCAGAAAGTTGTTTGAGATTCCTTTTTTCATATAAATAACTTCTATTTCGTGAGGCTGGATTTGAATAAATATGTCCAATGTTTCTTGGTAACCTAAGAACAAGCAGCATTCCAATAAAGTGTGAGAATGAGGCAATGAGAAAATTAGGAATCTTTTCCTCCTCCAGTAAATTCACACCTGAAAAGTGAAGGTTTCTTGAGCCTTCCTAAAATCATTCCCTGAGGATTACATAGCAGCAATCAGGTTCTGTGTTGACAGGATACAAGGATTTATTACTTCTGTGTAACAAATTAAAATCCACTTTGTGCTATTATAACTAGGGGAAAGATCCTTGCCTAACTAAAAATGTCATACTTAATTGAACTTCAAGAATCTAACTTCAAGATTATTAGTAGCTTCTTGCTCTGCGTTCATAAGAAATTACTTGGCATTCTCGTTTTAATTCCACGTATACTATCAGCATATATGCACCTGATGTTTCTGGCTGTCTACAAAATCAGGTATTTCATATGCATTATATAAATAGCTTGCTGTTCCCACAGGGAGCCTCTACATGGATGTGTGTGCACAGTCCTGCACAGGTGGGTGGAAGCTTGGCCTGAACTTGCTGTTAGCTCATAAATGCCACTGGTATGGTGCAGCATTTGGGTTATGCACTCAGCTGGGAGGCAGATGGCTCAGGCCTAACTTGTGGTTTAGCTGTGATTACTCAGCTTTGCACTTGGTGGAGGTTCACATCAGGCCAGCTTAGGAAGTCAGCAGAATGAACCCTTGCCTTCAGGCAGAGGTTATACAGATGTCAGAGTGCAATTTTTACATCCATTATTTGCCCAGGAACTTCAATGTGGGTTTTCAACTACATGAGGGAAAAGGAGACTTTTCCAGTGATTACAAGTGTATGATCTATTCTACTTCTACCATCACCTCAAGTGTAATTAAGTGCACTGTTGCTTATCAATAACAGATTGATTAAAATCTTTTGCTTCCACTGAAGTATTTCTTTCCTTGCAGTTTTATTTTGATTTCATATTTCAGAACACTTTGAAAGTTTTTGTTTCTTCTTACTACTCTTATTTTTCCACTTATCTCCGTGCTTACCTTCACAAACAGGTGAAAGATTGCAAATTACCTACATAGAAGGATTCAGAAGACCCAGAGGATCCTGATACAACCATTAATTATGATGAAATTTCTATGCCATCCATTTTGAGTGATTTTTCCTCACTTTGTTTCATTTTCTAGAAAATACCTCAGTGTAGCATATAAAAATTGTAGTCTTAGAGATATCATGGGTTGACGTTTCAATTTCTTTCACCTGTTTTCCTTTTCCATTCTTCAAACTGCCTCCTGTTTTAGATTCACATGAACATTAGTGCAGATCCATCCCAAATATCTTCTAATTATACAATAATATTTACATTTTTACACTGAAAACAGCATGTCCAGAGAAAACAGATGGCTCATTTTTTTCTCATAGATGTAAGTCTGAATTGAGTTTAAAAAAAAGAGTTAAGGAAAACTGGGAAGAAAATCTGCTGCTTCTTGTACAAAGGATTTTGATTGTACAAATTTTTTGATTTTAGGAGTGTCATACATTTGTAATGGCTGCAAGACCTCAGGCTTTTTTGCTTCCCTCTCCTCTCAAATCCATCAATAAATACACAATATTCTTTCTTTCTCTTTGTTTTGTTACATCGCCTGTCCTTGGAAATGTATGGGGGAAGGGAAGTCTTGTCATTCAGCTAGCCATGTTTCCTGGGATATGCAAGGTTTTTTGTTTGTTTTGGAAACACAGGAGCTTTATTAGGGTTATTCTTGGGCATCTGCTCTCTACACATTTTTCTTTCAGGACCCAGTGTGCCTTTTCCAACTTTTTGAGAGTACCCAGCAATTTCACAAAACACCTGTAAATGGAATCAGTAACTATTAGGAATTGAAAAATTATAATTATATCTCTCATAAACCTGTTGGTCACAAAAGTACTGTTTTCTTATGTGTCTGGACAGCATCTGACACAACAGGTTTCTGCTCAATTTCTAGTCCTTAGGCTATGTCTGTACTAGTAAATGAATAAGTGCCAGGGAATGTTCCTGGGCAGCAGAACTTGCTCTGTATGGCTAAACTATTAGCATGGTCCCTGGTATGTTTTTGGGATAAGCCAACTAACATTCCCAAATATTCCCACGCACCACTCAGGAGTTAACCCAGGCCATGGAAAATTTCCATTAGCTAGTCTGAATGCTGCCACCCATTTTTGTAAATAACAGAGTTTAATAAAGGGTCAAGGGCTGTTCAGCACCAGTTCACTTTTTAGTGCAGATACACCGGTTCCCATATGTGTGTCCCACACATACTCTCACTCATAATTTTCTTCAGCTTTCCTTCCCATGTCTTGAGGCTTCCAAAGAAAGAAAATGAATCTACTGGCTAGAAGGCAATCATACCATGCTCCAGACAGGTCTCAGTACGGACATGGACAGGACCAGGACAATGGAGCAAGCAGCAGAAAGCACCTGCCATTCTTTTTCTCTATAACCTTATGTGATGTGTCCTGTTCTGAGCATAAAACAGTTATTTCAACTCTTGTTTCCTGCTTTAAAAGGGAGGAGTCTATATCTTCTTGGGAAATTACTTGTATTTTAGGAACTTGAAAGCTTCAAGGACCCAGTGTGCCAGAGGCAGCTCGCTAGCCTTCCCTGTGATCCAACAACTCACTGCACTTGGCATTTGAGGTCAAGAAGAGTGAATGAACAAAACAGAGTGGTGAGCTGCAAGCCAGGGAAATGAATGAGCTTCAACCTCTCTATCTGGGATTCCATATGTGAACATTTATATCTTAATTATAGGGTTAAGCTCAAGTACATACAGAAAATATGATACGCAAAATTTGTCTGTATTTACATAGGTTGACTGATATTCTACATAGTGCAGCAAAGCAGCATACATTTTTTGGGAGTTTTCATTTTGATATACAGTGACATACAGCCAAGTCATACAGTAAAATCCCAGCCTCATTAGAGTGACCAACAGAGCTTATATTGTCTTTGATCAAGTAAGAATTTCATCCCTGTAGGGTTTTCATGGGTGTTTGTTCACTTGTTTTGTTTTTTTTTCAAACATTGATATACATTGTGCTAACTGAAGCAAGATGGTGGCATATTTTAATAATGATTCATCTCTTCCAAACAGATAGCATTATTTCATCTCATTACAGGACTTTGCAGACCCTTTTTGACCATTAAAGGTCCAGACCAGTTCCCACACGCGTCAGTGACATTTGGATCAGATTCAAAGAGATGTTTGTCTTTATCTGGCTTATGCTGCCATGGTGAAAATGCTACTGCCTGGGGAATTTTCACAGCATTATTTGACCTTTTGCAAGAGCTTAGACTGAATATCAGAAAAGCATGTTTTCAAGAGGGCATTGGTTCTTACATATATCTCTCAGATCCATGCTTTAAATCTAATTTCTGGTACAACGTCTACCTAAATTCCCTGCATTCTGCTGTACAGAGCGGCACATTTTGAAAAAATGGCTTCAATTTACAGACACAATGGTATAGTCAGAATGATTTAAGGATGTTGGCAAGATAGGGTTTGAGAAGAAAGGTGATACTTTTTTTGGACCAGTTAGTGTAGACTTGAGTCAGAGCATGAAAAAGTCTTAATCTTCTTGGATACCTTTAGTGATGTATATGTAGGTATCTATGTCTCAGCTGGGCATGCTTATCTCTTTTATGAAAAGTGGAGATAAATAGGCACTTCTAACGTGCAATTCAATTTAGACATTTACTTGGGGCAGTGAATCATGCTGTGGAAAGGCTTATTTCTGTCCATCAGCAGTGTGGAGGGTTCGGGGTGCCGAGTTCAGTTGCAGATGTCTGCATTGTGTTCATCTATATTTAGTCAAATCAATCGTGTCTGATTGTGTCACACATAATGGATGTGATTAGATATTATCTCATTTTCCAAGTGAGTTCTGGTGTCAACATGAGTATACCCCATTAAAAGCATCAGATTCTTTTCTACTGTGCTGAGTGACTCATGTTTAAATTTTTGTAAAGAAAAATAGACCATTCTGACATACATTGTGTTTCTTACTTGTGGGTTTCTTGTGTGGCTGAAGTCAGAAAGATCTAGTGCAGAGAGGTAGACTGTGCACAGCAGGAGAGAGACCGCTTGACAGAAGAGTTCCTCCAGATCTCATTAGCAGTAGAAATGTGAATGAGTCCGCGTTCTGAGTCCTTTTTAGGGAGTACTTGGAAATGCCTGGGCTGTTCTGCTCAGGTGTGTTGAAATGCTCTGTGTAACAGTATGAGAAACAGAGTCTAATTTGGTCCTTCTAGGCAGAGTTACTGGCATCCAAACAGTCCTTCAAGAAATTCTGCAGCCATTCGAAGGAAAGTGATTAGTTTACTAACTCTATCAACAAGCATTTAGGAATTAAAATCAAAAGAAGAGGTGGTAAGGAAGTTGTTGTTCTCTGAGTTGTAATTAAAACAAAATAAAATATTGAAGCATTGGTTTAGAAATTAAACTTATAAAGTTATAGACTTAAACATACCAAGCTTCGCTAAAGCTGTAACTTGAATTTGATGGCATATTTTGATATTTCTTAAAAGTGTCTGGACTTCAGCATTGGAAACAATTACAGTACTTGTTCCTTAAACACCAGTTTCCACATCCTGATTCCTGCCAACCCTGTTATCCAGAAATGCATACACATCCCTTCCTTGCTCATTTTACCTATCTAAGTGTCCCTTTATGAGCTAAGCCAGAAATTGAGCTTGTTACTTTGGAAATGGAGATGATAAAACATTGTTATGAGAGAATGTTCTCTGAAACCTCTCCAAATGAAACCTACAGAGGGGCAAGGTCATTAATGACCATATGAACCCTGTATTTTCATACATACTTAGCCTTGCCATAAAATTGATTGAGGTGACAGGGCATGTATAGGGAACCCAGAGACAGCTGTGATAGTTAATTACCAAGTTTGATTGTCAATTTGTGATCTTTGAAAAAATGTAGTAATGACAGATGGTGCTCGTAAAGGTACAGATCAAGATTCCTCTAAGTTCTTCTGAGGCTTCCTGGGTGTCTGTGGAACAGCCAGATAAATAAGGATTAGAAGAATTAGGAGATATATCAGTAAACAATAATAAGGGCAAAACCTTTCTCATAAGATGAGTGCTATTTATTTAGTTGTGCATAATATTTTCAAATAACTCCTGTCACATCATTTAATTCAGGACACATGAAATGGATGTGAGTTTTTGCTCTGGCGTAGTCTCAAAGGCAGTTTTGATGTACACAGTCATAACCAGATATGGGGAGCTCATGCAAAGAGCTGTGGCTGCATGGCACAAAAGCAATTTAAGAAGCTCAGAAAAATAGAACACAAAAAGTGATGTTTCACAAAGCACAGGACATTTATTAGCTCTTTACCAAAGGCAGCATTTAGGACATGCTTCTTTGATCCTAGCAAAACAGGTGATTTGGGAACATTATTTAGCTTCTGACAGTGTTAAACAAAAAAACACCCTAGACATAACAGTGGCTACTGTAAAGGGGGCATTTTATTCCAGATCTATTGTATGGGATTTATTATTCAGTTTTTTAGTAGTTTTGCTTTTGCAAAAAGCCTGAGGAACAGCATACTGTTACTCAGGGATCTGGTGACACAATTATATTGTTTCCAGAAGCAAAAGCAGACAGAAATTGATGGTTACATCTCAGGGCCACTGACACCAAATATAAGACACAAGACTTGTTTTTCCTTTTAAGGCATAAGAATGGCAATTTAGTGACTAGCTTGTGACCTTGAGGATCAAGATTAAAACGTGTCCTTTTGACACTGAGCAAAGCACTTGAGACCTTTTTTTAAACTTTGCACTGATTGCCCTGCAGAGAATCCCAAGTTAATATTTGGGGTTTGCTCCATGCCTGAAGTCACTAAAACCTTTCATTTCCTCACTAATGAATTTCAAAACAAGCAATAAAAGAAATTTCCCTAGAAAATAAGCTGCTTCATCCTTTGGTCTTATTCCAAATGAATTAACATCTTAGGGGAATGTTTTCCTTTGTTGTGTGCAGATTTTAGATTTGAGTTCCTGCTGTTTTGAGGGAAGCAGACTAGGCTTGAATTGTTACCTTTTTTAGGGAAACAGAATCAGCCAGCAGATACAAAGCCAAGTAGGTCATGAATGTTCAATGCTCCAAGTAGTGACATCTGCAAGTTTCTTACTTGGAATTTACTTTCTTTTTACTGCCCCTGGAAGACTAACTCATCTGGGAGGTCTATTTGCCAGTTTTCAGTATTTCTGTGGATTTTGGAATAAGTGTAAGAAGCCTTTCCTTCGTTCTAGTTGTTCTTAATTCGGCAGTCTAGGAAAGCAACATGTTCAGACTGTTTCCTTAATATATTATTGATGTTACCCATGATTTCATGTGAAAATAATAACCAAAATGCTTCACCACCTCCTATTTCACTGGTTTTGGGTTTGAGTTTGGTTTTTGTGGGGGTTTTTGTTGCCTTTTGGGTTTTTTTTTTCTGCTGCACACATAGGCCCTGACTAGTAGCAGTACAGCTGTGGGTAGAAGTGGTGTAATCCTGTTATGCCAGACCAAAGCTTCAAACAGGATTTGCTGATTTCATGATGCAAAAGGAGAGGTGATATGCAGCCAGAAAGGGCCAGACAGTCCATTTTTCTGGAGCACGCATGATCCAAATTCAGGCTGCCTCTGACACCCATGGATTTTGGTATTGCAAAGAAACATCCAAGATGGTGTACTGTTTCAGGTAACAGAGTTTCTTGAGTAGTTTCCTGTCCTGAATTCCGGGTTGCTAACTTTTCCTTTAATTTTCTCATGCTGTTCCCTATTGAAAGAACATTTTTCCCCTTTGGATCAGCTGACTGCCATCTTATCATTTTTTAAAGTGCCTTAAATAACCCAGATGCCAACATGAGAAGTATGTTTATGAGTCAAGTTTCTTGCATTATATTCTTTCTTGTCAGCAGGGCATCCTGACAGAGCTGCGTTATGATAACACAATCCTTTTAGGTCATTCAACCAATTTTTTATGAGCCGGTTCAGCCAGTCCTGTTCAGGAGATTCTCAGACTTCATTCAGGTTTTCTTTTCTTTGAAAAAAAATCTACAATTGAGATTCATATTGTTGATGATGTTTCAGTGCTATTGATTGATATTTGATATTTATTTTGATTGCTTATTTCTGATTTTAACTAATTTAAAAATATTTTAATGTTTGCTTATGTTCTTTTATTAATGGAAATGAGTCAAAAACTTGAGAAATTATGCCCCAGAGTCAGCAAAAGCTAAAGGAAATATGTGGTCTCTGTCATGGTGTTGTTTTTCTTCTCCAATCAATTTGCAACAAATTTAGCATCCTTTCAACAAGTTCATTATTGCTCTGTATTGCTCAGTTCAGTATTTTAAAGCTGTTGTGATTGCTCTAGCAATTGCATTATAGAAGAAAAGTTATGCAAAGGAACCCTGAAGAGCTGGACCATGATAAATAGACTGTCGCGTTTGATGACGCAGACAAAGGGAACATAATGTATTAAATTTATTTTCTCCCTGCCATAGCAATGAAAACACATTGATTTTCTTGGAAAAGATGAGACTGACACAGCAAATAAGCATACTTTTGCTATTACTGACCTGTCTAGAGAGTGGAATAAACTAAAAAGAAATAAAACAAATTCTGTTAAAATCTCTGGCCCACTTTTCATGAGGTTTGTAAGACTCAGAGACCAATGTAGAAACTGGTGAAGAGGGGACAGGAAGAAATAGTACAACAACTCATATATGAACACCTGAGAACAAGATCCTTAGGTTTTGTATTTGTGTGTAATTCTGGGGCACTGTCATTTATACAAAATGCATTAATCAGGGTAAAGGTAAGATTGAGTGGTTTTTATAAGGACCATTGAATAGTCAGCTCTTTACATCTGTTGTTTCCACTGTTTCTACTTTATTTCATCCTTTCATTTTATTCAGTGTTGAAGCTATTTTCTATTTGCTCTGAATTCTTTAACTGTTTGTGTAAATTTTCTTATAATGGGTAAGAGAAGTCTGTTCTCTTCTACATAATTTTTCTCAGATTCTCATAAGTCCTGTCTTTTTCCACCAGTATTATTTTTCATGACTAAGAAATAGAAAGCACAATATCCAAAATGCAGATCTCAAAAAGAAAGACTGAGATAATCCACCATATTTTTCATGGATTTTTTAACATCTGCTAGTGCTAGGCATTTAAGGAGACACAAAAGGTGCTTCAGTTAGAAATTAATCCATTCTGAAACTAGAGGTAGAATTAAATGAATCTGTTCACTTTTTTGGGTAGCTGACCTAATTTTTCTACACTGAACTTGGCCCAGATGCTTCATATCACTATTACTTATTTACAGGTAAAATGCAAAGTATTTTTAGAAAAAATCGTAAAAGCTGATTCTTTACTTACAAGAATTTTTTATTTAGGTCACATAGAAAGAAGAGAGTGGTAAATTTAATACAATATAAATGAAATGTGAATAAGGAAATCTAGTTTTGTCTGTGTTTCAAACCAAAGATACTACTCTAGAATCGAGCAGCAATGAGACTTGTGGCAAAGAAAGGAAAGGGCAACAGTTACACCAGACACAAACTTCTTTCAGCTAAATTCAGCACAGCTTTAGGTGATCAGAATTGCTTCTTCTGCTTCTGCAAATGAGATAATTTGATAATTGGTTTCCCTTTAGTACGAAGCAATGGAATGCTCTCACTTTGGTTTTCAGAGTAGAGATCATTTCCTGTTGCTTGTCTTGTATATGGAGATACCAGGTGTCTCTATAGAAGGGTTTTCTTTGAGCAGTGTGCAGGTAGTATGTGAGGAGATTTTGATTATCGGCATAATAAACTGAAGACTAGGATTTGGAATCACTTTCTCTGCTCAGTGGTAGAAAAAGCAATTCAGGGTGACCCTGGACTATTTACCAGCTGGACTAATGTTGAATATACAATTTAATGGGTTGGTTGGATACCTTCTAAAACAGCCCAGTACATTTGCTTAATATCCTATATCAGTGTGGAATTAAAGCATTGCAAAAACTCCTCTCCTTAGCAGGTTATTAAATATTTGAAACCCTGTTTGATGACAGCTTGTGTGAACACAATTACCTTACTTCATCCCAGTCTGGTACATTTTTTCTGAAGTTGTGAATTTATTTTCGTCAAAACTGGCCACAGCGTAAGTTCACTGTTTTTACTTATTCCTGGAAGATCAAGATTTACATAGATTTTAGGTAGATTTATTGTTTGCATTGAGAGGCAGATTTTTTAGTGCAATGCAAGGCAAATCTCCTAAGCAGAACAGAGCTGGAGATAGACAGCAGTTGTTCTAAAGTACAGTTTAATCTTGCACAGCTGGAAGTACTTCAACATGCCTTTTCTTTCCAGAGGCAATTTCAATCTGATTCCTTTCAGTTTCCATATATCTGCTTCATCTCTATATTAATAACAGCTGCATGTTTGTGAAGTATATTCAAGGTGATGGCAGCTAAAATAAGGAATTTACATCAGGAGGATCCAACTAGGGACCTGTCGTATTCTGATTCCTCTACATCACCAGTGATCTCTGAAAGCTCAGCCAAAAAAAGAGCAAGAAAATGGCATACTTTAAAAGGAATAGGGAGTGGATGGATTAAGTTTAATTAAGCAGTCTTCAAAACTAGTTGGTGGAGGTGGTTAGTAAATCTAATGAAGAATAATGATTCCCCTTCTTACTCTGCTGAAAAAGTAATGACTGTCTGGGCTCAATATAATGCCCAAGTTATCGCTTAAAACAATGTTCAGTAGGGCTAGAGGATGACCTGCTCTTTGTATAGATTTAGTGCTGTTTCCTATAAAATGTGTGAATGGAAATTTGGCATTCTTGCAAGTGGAAAGTGAATCCAAGCTGTGTATGGCAAGACGTATGGCTGTGTTCTTCCTGTGTTATTTCCAATTCTTGTCCTTCAGTGACTGTCTTCCATTCTATTGCTGGGTTGTTCTAAAATGGTTTGTGGAAAAGCAGCTATCTACACTATGCATAACTATAATATTTTAATTTGATGAATTTTTTGTTATATGAACCCTCCAACGTTTCTATGGCTCGAGGAGCTGGAGAATCCCTGAAAAAAATGATTTATCCATCAATAGCAGGAAGGTTTGAAAACAAGAGAGCATGCCTTGCTAATTTTCCAAAGTCCTCCCTAAGCACCATAAAAATGTTGCATGAGATAAGTGATATGCCTTATGTTTTCTAAAATCACTTAACAAGATTCCTTGCTGGAGATTATGAGCTGTGGTGAAATGGTGTTGAGTGAAAGATGAAATAGGATATTGGCCAATTTCCAGGAAACGGGAAACAGCCATAGATGGATCTTTTCCTAATGGGAGGGAGCTAAGGTTGGAGTAATCCAGCAGCCTATTTCTGTCAGAAGGGAGATTTTATTATACTGCTGGGCTTCTTTATGTCTCAGGGGTGAAAGGAAGTTGAAGAGTGGTAATAGCACAGACAGGAGAGACAAATGCTGTCCTACATCCTGAAAAAAATTGTACCGTGTTTTCTGGGAAAGTAAACATACCCTCTGTGTTTTAAAGAATCAGAAATAGAAACAGTAGATGAGCTTTTCTTTTTCTGAAAATGTAATCTGTTTCAGATTGTTGTATTTTAGGGGTAAAACCTCTACATTTATTCTTACAATTAAAAGGCAAAGGATTTTGAGCCCTGATTATCTGAGTAGATAATTATCTGTCTGCTGGAATCTGGTGTATCTCCATGCAATGTTTGTGCAACTTTTTCACTGTATATATTCCCTGAATTTCTAAGTAGGGTACCTTTTGTGCCCTTTTCTGATCTGGTTCAGTTGATTGCTATTAACAGCTATTTTCTAGGCTCAGAATATGTGAAGTGCAGCCCATCAGTGCCTTAAATACCTTTAATTTTGCACACAAAACTAGAACCCAAAGTACTGGGAAGAATATTGTGGTATTTTTCTGGTTTTTTTCTAGTACTTTAATTTTATTGTATATTATTATTTATAAGCAATTTATTAATATCCTCTGGCACGTTTTGAATGTGGATAAAGTAGGTGACAGTATTGTCTCTAATAAGTGTTGGTTTAAAAATAAATGAAGGAGTTAAGAAAGTGCTTGGGGAGAAGCATTTCACAAATGAGGTTAATTAACACATATGTCAGTAAGCAGCGTTCAGTTTATGAAAAAAAACCAGCAGAATGAATAGGGCTGTGGTAAAAGGGCACAGTTAAAATGAACTGATGAATAGCAATGCTAGCAAGTGTATGGAGTTTCTCTGCTTTTAAAATGTCTTCCTGAATATGGTAGCATTATAAGCTGAAGTGAAATTAATTTTTAAACAGCTCCTGATAGCAACTCCGCTGCTATCAGAAGGCTAATGCCTCAGGACTGTAATAGGACATTGCTTCATATCCGAGGCACGAGTTAAATATATCCTTCCTCAGCATTGCTTGCGTTTTCTTTCTGTTTTCCATTTTTATAGTCAACAAAATTCAACCAGAATCTTTCTTGTACCTCTGTGCAGCCTCTACAGATCTGCTCATTCTAGCAAGCAAAGCAGAATGCTGCATTAAATGCTGTTGCTAAAGACTGCTAGGTTAGGTTTACCCATTGTTTCACAGATTTAGGCAGTCTTTCACGTGCTGCACCTACCCACCTTGTTCAGCTGTGGCCATCTGGAGTCACAGCCCCTGCGCTTCCAGCTGGGATTTTGCTGGAGCTCTTAAATGCGTAACTGTACTCAAGGGTCCTACCTGTCCTGCCATTACTCTTTGCTTTGGGAATATGAGCTAGTGACTGTGGATAGTGTCAGTTCCCTTAGTGCAGAAAGCCTGAAACGGTAGCTTCATGAAGTATGAACTGCCCAGTTATCCTAAATTAGGTATCTGAGGTTTCCTGCCTTTATTTCAAAACCACCTGGTCTCAGCAGCATTAAGCTTTACAAGTAGTAAAGCGCTATTAAATGGGATTAAATCTCATTAAACTGAAACCCCATGTACTTGCATCTAGTGGTTTTTCCCCTCTAAAGGTCAAGATATGCTATGCAAAGTATGTTTCATACATTATGGTGTGAACTATTCAGAAGAGGATAGATATTAGAAAAAGGTTCTGACTGTGCTGTGAGGTACTTCGAAGAACCCGAAGTTCAGGCTACGTTTGGGGAACACGGGAAATTTTCCTCAGCTGTGTTTTTTACAGCTAATTACTCAGGTAGGAAGAAGTTGATCATCAGAATCATGAGGCTTACATTGGTGTTGTTCTCTAGCTGTGAGGCATGGTTGTATAAGATTTTGCAAAGGCAAGAGGAGTGAGATTTGGAGGATGATAGATGACACCAGGAGTACACCAGTGTTGCTGGAGAGTTTACAGTCTGTTGCTGCAGCATTGAGAGCTCATGCCATTGAGCTTTGACATTTCAACCCTGGAATTGCTGATGAAGGATGGGCTGCTACAGGGCTAATCAATTAATGGTTGATCCCCGTGTTCTTCTGATACATTGTACTCAGATGTTAGTGTCTTTTAAAGCTCCTGTTTAATTTCAGACATTGATATTTATTATAGCAGAACTTAAATCACGATCAGCTGTCTGAACAGTTGAGTTCTTCAAATTCTCAGGAAAGATTGCAGCTCAGGACAGTTTCTAATCCTTACATTTATTTGCGCTAACCTCTTGAGTCTATTTTTCTCTTAGGCGTGAAGTGATTTATATAAACATGAATCCATTAACTCTAAATTACCACTGTACTAAATCAGATTCCATGTCTCTCTGATAAATTGTGGCTTTACTCAGAGGAGCAACACAAATGTAATTTTGTCTCTAGTATATAGATGTACCTTCCTGTTGCCTAATTTAATAATCTTTATCCATATTGAAGTTTGCATAACAAAATGTCCATAAAAATAATTTTTATTAGGCTAGACTTTTACAACATGGACACATCTATGTGATACAAATATTAAAACTATTTGGACTGGAATACATTGTAACAGAAGCTGTTGGAATGCGTGTAGGCTATGCAAACACCTACAGACATGGGAATGGTTCAAGAAAACCTTTTCAGTTAGGCACCTATGTACAATTATGTGTATTATTTGGTATACACATGATTCTATGTATAAATATATGTATAAAAGAGGTAGTTCAATCCCAGAAGTGGATTTTTGTTGGCTGACTTTGTCTAGTTGCCCCTTGAGCCTATTTTTAGCTTTTATCACCTGTAGCATTGTGTGGCACGTTGCACATGCTAACTGTACTGTATGAGGGAGCACCTCCTTTGCCTTGCTTTGGATCAGTAATCTCCTAATTTACTTCCTGCTCCCTTTTCTTCTGTTGCTTTTGTAGGGATAAATTACAGGGTCTGCTTGTACATGTTCCTGAAAAAAAAAAAATAAAAAAGGAAGGAGAACAAGCAGTATAAGTCATCAGCTCTCTCTGCAAGTGCTGCTTAAAAACATGCCTGTGTGTGGTCAAAAAAATCAAAGATATGGCAGAAGGAAAATGCGCACTATAAGTGTGATGTTGTGTTGCCAGATAGCTCTAAATACATTGTTCTGTCAGTGCATTGGCATATGTTCTCTAGAGAGAAGGGGAGTGTGTGTATGTGTAAATGGGTCTTTGATCTTTATCAGCTCCCAACCAATCTCTGGGATCCTCCGTAGCTGTTCAGGAGTGGCCTTATGATGACTCAGAACTGTGAGCAAGAGAGCTGTGCATGAGCAGTCCTTGGGGCAGGGGATCAGAGCAGGGTACCAACTGCAAGCATCCCATTTGTGAACTGTAGACAGTGAGCAGACAGTAGAGCATTAAATGCTGAGAAAATAACCTGGCCCCTCTGGACCCATAGGTTTCAACCTGTTTTCTGTTTAGGATTCACTAAAACTAGAGATTTAGTAGCTTTCAGGGTTGCATTTTCCACGTTTTTCAGCTGAAGGACCACTATTACTGATTTAAATATGAATAATATGCCCAGGTTCTTTTTATGTGGTTGTGAAATGGGTAAGCACAACCTAGAGCTTGCTAAAGAAAATCCACATGAAATTACATTGTCTATTCTGTTTTCCCCCTGTGTTCTAGATCATGTATCATCATTATGGATCAATCATTTGATGAGTGCTAAAAATGCTAGTTTAAAAAAATCCCCTTTATTTTGCATCATAGTCTATTGTTTTGAGTAAGAGCTCACAGTGGGGTGGTTCAACAAAGGGAGAGTACAAGGAAAATACAAAGTTGTGACTAAGCAACTCCTGTAGATAGCAGTCTTTGTAATACAAACTGGGACTAGAGTCAAGTCTCCTTCTCTCCTCACTCCCTGCCACTGATGCCTGTCCTCACACTGCCTCCTACCAGGAGCCAGCACAAGGGTTTGCATCTGTGTGATAACCTGGGTTGAAGAGCTGGACTTAGAATAAGCATTTTTCTGGGAGTGGGGGGGAAGAGGAGTTTGCCTATTTCAGAAATGTTAATTTTCATTTAGATAGCTCCTTGCTTGTGGTCAGCCTGGAGATATCCCAGAATGTATGTCAGGATACTGAATGACATGGTACAACAGTGGTAATGAGCAGCCGAAGCAGAGCAGAGGGCTGGGAATGTTTCTGCAAGAATGCACATGAAACAGCATCCTGACCTAATTTAAGAAGCAGTTAGAAAAACTGCTGCACTGTATAAATCATGTCAATACAGTAATTAACCTGTTTAGTTGAATAGAAATTAAACTTTTTCCTTTGGAAAATAAAAAAAAGAAATTTAATTTGTCCCTCTGTTTCTATGGGATCAACATTTTGTGTAACAAGATTTGCAGAAATAAAACATTGAACCTTGTCTTTAGTTTATTGTTTAAAAGTCAGTTTCTCTTTAAGAATCTCAGAGTTTCCAACAGTGGAGGACCAACATCAAGTTGCTTGTATGTAATAGAAGTTTGCTTTGTTTGTATCCAGTTTTAGCATTGGTACAAGTATCCACGCTCTATTTAAAGTGTTTTTATTTATAACCAGTGGGACACAGCACTAAAGTACGGGCTACACAGTAGCATAACATTCCATGAGCTATAAGAGAAGTGGGTTTCGCTTTTATTTTAATTTCTTGTCACCTAAGGAAGTCTGAGAAAGTAACAAGGGCTGTAGTGTTGATGTCTGCTACTTCACTGCTAATGTAATAATGTTCTGTTTATAGAGGCATGTTGTCATAGACAGGCAGCTGTGTTTGTGTTACAAACACTATATCGACTGTGATCCTTCTAGCTGAACAAACTTTTAGCTTCATTTTAAAACACATGACCTGTTAGCTTTAGTGATTTAGTCTACAAATCATCGAGAGTAGTCTTATATTGGTAATAATGATAAGAGAGTTATGGAAATTTCAGTGGTGAATCTAATATGAACTGGATGTGCTTTTTCAGGGGGCACCTATCTAGGTAAACAAATGGTTCCTAAAGTGCCATCTCAGATAAAGTCAGGCCTGGAATTTTTAAATTGCTAACTGCAGTGGCTTATTAAGACAGAAATGCCAGTGATACTTGGTGGAGAGGAGAAGCTTGCTTGAGGCAAGCAGGCACCTAGCAATTGTTGTCTGCAGTAGTCTTCCTGATAGTCATCTCACAGCCAGGTGAGTAATGAAAGCCATAACTCATCTGAGGTGGTGGGCACAGCAGAGTGCTGGCAGGCAGCTGCACTGTACAGTATTAATAGCTCTGCAAAAGGCATGGCTTGAAATGGACGGAAAATACTTGACCAGAAAACTGAGTTTCTGAAAGGGGAAGTAGTTCCAGGGCTAGCAGAAGGAACCTCAGTAAGGACCATCAGCTGCAGTGACAAAGTTTGGCATTGCCAGGTAACTGGGGAGTGAACAAGGCACAAGACATTAAATTTTACAAAACATGCAAGCTCAGATAGACCTATATAAATTGTTTAAGCCCCAACAACAAAGCCATATAGAAACCTTCAGAACTGAAGAATTATTTACTTCATCTCAAAATAGCTATGCATAAGACTGTAGGAATACAGAATTTAACATATCCCTTGGCATATGCAAGTGGAATACCTCTATAAACACATGACAGTGAAGACTGTGATGTACTTTAGGTATTCATATAAAACCCACAAATTAGAAAAGTAGCCAGCTGATAAAACTATGCTGAAGTCATACTTTGTATTTCATGTCTTCTAATTTTCCTTTCTCTCCCCAGTCTAGGAGATGAAATACTAGCTTTGATTTGAATTATTAAGACCCTCAGATTTTTGTTTTACTGTTCTTAAACAAGTGAGCTTTGGATGGTCTGTCTCCAGAGGGGCAGAGGATGTAACTGAGTTATACAGTAGGCTGGAAATCATGTAAGGAATTTGGAACCTATTTTTTTTTATTAGATGCTGGTTATAGAGGAGAGCAGTGGTGTTATCAAGTGCCAGGCTTACTAAGGTGTTCCCTCTGGTGAGCACACACCAGTATTCTTTGCCACCTTCTGCAAGAAACAGTCCAGAAAAAAAAAGTTTCCTATCTTTAAACAACCTCAGAGTAGCACATTGATCAAATAAGCTGTGAAAATAGGCAATACATTTGAATTAACATGTGTTTTAAAGGGTGAATGCCTCCAGCATTTTTTTTACAGTTGAGGAAAAATGTTAGAGTCAGTATTACAGAGAAAGGAGCTAGTTTTGCAGACATAGCTAGACACCTTTCTGAGCAAGATCAACTACTGGAAAATAGGAATTCAGTTTTTTAGTAATAACATTAAAATTAGGCTTCAAAGATTGTATTTGAAGTTTATTGTCAAATGTTTTCAGGAGCCAACAGGAAATTTTGCATGTGCTCAGGTACAATTTGATCTTCAGACCTACAAAATCCAGATCCATAGAAGTCTTTTAAAGCTTAAAATGACAGTAATCCTCAAAGAAGAGGATGATATCTTTTGACACTCCATACTAAGCAGTCTCAACCCATTTCTTCATGTCATCTGCCTTGCTTTACCATCCTATGCTGACCCTGAGACTAGGTCAGCTGGTCAGAGCATGGTGCTTGGAACACCAAGATTGTGGATTTGTTCCCCATATGGGCTGTTCAGTTCAGAGCTGGACTCAGATATCCTCGTGGGTCCCTACCAACTCAGAATATTCTTTCTGAGTCTGTTTGTTTTGCTTTGCAATTGTGATGTATAAAAGCTTCTGGGCTGGTAAAGCACTCTCTTCTCTCTTTTTTACTCTTAGGAAAGAATTTAAATCTCATGCCCCTCTTTAAAAGCTTCAAGCAATCTGGGTGCTATAACCTTTTATGTGTTGGTCCTGATAAATCTGTAAGCAGACTGGGTTACAGTTTTCCAGGTTATTTTTTCTCCTTAGGCCATTTTTATTCCGACACTGTTTTCCTAATCGTCTCCTTAAATACTTCTATTTACTCATGATTCCCATTTCAGTGGTTGGAAGCTACTTCATCAATAATAAGCCACTGGGTTTATTACTCAACTAAGAGTAAAAATTAGGGCGAATGAATGACAAATGAAATAAGGAGCCTGGGAACTGGTTGTTTGCCTTATGTTGGGTGCTTTCTCGCCATCATCCATTAGATAGCCACTAAACTACTTTTCAGGAGAGAAAGAAAAATCTTTTGTTATTTCCTGAAGGAAATGTTTGTCAGACCATTACCCTTCCAGGTTCACAAACTGTGATTGATGAAATACTCTCTAAAACATAATTGTTTCTAACTGCTTCTGTACAAAAGCATTTGCGCAACATAATCAATCAACTTGGAGAAAACACTTCTCAGCAGTCTGTAAACAAAAAGGCTTTGACAGTCCAAGTTTCAGAAGGACCTCCAGGACAGTTGGAGAAGGCAAATCAGTTTTCACCAAAATTTCAAATAAAAGTCTTCAAGATGATATATTTCATGTTGTGTGTTAGATGTACATCTTCAGAATACTCTTACTTGTACCTTTCATCTGCTACAAAATTAAATACTTAAGGGATGTTCATTGTGGGGTTTTCTTACTTCTAAGACAGTCACTGTCAGTGATTATTTGTAAGTTTTATTGTACATGTCCACAGATGGTCTTGGCTTGTTATTTACAGTGTGTTTCAGCCCCAGCCCACTTATAATTCACCACCAGCTTCTAAGGGTTATGGAGGAGCCATGGATCTTCATGCCAAAGGATGGAAAAAACAAGTTTTTTCAGATACTTGTTTAAAGATGTTTACTGCCTTTATATTTAGAATTTCAATTTATTCTTCCTTTCTACAGCCTGTCATTTTCTGTCCCTTAGCATGGTATCATATAGAGGTTCAGACCATGTGTCTGTCTAAGCTCCCATCCTATCTCTAGTTAGATTGAGTATATATTACTTAATTTTATATTTGCTGGTATTAGTTCATATATATATCTATATATGATTTATAAAACACATGATTTGCAAATTATATAATGTTATGTTATATGCTACATATATATATTTGTATAGAAGTATAATAGAGAACAGTAGAAGAACAAATAATTAGAAATTATCCAAATCCAAATAATTAGACAGTTTCAAGCTATTTTATTTTTGAGTGTTTGGTGCTGATGATCTTGTTTGCTATTTCTTCCTATCTGATCTCCTAGCTAATTGCTAATTATTGACAGTTTACCAATAGCATATGAGAATTAAATTTGAAGATGATTGATTTAGTTTAGCTTTTTTCTTTTGTTTGTGAAAATAGGCTCATGGCCTTTCAAGTTTTCTGGAAGCTTCCTCACAGAGTTGGTTCAGAAGTGATTACTAAAGATGTCGACATTGTTTCAGCTGCATACTTTGAACAAGCAGTGGATGCTATTGTCACAGTGATTGGACAATTTTCAAAATTCTTGAACTTCACAAGATTGAGAAGTTTGTGATTAAACCAGTGTGGCAACATAACTTTTTCCATTTAGTTTGCTTTGAGAGCATTTATCTCTATGACTTTTCTTTCATTAGGATGGTGCCAGTAGTCTCAGCCTCCTTTTTTTCCTTGTCACACTTTCAGCCTGTAGATTTGCATTGCTGGCAGTGTACATGAGTACACATTTATTTTCTCTTCATGAGAACAACAGGCTTTATGTCTGGTTTTGCATTAATATGTGCAAGTCAGGGACTTCAGCATGGTCTCTTACTAAAGCATGGTCCTGAAGATAGAAGCAAAGTTGGATTTTTTGAGTTTATATGTTCTAATTTCTTGAGATGTTGTATAGTTTTCTTCTAAAGGCTAAAACCTTTTGAAGGAAAGCCAAACCTCAAGTTTAAATGCACTAACAGATTACTCTTATAAGGTAATTTAAAAGTATAGTAAGGTCTCTTAAGTGAGTAAAGGAAGGTGAGGAGTCTATCTTGTCACTCTGTAAGTTTGTTCAGCTTCCAGCTGTAGAATCTCCTACAAAGCTTTTTACTTTGGATTCTAATGCTATGAATACTCACAGTTGTTTCCCATGCCCAAATTTCCCAGCTCCACAACTCTTTGTAATGGCAGTTTGTATCCCCAAAGGGAGTTGAGGGTCAAAATCTGATCTTTCAGCACAGTTCTTTCAGTTCATAAATCTGAGACTCATTGTCTGACGCTTGATTAAGGAAAGTCAGCAAAGACAGAATTCTGGCTCACAGGAGAATCCATATTGCCTAAATGATTTCTTGGATGTAAATGCACCTGAGAGATAGCCAAAGACGTACTGCACCAAAAAGCATGTCTAATCATTTTACTGCAAACACTGACACATGGGATAACTGTAATTTAAGTTTAGGACACTGTACTCAAGCAGGGTTTTCTTCTATGGCAGATTTGATGGCATGGATGTAGCAGGAAATGAGAGGAGCTTAATTTCACTCAGCAAGGTGAAGGTTGAGAGGGGATTTGATTGCTCTGTGTTTGTGTCTTGCAGGTAACCACTCTCAGGGGAAAGTGCTACTTAGTCTGAGTAAATTAGATCTAAATTGGTGATTTTTAAATTTAGGCTTAAAATTAGATTAATGTTTCTGAGTACTAGAACAGTCAAATTCAAGATTAGTCTTTCAGTGTGATTAGTGACAGACAATAAAGTTTCAGCAAGACAGTGATTTCCTTCAAGACAGAGTCTGATATTTTAATGGGAATTTTTTGAGATGATATCTGTACTTGTAAGGAACTTTATTCCATCATCCTTCTGTGGTCTATATTCCTGTTAAATTCTATGCGTTAAAGGAGGCCTCTCATGTAATCCACTGGGATTCGCTTTGAAACAATGGAAAAATATAGGCTCTCCATTTATAAAGCAGGTAGGAAAAATGTCTCTCCTTTATCTACAGAGAAGCTCAAAATTACTAATTTTTACTAGAATTCTACTGATCCTTGGGTGGAAGTGAGATGAGTGGAGTACCGTGCTATATAATTCACAAAATCAATCTTATTGTGTTTAAAATGGGAAATATAGTAAAGACTGCATGACCTCTGCTGCTCTCTTGTATTTCATTTCTAGTTTTGTAGAACTCCCTCCTGTAATATGATATCCAAGATGACGACAATATTCCAGGCTTGATCATGCTGGCTCTTCAGTACTACCTAGTAATGAGTATAGTCCTTTGGAATGCTTTTGCCCAAAGTGCATTGATAGTGTCTTCAAACCAACATCTACAGCCTGAGAAGGATAAGGTTTCAAGTGGCTTTAAGATTTATGTGGACTGGAAGCACCTTAGTGAATGTGAAATAAATGTAAGAACATCAGAACATAACAGGACTGAACATACTCTTCTGGATCATCAAAATCCTCTCCCTGTGCTTGGAGGCAATCGAGTGTCTTACACTTTTCTGAACACACTCCTGAAGTAGTGTTTACTGTCTCTATCTAATTAAACAGAAATAATAAAACAGAAAATTCAGCTTTCTGTGTTGCAGTTAAACATATTTATAGCCTTGTGCTGCAAGAACCAGTTTTAATTACAGACCCTTAAATTTAATTAACTGTAGTTCCAAATGGACAAACCAGGAGGTTCATTCCATACATAGGAAATACATTGGTGCAGGGAAAATGGATTACTTCAAGATTCTAAAGGTCTGGATCAGACATGTGCTACAGTCCAGCAAACAATGAAAAAGATCATCTATTTCATTCTATACTAGGTTCTAATTCAGATGATGACCTACTGCATAAGGAATGTATGTATTTACTGTCCCATTTAAGCAATGATTTTCTTCTAAATGCAGGCAAGGAAAGAGGAAGTGGTACTAGACAAAGAAGCTAATTCTAAGTATTCTTCACGAGCAATGATTACCCTTTGGTTTCATAAATCTTACTGAATGTTTTGCTAGAATAGAAATATAATCTCTTACCATTATTTGAAAAATGAAAGAGGAAGTGTTTAATGAACCGCAGTTTTTCGCTGTGTGCTGGGTCCGTTCACCACCACAGACTGATGATGCTCGTGGACCCAGTGGCAAAGGACCCAGGTGAGGCTGAGGTACTCAGTGCTTCCTTTGCCTCAGTTTTAAGCAGTAAGGTCTGTCCCCAAAACCATCACACTGGGTCAGTTAATTATCCCAGACTGCTGAACTGAAGTTGATGCATCTCAGGAAAAAATAACGACCAAGTTTCTGTTGAAGGGTTTGTTTCTTTGTTCAAGGATCAAATACTAGCAAAATAATTTTACACTGGGTTAGTTTTGTAGGGCACATAAAGATATGCATTTTATATCAATGTTGTTATTGTCAGTTAGTTTAACTAAGATTTGAATCTACACTGAACACATCTTTATTATTTGGAAGAAGTTTAAAAAATATGTTACGATTTTTTATGACTTGAATTTATTATCTGTTTATAATCTGTTCAGAGGAGGTTGAATTTGGACATCAGGAAGAATTTCTTGATGGAAGGGGTTGTTAAGCATCAGAAAGGACTGCCAGGGAGGTGGTGCAGTCACTTGGTGCTTGGTACTTAGTGCTATGGTCTAGTTGAAAAGGCACTGATCAGTCAAAGGATGGACTTGATGATCTAGGAGGTCTATTCCAACCTCCAAATTCTGTCATTCTGTGAAATAACTTCAGTATAAATTATTTAAATTGTGTTTAGCAGTAATTGGTTGCTACACAGAAGAAAGAAGCAGTTCAAGATAGATGGGGAATTTGCAGCATGCTGCTCAATAGGATGGATTCTGCATCAAAGATTATTTTGCTACTGCAATTAAATAACTTGTTTATTCAAAACTGAGAAGCCAGTGTGGAGCTAAAAAAGATGGAAAACCTGGTGCACTTAAAAGGTGGTAGAGAGCAACCTTGCCATGACTTCTGCCTCTGCACCCTTGGATGCCAGGTCTCAGGACTATGTGTCTGGTTGGTTAAATTGAAGCCCAGGTCAGTCTCCCTGAAATGTAGGTAACACCTCACTCTGCTAAGGAACTTCTCTGATACAAAATAACAAATTCATAAAAAATTTATATGAAAACTTTGCACTGCTTTTCAGACTTTCTACAAATGCAATGTCACAGGAATACACTGAATTGTGAAAATATAGCAAGCTTACAAAATTCAACACATGTACAGGAAAATTAGGATAAATACAAAATAAAGCTCATACAGGTTTTTTTTTCAGAGCTACATTTCACAGTTCATAGGATTCGTATTTATCACTGGTAAAAAAAGTTTGCTTTCAAAATGAATTTAAACATAAAACTAAGTATTTCTTTGCTTGATTTAAATATTTTGTGAAACAGGAGGAAGTGCTTCCCTACTAACAATTCTGAAAAATTATTTATTAAAAAATTTCAAATAATGAAACTAATAATTATATTTAATAGTTACTGTTGTCAGTTATGAAATATTCCACGTTCCATGCCTATTATTATCTTGCAGAAAAATGGTCCTTTTATATTTAAGACTTTGGCAATTTGAAGTATTTCCAGTGCTGCAGAGGACTGTGTCTTTAGAATGGAGATTTGTTCTAAAGCTAAATCCAAACAATCTAGGATAAATAATATCTTCTGATGTTACTTTCTGTGAAGAAATTTTGAGTCACAAAGGACTAGGTTTTTTTAACTTACACTTAAATTCATATTTGTTAGTATTTAATGAATAAAATATTGATAATGGTTATTTTTTTGTGGGAAATACTGAATGTATTGAAGTGTATTTGAGCCTATGTGTGTAGAGAATAATTAAGCTACTATTCAATAAAGAAAAAAGATGAATTTGAGGGGAATATTAAGTAGTTTAGCAGAGTAATTCTAGAAGAGAAAACTATTCGCAATTGAATTTCTGTTGAAGAGTGATCTTCAATAAAGGGATCTTAATTGGCTGAAATAAGATTGAATTAGTGAATTAGATTTTCTTCTTTTTAAAGAGAATGTAGCATATTTTGTAAAGTTTCTCAGCAAACTTAGGTTTTATATGTTCACTTTTTGTTTCAATCATTAATTATTAATGAGGTATTCAATAATTAGGGTTGGAAATGGCTGAGGGTTTCAGTAGTAGCAGACTGGAAAACATTTCAAAGCTGTCATGAATCACGAATTAGCAGGATTTGTTGGCAAGCCACTGACTGAAGGAATAAATAGGAAGGAATAAATATCAAGATTATGAACTGTAGTAATGAAAAGGATGGCGGAGATGGGGAGTAAGAGATGCCATACAATGTATTTGATATGCTTTTATCTTGTCCAGATTCACTTAGTGCCTGAGCATTCAATTATAGATGTCAGAAAAACATCAGCAGAGTGAAGAGGAGAAACCAGAGCCAAAATGTAAGTTAGATGGTTGCTGAAATAGAGAGAATAAGAGCAAGTGAAGTCAGCCTCACTGCTTTTCTGAAGCAGAAGGGAGTTTAAGAGTTTCCATCTTTGTGTGCCCTGCTGTCCTGAGCAATCCTTCATTCCTCATCCCATGACTGCTGACTCCTTTCACACTGTGGCTTGTTCTCTGAGCTGTGAGGACAAAATAGGGAAAAAAGTTTAGTTTTAAATGGTGATTGATGACAGCTTTTTCTTCTTGCTGAAATAAAATGTAGCTGGCTACTGACTCCCAGGTTGTGTATTAACAGTGGTTGCAAAATGCATCGAAGTCGGGGTTTCTGGTCTCCCTGCTGAATTCAAAATACGCAGCAGATAAAGGATTAGAGTATTTTTATTAATTATTATTCAAAATGTCTATGCCCTTGCATAAACAATAATAATTTCTCTGTGTGCACACAGGCGGGGCAACGAGAACAGGCTGGCACTGCGGCGACAGACCATTCTGCGGGAGAAGGGCAGGAGGCAGGCCAGCCGAGGGCCAGCCTACATGTTCAATGACCACTCCACAAGCCTTTCTCTGGAGGAGGAGCGCTTTCTGGATGCCGCAGAATATGGAAATATTCCAGTGGTCCGCAAAATGCTGGAAGAATGTCCTTCACTCAATGTGAACTGTGTGGACTACATGGGACAGAACGCCTTGCAGCTGGCAGTGGCCAATGAGCACCTGGAGATCACCGAGCTCCTGCTGAAGAAGGAGAACCTGGCCCGGGTGGGGGATGCCTTGCTTTTGGCCATCAGCAAAGGCTACGTCCGGATAGTGGAAGCCATCCTGAACCACCCCGCATTTGCCGAAGGCAAGAGGCTCGCTCTGAGCCCCAGCCAGTCGGAGCTCCAGCACGATGACTTCTACGCGTACGATGAGGACGGCACGCGGTTCTCCCACGATGTCACCCCAATCATTCTGGCTGCTCATTGCCACGAGTACGAGATCGTGCACACCCTGCTGCGGAAAGGAGCTCGGATCGACAGGCCACATGACTATTTCTGCAAGTGCAGTGAGTGCAATCAGAAACAAAAGCATGACTCTTTCAGCCACTCTAGATCCAGGATCAATGCCTACAAAGGTCTGGCCAGCCCTGCTTATCTGTCTTTGTCCAGTGAAGACCCTGTTATGACTGCCTTAGAGCTCAGCAATGAGCTGGCCGTGCTTGCCAACATTGAAAAAGAGTTCAAGGTGAGTAGAGGCACACTGATTCTGACAGACACAGAATTGCAAACTTTCTCCTTCATAAATCAGCAAGATAATGTAGGAAAAGATACAGTTTTCTACTGAATGGAAATCTTTGTGAATGCCTTATTGCTGTGTGCTGATTGTAATTCATGCTGCTTGTGTAGAATGTGCCAGTGAACTAATTTTCTACTTCCTATCAGGCAGGAGAGTAAGGGACACCCTTCAAACCCATGGCTGAAGCTGGCTTAGGGCAGGGGAAAGAGGAGACTGAAGTGGTACATTTTAGTCACAACAGACAAGTTGCATGGTTCTATTTAAGCCTTGTGCATTCTCATTAGTTTCCTGTGTTTGGACTTGAAGCTTTCATACCTTCTTACAATTTTTGCATTTATTCACAAGGAGGATTCTAAATAAATGTCCTGCTTTTTTAAAGTGCTATTCTGGTATTTCTATTCACATCTTCCTCTTTCTTACTTACTTATACTTAGTTATATGTGAACTCTGTAGAGTTAGAAGACTTTTTCAGTGTTACATAGAAATTTTAATATTTCATAAATGCATGTGTTTTCAAAAAATATTAATAGTTGAGACTCAGGCTCCATAGATTCTTGAAGCATGAGTTAAGGCAGTAAGAATGTAAGCTTTTATCTATCAGTAAATGCAAAGTGAGGCGTTGTGCAAACATTGCCAGTGTTAATTATGACCTGGGTTAGCTAAAATCACTTAGACTGGGTTTGCCTCATGGGACTCTATTGAAAGCAGATGCTACTGTGACAGAGCAATATATGTAAACTTCACTAGCAGGAGATCAATCCCCTTCAAAATCAGTAACAGAGTAATTTCCAACATCGTGTTAGCAAGTGTTTGGAGTTGTCATGATCAATATTTAACATTAATCTTAACAGTGGTACAGTTTCAAAAGGCTGTGAACCTGTCTCTACTCAGCCAACCTGAGCTGAGGTGCTGCAGTTCTGAATGAATTCCTCTGGACTTGTGCTCACAGGTGTATCTTTGTGGCACCAGTCTGTTGCAAAAAGCTGAAATATTTCTAGGAGAGGGAAAGTAAGGAGGAGGAATGTACAATGGGGTCTTAAGAACAGCAGCTGAACAGCTGAAATTGGAGTAGAGGAGAAAAATTCTGGGAGGACCATTTCAGGTTATTGCAGGGGATGAGTATCTGCCCCATGAAGTCCCTGGTAGAAACCTTTAGGACTTCAGTGGACTGAGACTTCATCCACTGATCTCATGTACAGTTCAGAGAAGAGTATTAAATCCACATACTTGTTTCTTTCTCTTTAGCAGCTGCTGATGGGAACAAAGGGACTTGATTAACTTAAAGCAGAGTAAATTTAGAACAGAACTGAAAACCATTTTTCGTAAACCACAAGTGCAACCTGTTAAGTTTACAGCTATGTTGAGATAAATAGCATGTCTGATTTGTAGGGACTATATAGATCCCTTTACCACAGTTGGAGCGAAACAAGCTAAGATTATTATAGAGATAAATAAAATCATCATCTGGAACAGTCAGGAAGAGGTGCCCTTCAAATGTATGCTGCAGTACACAATCAATGAGATGAATGGGAGCTCAGGATCTCTCTGTGGCACCACCAGGCAGGGAATAGAGCACACAGGTGAGAACCCAAGTAGGCTGGGTCACAGAACAAGCCTCTGCAGCCAGCTCTGAAGTACCATGGTGAGGTCCTTCTTTGGTGACTTTGTTTTTCTAGCTTCTCTTTTGTCTCAGTTGCTTTCTCTAAAATGAGAGCTTCACTTCTAGCATAGTGTTGTACAAAGAATATTAACAGATTTTGAATACTGTCCCTCAGGAGAAACTGGAGACTAGATGAGAGACGAAGCAGCTCCATACTGCTGGGCATTAATCATCCAGGCTCTGCTGGGAACATACATGCTCTTTGGATAGGGTGGAGGGGAATAGGAACAGTGAGGAGTACCAGCACAACGCAATGCGGAAATTCAACTCTCCATTAATTCAAGGTTTCACCAGGAGCAGGCAGCTGGCAACTTAAAGTCTTTTGGGAACGTTTTTATAGATACTAAAACCATGTGGTGATTCTGGATAAATAGTGAAGACTGTGGAGTACATTTATAACTGAATAGATGAGGGTTGACATTTACACTGTTGATAAGCAATGACATTTACAATATCTAGACAGGCCAGGGACTTGACTGCAAAATACCTGCCTTAGGTTCAGTGGAGGCAGTACAAGTGTGTGAAAGTTACAAGAAATGGGCACTTTCAGCTTTACTGAGTCTGGGCTTGTTTTCACTTCTGCAAGCTCATACCACTGCTTGCAGCAATTAGTCTAAAAAATTGTTACCCTTGCTTTATTTCAAGAGTTTGCTATGATTATTTGAATAGTGTAGTCACTGCAAAAAAAAGTGTGGGTTTGGTAAAAAATGTGTTATCTGTGCTAGTGTAATCGAAACAAGTATATTTTTAGTGCATAGGTTAGCTGGACATGGCAAATCTTTAGCTCCACCTAGGGTCAGCCTGAGCCATTTAAGGTATTTCAAGCCTTACCTAAATGAAAACGGAGCTTTCTGGCAATACACTATTTTAAGTCACCTGTTTTTTAGTGCTGATGGGGTATTGTTGCAGGGGAACTTTCAAGTGGTTGCCTTTAGCAACCAGTGACACAGATAATTTCCAGGTCTTCCTCAGAGGCAATAGGAAGGATCAGTGCTAAACTGTGATGCTAGGTTTTTTATGACTGTCCTATAAATTGCTTCTCTTTCCTAATATTAGAAAAATGACCATGAAACTGTGATTCATACAAAATGGGAAATGCCGCAATCAGGGAAAAACATTATTCTCTGGAATAAACCCCTTTTTTTCTACAAACCCATGCAGTAGTGCCGTCTAGCATTACATGCCTTTTGCATTTTGTTGCAGGTATTAAAACTGTTGCAGTATTTAAGAGTGTTTTGGAGGAACATTCTTTATTAGGAGTAAAACCAGAAATAGTAGAAGATTACTTCTGAAGGAAGAATAACTGGATAGACGTGTAAAGCAAAGCGTAGAAATATTTCTGTACCAAACAAATAGCTAATTCAGGCATCCTGAGTAATTCTGAGATCTTCAGGACTTTCTGAAGTGGCCTTAAAGTGACCTTAAAGATCATCTAGTTCTAACCCCACTGCCAGGGGAGGGAATCTTCCACTAGACCAGGTTACTCAGAGCCTATTTCCAACCTTGCCTTGAACATCTCCAGAGATGGAAATCCTCTCTGGACAACCTGTTCCAGTGCCTTACCACTCTTATAGTAAAGAATTTTTTCCTAAAATCTAGTCTGAACCTATACTCCTTCAGCTTAAGGACATTGGCTCTGATCATGTCCCTCCAGGCCCTTATCCAAAGCCCCTCTCCAGCTCCCTTGAAGCCCCTTTAGGTACTGGAAGGGTCTGTAAGGTCTCCCCGGAGCCTTCTCTTCTCCAGGCTGAACAGCCCCATCCCTCAGCCTGTCTGCATGGGAGAGGTGCTCCAGCCCTCTGATTGTCTTTTTGGCCTCCTCTGGACTTGCTCCAACAAGTCAACCTCTTTCTTATGCTGGAACCCCAGAGCTGGATGCAGCACTTCAGGTGGGGTCTCAGCAGAGCAGAGCAGAGGGGCAAAATCCCCTCCCTGACCCTGCTGCCCGCCATGCTTTGGATGCAGCCCAGGACATGGTTGACTCTCTGGACTTCAGTCTCACATTGCTGGCTCATGTTGAGTTTTTCATCCACAAAAACTCCCAGTCCTACTCCTCAGAGTTATTCTGGATTCATTCTCTGCCCAGCCTGTGCTTGTGCTTGTGACTGCCTCAACGTGTGTGCAGGACATGGCTTAGTATGCAGCTTTACAAAGTTTGATGTTACATAGAATATTTTGATTTTTGGAGATGGTGCTCATGTTTTCTGTCATCTCAGTAGGTTGCCCACCTAAGAGCTAATATCTTTACTGTGTCCATAAAGATGTAGATGATATATGGCAAATGTTGTCCTGCAGAGACATGGCCTGAAGTTTTGAGAGGGACAGGTGTGGCCTAGCGCTATTCAAAATGGATAAGATTAGCATTTATTATAAAATCCACTGCAATTGTAATGGTAACTGCCTGGTTTATTGTTTAAAGGGATGGAATGGAAAACGTATTTTTAAGTTAAATGTAGATATGTTACTGTTGTGCTGTAAATTAATCCCCCTAATAAGGTCATCCAAATTTGCTTTTCTGATGAGAAGCAAAATTCAATTTATCATCTCCAACTCTGATTTCTTGTGGGTTTTTTCATTTATACAACCCCCATTACAGAAATGGGATCCAGTCTTCATTACAGCTATTGTCAGCTTTCTTAAAGAAAAGCTAAAGCATCTTTTAGAAAGGAAGGAGTGAAGCGCTGAGGGAGTAAGGGCCAACTTTGAAAGAGAAATAATGTGTTTAACTACTGTGATTCCTAAATCAAACATTACATCCCACTTTGAAATCCGAAGTTCTAGTGTAGCAGTATCCATGTTTCTGATCTTGGCCTCTACAGTTCACCAAGCAGAGCCAGGACATGGCTGGAGCGCTGCTCCATCTCATCCATGCGGTTCAGTGTCAGACGGCATCCTGAGAGTATTCTCATCCCAGACACAGTCTGGGGGAGAGCAGGAGCCTGTAACTGATCAGAAAGGGTCAAAAAAGGGTCAGAAATGGCCCTTTCTTCTGGGAGATACAGCTGTAGTGATGCTCTCCTGCTCTCCTGGCCATGCTGTCCTGCTACGTGTTCAGAGGTAAAGCAGGGCACGGACAGCTGAGGTTTTCAGAGTGACTGTATCCTGCTTGCTCCCTTCCTTGGCACCCCAAAGTTGCCACGAACATTAAGGGCCAGTGACTGCTCTCAGCAGTGCTACTCTCACCCCTCTGCCACCAACATTGTTCCCCTAGTTCCTCATCCCCCACAGTGCTCACCCCAAATCATCACCTTCTTTCTGCATGTTGGGAGCAGCTAGTACTGCCCCCTCATCCTTGATGCGGTGAAATTTGGCACCATTTGTGTTTTCTTCAACTGCTGAGGAGCCCTGAACCAATGTTGTCACATGCAGAGAATAAAGCACGCGTGCTTTATTGCAGGATGAAGGGCTGATTGTTTTTAGAGCCTCCAACTGAAAATTATTTTCTAACTACCATCTAAAGTTTCCTAGGAATGGAGTTTTTTTAAATCACTAAGTTTTCAACATGCAGTAAAGGAGAGCTCAAGGAATCATCCATGCCTTTGTCCATTTTCGAAAATAAGCCAAACAAATTGCCATGTTCCCTTGGCTCACATAAATGGTAGGAGATGTGAGACTCAGGGATGGGGAGCTTTATGTCTGTGTGTGACAGAGAGACACTGAAGAGTGTATCAATCATTTTTGCTGGCATTTCAGGTTTTTTTCTGCCTTCAGCTGACTCTGTGCCATGGCTGAGGTGGAGGAGGTGATGGGCAACGCTCAATTTCCCAGTGCTCATTTGCCATAACCTGATTGCCAAGAGCTTTTCATCTCAGCTACCACCACTGGTCACAGCTGTGGCAGTATTTCATGGGAGGGGGAACTATTTTATTGCATTTGCAATTGAGAAAATAAACTGATGGAATTTAGGGATTAATTTACTGGGTACTAATATATACTGTGGTACTGTGTGCAAACCTGAATTCAGAAGGGATTATTCCTCTATAGAGTAATGGTCTCCTTACATACTGTTTTGAAACTGCATTTCAGGTGTCAGTCATCTGAGCTGGAAAATACTGATGAAGAGTGTGTGTGAGTGTGGATATATGTACCTATCTTCTACCAAAAAATATGCACATGTTAGTATATTAAAATAATTTTAATAGTTATTATGAAGGCCAAATGTTATTATTCCTATGTTTTTCGAAAATTATTCATTTTTTATATTGATATTCAAGGGTCAAATATCAGTTTGGAAGAGTGGGTACCTAATCATGCAAGGGTGTGTAGTTGCCTTTATGTTTCTCCTTTGTGAACTTAAAATGGCTAATTTTCCTTTCATTTGGAAGAGAAAATTTATGTATTAAAAATATTGAATACTGAATCTTAGCTTCTGCCACAAAAATGAAAGCCAAACAGAAGACGATATATTATTCTCTTTCTGTAGTGCCAGAAGTCAGGATTTTGGTTGACCTGTCCTTTATTAATTTGAATGGAGGGAAAACAAATAATGCAATAATAAATTATTCAGAATGACAGGAAATGATTAGTTTTAGTATTTAGTTTCTGTTGTCTTTGTAGATAAATGACATTTAATGCCTTTCTCTTTTATGACAGATCTGAGTTACCTTGCTTGTGTTATATTATTAAAAAAATAAATCACTACCAGTTTTATGTGGATGTAAAATAGTGTCTGTAAATATTTGTCTGTGAATGTTTTCATCCATCTAAGCAAAGTGAAAAGTAAAACTTGGATGCAATCCTTTAATGTATCCAAGTAATATACTATTGCAGTGTTGTGGGTAATAGAGCACAAAGATGCATGAAGTACATCCTCAGCAAATAGATTAGGGTATCCTGTCTGCTCAACATCCTGGTTTCTCTTCCAGGATGAAGTATTGGATGCATTAGATGGCAGTTAGTATGAAGGAACTATTAAAAGAGAACGGGCGAACTAAAGACTAAGAGTGGAAGAAGGGGAAATACCCTGAACAACAGACTGGAAGAGGGGGAAATGTGTCAGTGTAATAAAAGCATTTGTCGAAAATTACTTTGGACATGCCATAGAGGCTACGTGAGCAGTCCTGTATGGCATGGGGTGGTTGGAGATTTTTTTCCATTCTTTTGTTTAGGAAAAATTCTACAGTAATTTCATCTTTTTAAGACATTAAAATGAGCAGAAATCATAAAAATAGCAGAAGTTGTTGACCCATGCATGAGTAAATCCCTTGTGAGATTTTTTTAAGCTTTAGATATACATCTGTACCTAAGTCCCTCTCTGCCAAGCTATATCCATCTTTTATGACCCAAACACGGCTGCATGTAAGGAGTGGTTAATGAACTGTGGATTGAAATGATCAAAATACCTTTTTCTGTTTTGACTTGTGTCTTTTGGAAAACAGTGCCCAAGGAGAACACTTGGCAGTTGAAGCCATAAGCAACTGAATTTGCAGTTGCAGGGCAACATTTTGGCTGACATGGTCTCTTGTGAGATCCTTGAGCTGGAGCAGAGCTGCAGTCAGAGATGTGGTATCACCACACTAGCTGTACCGCTGATGGCAGTATTGCTGGAGAACAGCAATCAAACCCTGTGTTTGCAAGCTAGAACAGATGTTGGAAAATGAGAAAGCAAAAGTTTACAAGAGTAATTCTAGGCCTAAGAAAATTCACTATGTTTATGCAAATCTGAAGAGGGTTGGGAATTTCTTTAGATGTGTTCTGTGTAGGATGTTCATCTTGTCCAGCTGAAATCTCTACAGTGCAATTTTATACATCTGAGCTACTTGTCTAGGCTTCTGTGACAGTGAATAGAAAAATTTCCCCTGTGCTATTCATCTCAACTCGAACTGGTCATTAAAATGTGTCATACAACATTTCTGAAAGTGTTTTACCTCTTTATTTTTTACTTTAGTTGCCTCTATAACAAGTCTAGAGGAGTGACTCAGGTGTGAAAATTGATAATGTAGATGTGCAAGACAGCCAAGGTGAGACAGATGCCACTCCTTGAACATTTAGGGGAAAAAAAAGCATAACAAGATGCAAAGAAGCTATTCTTGTTCACAGAGGTGTAGATGGGAGGTTATTTCTCTCATGTCAGATCTAAACAGCAAGTTTTTTCTTTCTGCTTCTGTTTTCTAGAATGATTACAAGAAATTGTCTATGCAATGCAAAGATTTTGTGGTCGGGCTGCTTGATTTGTGCAGAAATACAGAAGAAGTGGAAGCTATTTTGAATGGTGACGTAGAGATGAGTCCTAGTAATGGAGAGCACGGCCGCCCCAGCCTCAGCCGCTTAAAACTTGCCATCAAGTATGAAGTCAAAAAAGTAAGCAATGATGTTGATCAAACAGGCATGTCATGATGGTGGTATAAAATTGTGCTATTATTAAATTTTATGTTTTGGTAGGCTACAACACTGAAATGGATATTTGAGCCCTTTTGTACAGTGTATTTTACTATCAAAAGAATCCTTGCTTGCAATACGAACAAGAAGCAGATATTTAGGGTGAATACTGGTCACAATGAGTGTGAGAGCAAATGACTCTAAAACAATGCGTAGCTGTATGAAAAGTTTTTAGATATATATTTTTATTTGAAATCTGTTTTTTAAAGGAAAAAAAAGAGGGAAAAAATTTGCACTACTTCTGAAGTCCGGAAAAATGTAAGATTTAATAAAAGCTAGAGAATAGCACATCAGTCCAGTGCACTATGTAACAAATATTGATACATGTGTTTGTCAAGCTGTTGTGTCTTGCTCAGAAAGTTGAGAAAACCTAGTGAAATTGCATGTCTCACAGAAACTCTGTGTCTGTACAGAGGGACCAGAGACACAACCTAGGAATATCAATATTGTGGTTCTTAGTTAGGAGAAAGCAGGTTTTAGGTAGTACTAACTGCAGGAATTATTGTCCCTTCTTTGGCTTGCTTTCATTTCTATTGTCAGTTTAGTACTCTGGTCTCCATCTGAATAGTGCTCAGTGAAACCAGCTGAGTTTGTAGCTGCATAAACATTGGAATTTCCCAGGATACTTGACTTGGATGACATAGGTTGTAAAATTCTGGATGACTTGTGTCAACCAGCAAGAAATTATATGTGTGGTGAAGTTTGTACAAGCAAAGATCAAGAACACAAAGATGAAGACTGTCCTTCAAAAGCATCTTACCCTAAATTTTTACAAATATTGAGTTCACATCCCTGGGGGACACACAGAAAATTTATATGTGGGGCTTATTTATGTGTTCATGAAGGCAAGGAAAGAAGAAAACCATTTTGGCTGAATCAGTATATGAACGCAAACCTGCGAAACACTTGCCAAGCTACAGTCACTAAAGGGACCTGAAACAACTGGTGAAGAGAATAGATCACATTGAGCTTGGGTCCTTCATAATGTTTGACTCTTAATGCTTCTGCAAACGTGAACTTTCTTGCAACACTTTCTCTTACCTTAAATAAATACTTTTCTTGGACCTTCAGGCAGTCATCTTTTAAGTACAGAGGAAGATTCTAGGAAAAAAATACAACATTCAATTTATTTTTTTTATTTTATTTATAGATCTGGATTTAAAAATGTACAGTGCACAAGAATCTACTGGTTTTTAACATCTACCTTTGTAAGATGCTTCTTATACTGTCCAGAGGACACAAAGAGCCTTATAGGACAGACTTCTCAGTTTTGCAGTTTGTCCAGATGGTTTCAGAACCAAGTTATAGATAATCGTTATCTGATTTCCTGCAAATGTGACAGCTGTTTTCTCATGCCAGCTGAGAAAAAATGGTATTTTCTGTGTTAGCTTGTGAAAATATGACATACTCTTTCTTTCATAAATGAAGCTTTTGTAGCATTTTTTTCAGATCCAAAGACTTAACGTTTTGGAATTTCTGAAACAGTACAATTAAAATTATAAATGTCAGAAATATATATGGTTTGTCCAGATAAAGTAACCTTAGACGAAATTAATAGTTTGTGATGGAACACAGTGTTAATAAATAATAGTTTTTAAAATTAAAGTATTTATTTTTGCTGATAGCAACATGCCTGTTTGGGAGATTTGGCTTATCAAAATAGTTTTTCCTTATGCCCTTGTCAGTGATACTGTGAATATAAGCAGCATTTTTGCTATTCCAACGTTCCTAATGCACTTCCTATAGCTGTAATGTAACAGAAGTTATTCTGATAGCTGTATTATTTTTGTGCTTGTTTCCTTTATTACAGTTTGTAGCACATCCAAACTGCCAGCAGCAACTCCTCTCGATCTGGTACGAGAATTTGTCAGGTTTGCGGCAACAGACGATGGCAGTGAAGTTTCTGGTTGTCCTCGCGGTTGCAGTCGGGCTTCCCTTCCTTTCCATAGCCTATTGGATTGCTCCTTGCAGTAAGGTTAGCCTGGGAAACCTTGTCAGGGCCTTCTATTAACTCCTCTGCATGCAGGTTCCTGTATGACAAGGACACACTTAAATAATACTTCAGAAACCTGTTGTTTTAAATCCCAGTGAGGATGGAATGGCTGCAAGGTTGCATGTTCGGACAATTGTAATTAAGGCAGGTAAATGTGTTGTGTTAATTGGAATATGTAGTAAACTAAGTTACAGGGTTGACCAAGAGTTGCCTTATAGAAATCCTGCTTTATAAACAATGAGTCAAACAGCTTTTCATTTAGTTCTTGCCTTAGCAGGCAGATGCAGAAGATACTGACTTGCCATTGATTCAGAGCTAAACTAAATTCAAGCTGTGGGTTGATTCCAATTACCTCAAAGGCAATTTTATTTTTCATGATTAAAAATAAATAGATAAAAGTCAAGACAGTTCTAATATTCATCGTATTTGGTGAGGTCTTCAAAGCAGCTACACAACCTGCCCCGCATTCACTTCCGATGCACTGTCTGGGATTGGATGCTGCCAATAGATCTGGTTTGGTTTACATATGATATGGAAAACCTTTCCAATAAAGATGGGTTGCAATTTCTGACCTCACTGAGCTTTGTGTTGAACCTCTGTTTCAGTTGGCCAGTATCCATTTTGAGTGGACACTAATGGAAAATTTCCTTTGAAAATATGTTAGAGGGAACAAATGGCCTCCTATAAGGATTGTTCAACGTGTTGCAGTATGAGATCCACAATGCTAGCAGGTTAAATCCTGGGCATGTACAATGATTTCAGGGGAAGAGGAAGGTTGAAAGAGAGGACTGGGGTCTTTTTCTGGCTTTTTATTGTTCCCTGAGATGAGAAAGGCAGGCCTTTTAAGTTTTGCTATATTTTTTTTTTTATTTCTTTCAGTCTAGACAGCAAAAATCAGTTACATTATTTTCACTTTTTGGTATTGTGACTAGAGGTTTTATGAATACTTTTCTCTTAAAATATGCCTTGAGATACAACACATTTCAGTAATTGATTTTCTGCTATAGCAGTGACTTACCTACCTGTTACTTGACTTTTTCAATGATTTGTTGGTAATATACAAATACGGTCAGTCTAAAATTAAAAAGTACTTTTCCGCAGCTGCCAGCTACATGGACAAGCTAAGACTTTTAATACTAATACAAGCACTCTCAAAAATAAAATGAAGAATTGCTGAAAGTTCAACCTTGTGTGAGTTTGTATGGAACTTCTGTGTTTTCAAAGTGTTGCACTAAACCATTTCTAAAATTGTTCTTAGTCGTGACAAAGCTGAGAGCTCTTCCACTGTACTAGTCAGGAGGAAATTAAGACTCCACAGAACTACAAATACAACCTTCTGAGGTGTCACAAGTTCTTTAAAAAAAGAAAATAAGTTGGGAAAACTGCACAATAATGGTGCTAAATTGAGTATCACATCAGTCAGGAAATGGAATTCTTTTCTTCATAATTCACTCACGGTGATAATGCTTTTAGTAAGTGTGCCAAAATATTATTTTCTGTCTTGCCTCACAATGAATCTGGTTAGCATTAAGAAATTCAACAACTATAATAGATTTTTCTCTTGATTATCTGTAATAGACATGGATGCCACAAAATAATTACAGTATTATTTCAAATCACTGAGTTAAAATATATATTTTATCCTTTTTCATTCCAGTTTCACTGTTATTCTGTCACTGATATCCTAACAGTGAAACTGATAGATTATTCCTCTGAAAATAGCAAACCAGTAGAAACATCTAAGGATGACTGTGGACAGGGCATCCTAGTATACAAGCGTTTTCAAATATTTGTTCCTTTGTATTATTCAAATATATGATTATCTGTGTTACTGCTCTTTTTATATAAATTTTATTTGGAGTCAGTCAGTGCAATATCCTTGTGTTTCTTAATCTCTGTTGCAGCTGGGGAGGATAATGCGTGGACCATTTATGAAGTTTGTAGCCCATGCAGCCTCTTTCACCATATTTCTTGGTCTGCTGGTCATGAATGCAGCTGACAGATTTGATGGCACCAAACTCCGACCTAATGAAACAACAGACAATGTAAAACAGCTTTTTAGGATGAAAACATCCTGTTTCTCATGGATGGAGATGCTCATTATTTCTTGGGTAATAGGTAAAAATTTTTGCTTAAATTTGTCTAGCAATGTTTTCAAGTGAAGCTGAACCCAATTGAATCATTTCCTATTAATGTTTTGTGCAAAAATTGCAACAAATTGAGTTTATTAAGCTGTCTGCACTCCTACATGAGCCTTGTGTTTCTTATTGGCTGTCAGCAGGATTCACATGTATCTAGTTGATCACAAACATTCAGACTAAGTATTTAGGTGAAATCTATATTATCTGAATATGAATGAATTCAGGTTTATGAATATCAAAGCAAAGTGCCTACCGGTTTTCAGGGAGGGGGGAGTTGAGTCACAATGGGAGCTTCCAAGGGGAAAGATTTTTACATGAGGAGCCAAGGTTTTTGTGTCCAATTGTCTCTTTCTGCTAAAATTCTCTTATTTTGCAAGCATGCTTGCAGAACCAGTAGAGTTTAGCTGAATATAGTAGTGACAAAAGAGAAGAATATAAATTCCTGAAGATTCAGTGGTAGATTTTTCCATCCCAACACAAGAATGAAAGGAGTGCTATGAGTAGTACTCTGAGCTGACCCATGCAACTTAGTGATATAGAACTATTCAGCATCAGAACGTGAACACAGACCTTCCAAAATATTTTAGCTGTCAGATTCTTATTTACAAGTTACTCCCTTTTATTCCAGTAGGATTTAGATGCCTATGTATTTTAAGGATCTGGGGTCTGTTTGCTAGTTAAATCAGTAATATGTGAGAGTTAAATTCAAGCTATCCATTCAAGAGCTTATGCATTTAAAATATTTTGCGTTTCTGATCTCAGCATGAGATCATAAATGTATGTATTTAATTTTAAAGTTGTTTATAAATTATTATAATTGTGTATTTTAGGAATAATGTAGCACCTAGATTTCCAAAGTCTATAAATATCAATATTTTCATGTGGTAATAAAGAAGTAAATAATAATTTCTCAATTTGAAGTTCTAGTTTGCTAAGTTAATCTATTTTTATATCAGTGTAATGCATAAGACAGTTTGTGAAAAAATGATTCATACATACAGATGTGACAGTGAATTTAGCTATTGTAATTGGCATTGTTATTGTTCCTATCTGAAAATGATGAAAAGATCCTTTAATTTGATAAGTGTAAAAATTAGTGACATTATCCCATTCAGTTATTAACTCTCTTTAGAATCCTAGAAATGTACTTCATAATTATGTAATTTTTTTCTTGAAAAGAAAACAGGATTTTCACAATAAAAAAAAAGCTGTCATAAGCTGATACTGAACTTGTATTTTATTACTAAGGGACAATAGTTAGGAATCAAACAGATGCCTTTGTCCTACTGAAGAAGCATTAGGTCGGAGTCTTACTTTCATGCTAGTTTGTCACATATATTTTCAATTTCAGTAAGAGAGACTGTACCCAGGGTAATGGCAAGTAAGTAATTGTGAGTTCTGCTTTGGCTCTACCGCCACTGTATGATCATGCCGGAGCATTTCTGCTCTTCTCATCTCCTCCTGTGTCTGTAACAGCTGGTAATACTCACATCCCATTCCTCTCTTTGAAAGCTTTTGTAGTTTTACAGGAAAAAGCAGTCTGAAGGATTGTTATTATTACTCAGATGAGAAAGAAGTCTTGGAATGTATATGAATTTGCAGGTCCGAGGATTTCATTTTGGGTTCGAGCTCCCACTGATCAAAATTGTTTTGAGTTTGACTGCAACCAAGAGCATGTCTTATATGTAATAAGAACATAAAACAAGCGTGAAGAATAAACAACCCACTGTTTTGTCTGTTCTGTCTTACACAGGCATGATATGGTCTGAGTGTAAAGAAATTTGGTCTCAAGGTCCAAAGGAATACCTGTTTGAGTTGTGGAATATGCTTGATTTTGGTATGTTAGCAATTTTTGCAGCATCATTCATAGCAAGGTTTATGGCATTTTGGCATGCATCCAGAGCCCAGAACATTGTTGATGCAAATATGAAAGATCTAACAAGTCCAACACTGGAGCCCAACATAAAATACTACACCTTGGGTGAGTTGATTTCACATGATTAAGATTTACTTCTTGGGCCAAGACAAACTGATTTTCTTTTAATAAATCTCCAATGCCGTAATTTCACAATGTAGTACTGAAGAAATTCCCACTCCTCCTCTTTCTTATTCCTATGGCAAGTTGAACATGAGTCAGCAGTGCCCTGGCAGCCAGGAGGGCCAAGCCTGTCCTGGGGGGCATCAGGCACAGCATGGCCAGCCGGGCAAGGGAGGGGATTGTCCCGCTCTGCTCTGCACTGGGGCGGCCTCACCTCGAGTGCTGGGGGCAGCTCTGGGTGCCACAGTAAAAGAAGATATAAAGGTATTAAAGAGAGTCCAAAGGAGGGCAGTGAAGATGGTGAGGGGCCTTGAGAGGAAGTCATACGAGAAGCAGCTGAGGTCACTTGGTCTGTTCAGCCTGGAGGAGACTGAGGGGAGACCTCATCAGTCTATGCCTTCCTCCTGATGGGAAGAGGAGGGGCAGGCACTGATCTCTTCTCTCTGGTGACCAGTGACAGGATCTGAGGGAATGGCCTGAAGCTGAGTCAGGGGAGGTTTAGGTTAGATGGTAGGAAAAGGTTCTTCTCCCGGAGGGTGATTGGACACTGGACCAGGCTCCCCAGGGGAGTGGTCACAGCACCAGCCTGACAGAGCTCAAGAAGCATTTGGACAATGCTCTCAGGCACATAGTGTGACTCTTGGGGATGGTTCTGTGCAGGCCAGGAGCTGGACATGATGATCCTGATGGGTCTCTTCCAACTCAGCATGTTCTATGATTCTGTGATTCTATTTGATCATAGTTCCCCTGGCTGTGCTTATACGTCTTTTTGTAGACTGTTCTAGACAGTGGGCACCGAAATTATCTAATATCAAAATAACCTCACTGTCACCCATCCCTTTTCTAGATCATTTTAATCTGTTCAATTACACAATACTGCCCTCCAAACCAATCTGTGGTGGTGCAACTGTGAATGGAATGTACCGTAACGCAGGGACAGAACTAAGCAATGAGATGCAGGGAGTTCTTAAACCTGCTTTTCCAGCAAAGCCAATACATCTTTTATATATTATTTGCTCAGAGACTCTATCATATTTCTTTAATATTTCTCAATCCACTCTCTTTACCATTAAGGGATAAAAATATTAATAGACTTCCTTGGCATTTTTGGGAAGTCCCAGGAGATATTTTGCCCAAATGAGAAAAACTTAAGCACTGTTGACTTGTGTTCACTCTCAACACCACCACATCTCTCTTACCATTATTAGATATTTTTCTCTGGATACTGAATTATATCAGTTTCTATCTCTATTCTGTACTTCAGATACTATTTCTGATAAGTTTGCATTTCTGCATTATTCAGACTACAGAAAAGCAGAGCTTTTAAAATGTATATGTTCTTAAACACATTAAATTCTAGTCTTATAAATTTTACTGGAACATTATAAATTTCACATAAGTCCTAAAAGCAACTAGTTAAGCCATTTTTTCATGTATGCATGTACACTGAAGTCTGTTTGGAGAGCATCTGTGTATGGATAATGTTAATAGTAAATACTTAATGCCAGTTTTTTTCATAGGGTAGCAAACATAACTTGATGGACACCGGGTTGAACATGAGCCAGCAGTGGGCCTGTGCAGCAGAGAACTAATGTATCCTGGGCTACATTAGGCAGAGCACTGGCAGCAGGGGGTCCAGAAAGACCTCTCATAGATTAGCACATGTTATACCGAAATACTGACAGGAATTCTCATCTTTTGTTTCCAGCCAGAATAAACTGGGATCCGTCTGATCCTCAGATCATTTCTGAAGGGCTGTATGCAATTGCAGTGGTGTTAAGTTTCTCGCGGATAGCCTACATCTTACCAGCTAATGAAAGCTTTGGGCCACTGCAGATATCACTTGGGAGAACCGTGAAAGACATCTTCAAGTTTATGGTGATATTTATCATGGTGTTTGTGGCTTTCATGATAGGCATGTTTAATCTCTATTCCTACTATCTGGGGGCAAAACAAAATGAAGCGTTCACAACGTAAGTACAACTGATTGAACGGTAACTTTTGTTTCTTAACAGTAACTCAATAAAATCCTAAATGTTCTTTGCAAGACTACTGTGTTTTTGGATGTGGGGAACTGAGATCTCTTTCTCAAAGCCAGGGAAAATATGTCTTCCAACATATGGAGATAGATAGGAAAAAGTACCTCAGAGGTTTGGACTTATGTTTATGTATATTTATAAACTGATTAAGAGGAATACATGTATTTAAATGAGCTAACCTGAAAAAAATGTCACTATTCCCACACCATGGCTTTACGCTGGAGCTGTGGAATAGTAAAAACTGAACTGGAAGACTATGGTCCGTAACACTCATTTTTTTGAAAATTGATGATTTGCCATCAGATATCCTGTCTTCTTCATAGCTTCAGAATATTTGTCATATTAATGGCAAAATAATTCCCAGTAAGTGAACTAATCGTGCAATTTAAATATTTACAGGTTAATTTTTTTTTAAATTTACTTTCACATTAACAGCAAGCTTTTAGCATGTAGATTAAAGTAGTTAACAAGTGAATCATTGTAATATTATTTTGAGGATGGGTATATGACTCCTAAAACCATCCGATACAAATCAGATGGTTTTATTGTCAGTCCTAAGTATTAGGAATCTTGTATTACAAAACAGCCTGTACCCATGAAATTAGACAGTCTACTTTTATGCACTGAGGTGGAGCTCAACATTATGATAATGGAAAAATTTGTACACTGTATAAAATTGATAACTGGCAATTTCTACAATAAGAACATACAGCTTTTCTTCAATAACATATGCATGTGTCCAATTTCTCCTTTTAGTGTTGAAGAAAGTTTCAAAACATTGTTCTGGGCTATATTTGGACTCTCAGAAGTTAAATCAGTTGTTATCAATTATAAACACAAATTTATTGAAAATATTGGTTATGTTCTTTATGGAGTCTATAATGTTACCATGGTCATCGTCTTACTGAACATGCTTATCGCAATGATCAACAGTTCATTCCAGGAAATTGAGGTAAAAAGTCCATTTATGATGAAATATCACCCTATTTACTGTTACAACTAATTGTCTAATGCTCCTGGAAAATTTTCTTGTTGACATCTGATTTAAGACAAGTACCACATAGGCTTTTGGAATATATTAGAAGAAAATATTAATTCCACTGTTCATTTTTATTATAAAATACATGGCAATTACTTGGCTGCATGTGCTTTCAGTAGTAAGAACCAGACTGGAATAAGAAACTACTGCTGAACTGTGTTATGTTCCTGAAGAGGATGGGCTACATGGTGTGACTTTATGAATCTTTCATTTGCCTCATTTGCTTTACTTGAGAAGTGTCCTTCTTGCTGCAAGGATGTTCTCTTTCCTATGCCTCGACCTTGCAGGCAAGTCCCCAACATGCTGTGTTCTTTAATTGAAGCAAGTGTTGCTCTAGACCTCTGCAGTGAACAAAACTTTAGTTGGCAAAGTAATCAGGAGGGCTACTGAAAAGCAGCATGACCTTTTGTATTCCCTGGAAAACAGAGGGCTAAAGTCATTATCACTGTTTAGAAAAAAAGTAAGCAGATCTCCAGGAGCTAGGCCATCCCACACTTCCCCAGGGGATGCCCTTGCCAAAGCAGCAGACTCAGGTTTGACTCCACTCTGGTCCCACATTCTGGGCTCTGGTTGGGGGCTGTAGTGTTGTCCCACTTGAGCAGGAGCAACACACTGTCTAGGGAGGTTCATACTCTTCTGACTCAGGAGACCACAGAGCAAACCTATCAGGTTTGGAGCACTAAAAATACAGTGACTGGACAAAACAGCTTCTAAAAATGGATACAGCAATATTGAGTCATGACCTTGAACTGATGTCAGTCCTTTCTGCAGAAAACCCTCTTAAACTTTACAGGGAGGAATAAAGTGAGTGTTTTGGTGATCATAAATGGTAAACATAAACCATGGTGATTATAGTATATCTGGTTTAAACATATATTTCAGCAAGTAGAAGGAATTAGGTAAGAATCACCTAATCTTTCTTAACTTCATGTTAATAAAGTCTATAGAATATTAATAGAGTCTGTCATTATGATCCTGTATTGCAGACTATTAGCACTCTCTCTGGAATAAACAATGTTTAAGTTAAATCCATTCTTTCATTCTGCAATTGCATTATTTTAAATGGATTAATAAGAACAGTTCTATTCATTGAAATTTTGGTTTTCATAGATCTTGATCTGTTTGAGAGTAATCTCAGCCAATTACACTCAAAACACACATAAAGTTTAGCTAGAGCATCTTCAACAGTCAAAGTGGTATTAACAGCTGCGTTTCTGTTTTACAGGATGATGCTGATGTAGAATGGAAATTTGCAAGGGCTAAACTTTGGTTTTCTTACTTTGAAGAAGGGAGAACTCTTCCAGTACCCTTCAACCTAGTGCCAAGCCCAAAATCTTTGCTGTATCTCCTAATCAGAATCAAAAAATGTGTTTCTAAACCATTTTTGTGCCAAAAGAAAAGCTTTCAGGAAGATGCAGAGATGAACAAGGTAATTTTATCTTGTGTATACTGACTGCTAGTTTTAGAAGATAATGCCAATTTTAACTTCATTTTTGTTGTTGCCCTACTTTACTCATGAATTTCCCAACATACTTCGTTAATACTGAAGTCAGTAACTAATGTAGGTGAATAGAATAGAATAGAATAGAATAGAATAGAATAGAATAGAATAGAATAGAATAGAATAGAAGTATTAAAAACCCTGCTAAAGTTCAAGTCCGATGATGTCCCCTGCTCTTCCCTTATCTGCAAGTCATTTCATCTCAGAATGCCATCTAAGATGGTCAGACAGATTTTACTTTTCACAAATACACACCTGCTTTTTCCAGACACCATCCCTTCTTGCATGTGCTCCAAGAGGTTTCATTTTTCATGCCATTATGTTGCTGGTTACTGAAGGGAGGTTGAGTGGCCCAGTGTTGCTCAGATCATAATTTTGACCTTTTTTGAAGATGGGTCTGACATTTGCCTTTCTCAAGCCTTTGGGGACCTCTCCCAATATCCACGGTCTTTCAGAGATGATAGCATATTTGCAAGGGGTTCATCTGCTCTCTCAGATGTAGCTACCTGTGGATGTAGCACTCTGGACTTGCCTGGGCCAAGTTCTCCCTGTCTCGTCGAATTCCTTCACTAAGCACAGAGGCCTGAGAGACCGTTGAAGAAGCCTGAGGCCAAAAAGACATCAAATCTCTCATTCTTACCTTCATCCACTGTCACTTAAATCCCTTTCCTCACTGAGCAATAGGCCCACATTTTCCCTGTCTGCCTTACATTGCTAGTGTAGCAGTAGAAGTTCTTACTGCCCTTGCAAATGTCAGCTTATGGTGAGCTTTGTCTTTCCTAACACCACCCTCACATGCCTGGGCAGTTTCTAAGTTTCCCCTTGCTAGCCTGTCTCTACTTCCACTGAAAATGCAGCTTGCTTTTATTGTAAAATATTTTGTTACCTGTTTTACTTACACAGCTGCAGTAAAAAGGACTTGAGTTGATTCATTGGACTTGCTTGAAGGGTTTGTGGTCAGTGTATTTTTCCTGCACTATCTTGGTATAAATCAAATCAATTGCTTTAGAAGATCTTGGAATGTTAGGTGGTATTGGAAATGTAAAGACTGGCACTATTCTAGCACTATTGTGACATGTTGGGGAAGAAGAGTCATGCAAGGCAGCTGATCAGAGGCAGTGAGTAGAAAGGCGAGCATATGGTAACATACAAAGAAAAAGACGGTTAGGATTTGTCATGGTGGCAGAAACAAAATTTTCTTCTATGGAAATTTAAATGTGGAAGGATCTTTGTTGAAATGGGCTGTGGTCTGAGCAGAGTCCTGTTCAATGTGAGGAGTTCTTGAGTGTGTAGTCAGGAGCCATTAGTCATTAGGCCAAAGACCAGTAAAGAATTTACATGAGTCTGTCAGTTGCCAATGTGACCAGCCTGTTTTTCACACTTATTGGCTGAAGAATAAAAAAGGAAAAAAAGCTCACAATCCTAGAAGGAAAAAATGGAGTTTTAGGGAAAAATCCTGTCCCTCTGGTTAAGTTTTTAGCAGTTTATGAAAACAAACATAGGTATTACAAACACTGTCAATGAAATTCAAAATCATTATTAAGTTCAAATGTCTCATCTCTATTACCAGTAATTTTTCTAGTGTTTCACAGATTGCACTTCATTTTATTTGGGAAATCTAATCCTAATATGTTTAAGACCTGACAGAAATGATACTGCATTTGCTCAGGTTTTTAATGACTCTGACATCGGCAAAACTTTTCATCAAGCTGCTTGATGCAACTTGATTTTAAAACCTTTGTGAGTGATAAATTCATCACTGAAATATTGCACATTTGAGGAGATGCATATAAACTTAAAATTGAGTGATGGTGGAAAACAGCCAATGGTTCTTTTCTTAATTCACTTAATTTGTGAATTTGAAAAGCAAGTAAGTAGGTTACAAGCTTGTTTTAAAGACTTTTTGTCATGAAATTTATGTTCCCATAAAACAGGTACTTTTAGAAGTCCCATTTATACAGCCTAAGGAAAGAAGATGCATTTTTATCCTTCCATTCAAAACTAGAATTCATGTTTCTAGAAAGGCGCAAAGTGTAACAATTACCAGTTCTACATAAAACAGTGACAGGTTTGTCAGCTTTTACAGCAGTCCCTCTGAAAGAGAGCTGTAAGGATGCAAAGACTGTTTATCAGATTTTTTCCTAACCATGAATTCATTTTAAGTCTTCAAATATTAATTCTTTACACTGCAGATTGTAGTATAACTAATCCTAAATGAAATGTGCTTACTCCCCAGCCAAAGCAGCTATAAAACTGCAAATCAATTTAAAAAAAAAAAAGCAGCTTTTACGTTGAAAAACACAAGGCATCTGAGTCACATTTATTCCTCAGGTTTTGCAGCAGATATAGGCAGATTATTACATTTTTACTTACCTTTTGGGCTGCCACATGCTGTGGAGCTGACTTTATCTGAATCTATGAGATGTTGCCATTCTGTGCACTTCTTAAAAGTAGCTAAAGTGGTTTTGTTTTACTTTTTGATCCACTGTTGATGATTCATTATTGTTGAGGCTGTCGTGGCATCTTCTCAAAGGCACTCACACAGGCTTTTGGGATTTTGACTTTTGATTCATTTAGTGCTGAGCAGGTTGGTGCTGCTGTGACTGCTGAGCAAGGAGCTACCTGTGCAGGGAGCTACTATAAATAAAATGAGCAGTGCAAAGATAAGGAAAGATTTGGCAAGACCAGACCCAAGGCTTGATGGCTGCGTTTGTGCTAGTAAAATGTGGGTAGCTTATCTGGGTATTGAGGCCAATTCGGGAATGGCTTGCCCCTACCTATTCAAGTAGTTTTCCTCACGAAGTAGGGCTGCTGCAAGCTCTCGTCTGTAGACCATTCCAGTTGCCAAACTGTGCCTAGGGAGATAGAAGGTTGTTCTGGTGCAGGTCCTTCCTGGGAGGACAGTAAAAGTTTGCTGATGGAAGACATTGTATTGCAGTGCCCTGTAATGTTAACACGCGCTTGAGGTTACTGATTGACACCCAGCCTGTGGTTTGTTCTGCTGCAGAGCTGACATCTTCTCAGTGCAAAAGCAGCAGCAGCTTCAGAGTGTGTGTAAAGACAAGAATTAGGGTGGGAATGGAGAAAATTCTGCTCCTAGATCCAGCTCTGCCCTGGTTATTGCTGGCAGAAAACAAAGCCAGATGCTGTCAGTGCTAAACAGCAAGTAATTTACATTGCTGTGTTCAAAGTGTAGTACACCAGAAATTAAATTCCTGCGACATATGTAAATACAATACTAAAGACTGTGAAGATGTTTTCTTTAAGGCTGTTGATTAAAATCCATAGATTTCTTGTTTCAGGCTAGAATTGGCATTTTAAATATTGAGTGAGAAACAAACCAATAAAACGGAGAAATAAATGAAGAAAAAGGAGAGTTTTAAAAAATCCCTACTTTAACTTTTATTCTAAATTTAAAAATTGCCTTGGGATTGAGAAAGTTTATTGTTCAAGTGTCACAGAACTTGCTTATCTTCCTGAGCTAAAAATCAGCAGTGACAGATGATATATTTAAATTTTGTTCTTAAAACATGGCCCTTCAGAAAAGAAGTAAGGGACAACTATTATTGAAGTAGCTTTAAGCCCTCACTCAAACAGGAGAAATATGTTAGCTTTAACTTTCCTAGTTTAAAATAACTTTTCTGAAATTTTCATGAGTGACCTCTGGTTATAGGAGCACAAACTGAGTAATTTTCTGGGAACCCTCCCTTCTGATCCAAGAACGTACAGCTTTTTGGAAATGCAAGTTGACAGCAGCTTCTAATTTAGGACATTAATAAAGTGCTAAACAAAACAGCTACAATAATTACATTACTATTCTGATTGCATTGAATTTTAAGTAATACTAGAGAATGATGAAATGAGAGGCAGATTTAAAGATGAAGGTATTTTCAAAGAGCAATGATCCATATATCTTGCGTTTCATGTTTCACACAGCACTCTAGGAGAAGAGTTATTTTTGTTGGGATTTATATCATTTGTTTATTTAATTTACATAATTTCCCCTCTGGTTACTCATGTTCAATAAATGTTAACTTAAAAATACGAATTCTAGGTCAGTCATCAACGTGACAGGCCGAGTGCACTCTAGTACTAATTTTGGAGGAAGAAAAAAAGTCATAGGCAAGAATTTTAAAGAGAGTTTAAAGATAGCTTAAAGAGAGTTTTAAAATGTTATTAGATGTTATAATGAAATCTTGGCAAGCCCTGCCACCAAGTGGTCATTCAGCAATTTACAACGGATCTTGTGTCCTGCTAGTGGTAAACCTAAGAAGATTTAGTGGAGTTACACACTTCTGATTTACCTGCCAACTTTCAAGGTGAATTCTGTAGCTAATTAGAAGTATATTATTCTTTTAGAAAATGTATTAAAGGGAGAAAGTTAGGATAAAGACGAGTGAGCCTGGTTTAAAAAGTTTGCAATGTCTTAACTCATCTAAACACATATTACAAATTTTGCTATTTCAAGTGAAAATCAAGTTGTAATTAAGCAATGGATTAACTTTTGAAGTGAACCGATGTAACATAAGTTTGAAACTGGTAACCAGCAGGACACATTGCTTTTAAAATATATAATAAAATACATAGTAAATACAAAAAAATACATAAGGAAAATAAATGAATTTGTAGGTTGTATATAAACTGGTAAGTAACAGGATCATGAATGGCATCACAGCTGCAAAGTCCAGAAGTGCTGGGGTAACAGCCACACAACTGGGGCTCAAGTTCACAGCCTGGATCAGCTTTACGCAAGGCAACTTCCCTCTGCTGCTGCAGAGGAAGTGTGGTCTTCCTCTTACTCTACTGTGTTATTTCCAAAACTGGTGCATGAGAAATCCAGGAGCGTAAATAGCAGGAAGATTGTTTTCCTCTTTTAACTCAGGATTAAAGGTGAGGCCTAAGAGAGTACTGTTAGTTCTAAAATGCTGAAAAACGTAGTGATTACATAGTGATTGTGTAAATTCACTAGCCATTATTTTTTATTATAAATCAGATACCTAGTTTAAGTTAAAACATTTTGATAAGATTGTGTTTTCTAATAGACATTCAAAATATTTAAAGCAGCTTTATTCAAGCACGAAAAAATAGTAACTTGCCCTTTTTATACATCATTAATTTCCATCCACATGTAGATTAATATTGAAGAGAGAAATATTAATTATTTTATATTTATACGCTATTTATCTTTTATCATTACTTTTGCTTAGTCAAATAAACATAGTCTGAATAGATAATATTTTTTTAAAAATATGTGCCAATAGATTTGTGAATCTTTCTAAAGAACTAAAAAAATTCCCAAAATCAGTGAACACTTGATATTAATTGCTAATGAATATATTTTACCAATAGATGTAATCAATTTTTGTATCAAAATACAAGCCTCATCTAATAGAATGTGTCCCTGCCAATGTTAGGGGCATTGAACTACACTTTTTAAATGTCCCTTCCAACACAAACTGTTCTGTGATTCTATGGAATGCTAAACAAAGTCTAAAAGGATTTAAATTATCCCCAGTGCACAGCTGCATAAGCATCAAATAGACTATTTTGTCCCCAAAAAATTATATCCCAGCATATCCCACAGAGTACTTAACAGGCTTCAAAGGGCCCCAGTCTGCTTATCAGTAGATGCTTGACATATTAGGACAGAACATAGAGAAGTTCACTGGAAGTACGACACGATCCACAGGGTTTGAGACACTGCACTGATAGTCCCATCTTTTGAAACCATAAAAATTTTGTTAGACCATGTACAATTTCAGGGAACTGACCTTTTAGTGACAGTCCCACTTATTCTTCATCCAGATCCATTGTGATTTATATTTCTTGCACTACTACTTGTTGAACAGGCCCCAGTCTTTATCGTAAGTAATACCATTTGTTTTTGCAGTTGCTGTTCACTCTGACTGAAGCCCAGTCATTCAGCTTGAGTTCACCATTTCGTGATGCCTTAGGCTTTCTTGAATGTGTAAATCAGTCATGAAGCCTACAAATTCATTCTCAGCATCCTCAGTGTTTCATCAGAGATGCCGTTTCAGCTTGTGTAGTAAAGAAGATGCAAATCAAAAATGGCACCTGATAATCATGTGGTCCCTGGCATGAACTGCACAACCTATTGCATTCAACCATGAGTGCAAGTGAGGGGAGAAGCAAACTCCTTCTGTGTTTTGTGGTAGTGGAGGTCACATTAGTTACAGGCAAGTGCCATGGAGAAAAGGAAAGGGGTAATGCTGCCACACTTCTTTCCCTGGCTTCTCTCACACCCTGCCCTGCCTTTCCTATGAAGCCACACCAGTGCTGCATTTCTCCTGACATGGATTCCCCCTCCTGTGCACCAGAGGGGCAAGGGAAAGCCCGTGGGGATGTGGCTGCTCTGCTTTGGTCCCTTGGGAATGCTAGGAGCTGGTGAGAGGCAGAGTAGAGGGAGGAAACCTCCTAGTTCTCACCTTCCTACATCACAGCCTGAAAGGGTTTTTTCCACTCGTGATGAAATTATGTGCAGGTACGAGGATTCTACCACAGTAATTTAACACTTCCCAAAATTATCTTAACAGTTAATGTTCTGGCATAGGATATATACATGAGATATACTTATTGATCTTCTATTTATTTTGTACTATAAATAATGTTTCCATTTCAGCTTGGTCAAAGGAAGCAGTCAAGTATAAGAAGCTCAGATGAAATCCACTTAAACAGTTTAAACACTCCTCCAAGACAATACCAGGTAAAAACCAGTTTATTTTTAAATAAAATTAAGAAGTAGTAGAACTGGCAGACTGATGGCATGAGGACAGTTTTGAGTTTATGCTAAACAACATGAGTCAAGAATAAATCCACAGAGCTTTTATGTATCAGAAATAAATGAAATGGTTTAGGTATTTGCAGTACAATCTGGGGATGTTTTTCTCTCCTCTTAGTTTCTTAAATGGTACCCTTGTAGTGCAATATTTTAATGTGCTTTAGAAAAATGTTTTTAATTTTAGAGCCAGGTTGAGTCCTCAACAGCACAATGAAAATTGAGAAAACCAAAAATAAACCCCAAATCTTCCCATTCCATTTGCTGATGCAGATCAGCTTGTTGTGGCACACCTCTATATACAAATGCCTCAAGCACTGCAAGTATCTGTCAATATTATCTTTATCCTGTCAATGCAGTCTGTTTTTCCTTTGCTTCCTGAACAACTGCAATGAGCCTTTGTGCAGCTAAGTATAAAGAGACCCAGCACAGTCCACATAAATCTCAACTATTCTGGTCCAGAGACTGCTTCTTTCCTTCTTGTAATACTACAGAGTGGGTGGAAAGGAAGAAGAAAGAGCTGCTTGGGCAAGATAAAAAGACAATCTGAATGAAAAAGGGTACAGAAAACAAGTACACTTCATTGACCACAAGACAGAAAAAAATATTTTCCCTTGGGCAGGCTAGCTCTGCTCCATTCTTACGTTATGCAGTGTCTACACAGGTCATTTCCAAAAACTCCTTGACTTTTTCACAGCCAATTTCATTATGATGCAATGGTAAATTTAAGATTAAAAATTTACCCCATAAATATGTAGTGTGGCTTTGTATTTGAAATATTCTTGGATTATTATGATAAACAGTACAGCTGCTGACCTTGCAAGTGTGACTGTAGTGATGGCCTGGGACCAGTAATCTGGGATGACTCACCTCACAACCAGCTCTGGTCAGCTCTATTATTGTGGAGACAAAAGCAGGCACATAGATCTATGTATGTTTTATATCTTAAAATGGAAAAGAAAAAGTATTGTATTGTCATGGACTACACCCTAGAAAAATATTAAACCCAAAGGCAGAAATACATATCCTAAAATGTACTTGGATACCTTGTTTTTTTTTCAAGTAATTGAACTAATGAGAGAAGGGGAAGAATTCATTTTTTCATGGAAAAGTAAATTTACAATAAATTTGCTGGCCTCGGTTCCCCTTATTATTAGCAGAGAGGTTGGTTGTTTTAATGGTATGATCTATTTGATCAATTTTAGTTGTTTCAAATGAACTGTGCTCTCAGATTTGCTCTTTTTATCTATGGAAGGAAATAAAGGGGACAGATATGTATATTTACATCAGAAAGTATCTGTCTTTGGTTAGATGAATCCCAGCTGAGATACTTAAATGACTCTTAGAATTTTGGGTCCCATTTTCTCTAAGCCTAACACTGGGAAAACATAACTTAGCAAATATATCAAAATAGGTTCAAATAAACTGACAAAAAAAGGGTTTAGCAATTAGCACTGCTAAGCAGGGTCAGCAATAAAGGCCAGATGGCTTCATCTACTTGGAGATCAAAGCTGCAACTGTATTAATCATTCTACAGACTCCGGCAGTAGGTTAAGCCTTGTGAATTATAACATTCATAAGATTTTCTTTAGTTTTCTTACTTTCAAGTATATATGTATGTATATATATATTTATGTGCAGAATCACTAAGGTTAAATATCTACTGTAGATGAAAGCAGAGATTTTTACATTCAATTCCTTTAACCTTTCAAGTCCTACACTGAAATGTCTGAATGCAACAGAAAGTAACAGAAGTGTCATAATTTAACCCCAGCTGTCAACTAAGTACCACACAGTTGCTTAGTCACTCTCCCCACACTGCCTCTTCCAGCTGCATGGGATGAGGAGAATCATAAGAGGTAAAACTTGTGAGTTGAGATAAGAATACTTCACTAATTTAAATAAAGCTAATAATAATAGTAGTAGTAGTTGTAGTAGTAGTAGTAGTTGTAGTAGTAGTAGTAGTAATGAAAAGGAGAGGGAGAGGAGCAGTGATCATCCCTCAACGCCAAGCCTCTCCGAGTTTGTATACTGATCATGATGCTCTGTGGGATGAAATATTCCTCTGGCCAGCTTGGTTTAACTGTCCCAACCATTCTGCATCCCAGCTTCCTGTGCACCTGCTCATTGGCAGAGCATGAGGCATTGAAAAGTCCTTGACTTTGGGTAATCACTGCTCAGCAACAACTAAAATGTTATCAACATTATTCTCATACTAAACCCAAAACTCACACTGTGCCTGCTACCAAGAAGAATATGAACTCTGTCCCAGCTGAAACCGGGACGAGAGCTCTTACTTTGAAATGTCATAACAATACTAGTCCAACTAAGAAAACTCTTTTTTCCTTTCTTTCTTTCTTCTCTGCAGAAAATAATGAAGCGCCTTATTAAAAGATATGTGTTGAAAGCTCAGATAGATAAGGAAAGTGATGAAGTCAATGAAGGTGGGTATATTGGTGAATTGTATGTTTCATCAAGAGAATCAAAACAAACTAAAGTGGTTACATATGCCACTTGAAAATAAAGTTTCCAAAATACTTAATCCACTTGACATGTTTACAAGTGCAAGATGTAAAATTCACACAAAATTGAAGAGGAGATGGGATTTCTGTTTCTTCTCTCCCATCAGAAACTATCACTGATCTGACAAGCTTTAAAACATGTTGCTACATCTTGTATTAATAGAATCATAGAATAGTTTGGTTTGGAAGGGCCCTTAAAGATCATCTAGTTCCTTAAGGATCTGGTGGGCTGGGCAGTGCTGAAATAATGATTGGATTCAGGGATCTTAGAGGTCTTTTCTAATCGAAATGATTCTGTAATCTCTCTTGCAGCACAACAGCATCTTCCATTAAATAGATCGTGTGAGTTTTGTGAACTCATGTGGTCTCTCACACTTTTGCCTTCAGATTTTTGTAATTTTTCCTGAACTGCATCTTCTTGTTCCTATCCCCAAGACACCATTCCACTGAGGTTAGCTGGGCTGGTCAGACCATGGTGCTAATAACATCAAGATTGTGGGTTTAATCCCTATGTGGGCCATCACTTAAGAGTTGGACTCAGTGATCATTGTGGGTCCCTTCCAGCACAGATTCACCCTATAATTCACCAGCAGGCAGCAGAATATCTACTTTTTCTGTCTCAACAAAGAAATACAGAAAAAAACCATGATAATTATAAGGTATTTTGATACGGTGTTTTTTTCTTTTGTTTCTTAATATTGTGATCTTTTAAAATCTGTTACAGGTGAACTGAAGGAAATTAAACAGGACATCTCAAGCCTCCGGTATGAACTCCTTGAGGAAAAATCTCAGAATTCTGAAGATCTGGCAGAACTTATAAGGAAACTTGGGGAAAAACTGTCGATTGACTCTAAGGAAGAAGAAAGCAAGAGATAACCGAAATGTTTAAGAGATGCAACAGAATGTTAACAATTCACTTAAAGCCATATTTCTGTTTTCCTCAAGTCTAGCTCACATTTCTACAAAAGATTCAGAAATTAAATCATTCCAATTCTTTATTGAAAAAACACAGTGGCAAATCCTCTAGGTCTACAGCAGGGAGGGGATACCACTTCAGTAAAGATATTTATTCTTTACCTGCTGAAGAATAGTTGGTCTGAGATAATTTTAAGTACTCAATTTACCTCTTTTAGAATTCCAGTGGAATCTTGATAAGCCCAGTCATGAAAGATTAAAAGCATAGATGTAAACTTTTCCTATGTTAACTGTTTATTTTTTGCAAATTTTGTTTTGTAAGCATTCTTACATATATTTTAGTGAAGCAAAAGAAAAAAATTCCAGGCTTATATATATATATATACATATCTCTATCTCTCTCTCTATCTATCTATCTATCTATCTATCTATCTCAAAAGCTATTTAATTTTTCCAGCATCCCCAACTAGAAAAAAACCCCAAAAAAGCTAACTGCCTTTCTTAAAAATGTGTAAGATATTAAAATAATTTATGAACATTTCCATGCAGAGCTAGATATCAGGACACTGAGAGCACTGTGTTGTACTTTCCCTACTTAGCCCTGTCACCACTAGACTATTCTGAGAGATACCTAGGTTCCAATGGGAGTTAGTGCATTAAGAAATATTTTTTACCAAGTTCATTGAAAAGCTACTGCTGAGGCTGGAAGAAAACCTTCTTTTATCCAAAATGATTAACCCTTGATGTTCCAATCTGTTTCAGAATTCCCAAGTTCTCCAGCTTTTATGTCTTGAACTGAACTTCCCGAACTGCAGGGTAGGGGTTTGAATGTAACGTTTTTATTTGAGGTGGAAGATACTAAAATGTTAGGTGCAAACCTCTTTTAGAATTCTGGCAATGTCATGCGTGAGGGACCATGTCTCCCTGCAGCTAAACCTGTTTAAATCATTACATTTTCTTCAGACCTATTGATAGCAAACAAAAGCATCTTGCTCCAAAAAATCAGGAAATCTCATCTACAGATTTGCATCCCTTGTCCTTTTTTCCACTGGTGAAATCTCAGTTCTTGTGCTGTATTCTTTAGGACTCTTTTAACAAAGAATCTTCACTCCATGTCATAAGCAAAGCTCCAGCACTTTCACCCTGCCCACTGCAACAGTTAAAAGTCTCTTTCTGTTAAACTGGAGATGAGATATCCCATGCTGTGTCTGGCTATTTGTTGTGTGACAATGTATCTCAAGGACAGTCAGCTGGTTACTGTCTTTCCAGATAGAAACAGCATAAATTCCATGTAATTTTTCCCTTGGTTAATATAGTAATTTGTGTTTCTCTCTTTTGACAGTCACTAATTCTGGAAGTGTTATAAACATGCATTACATTGGGCATCTCTGCTTCTCTTTAAGCTTTTTTGAGATTAGTGAAAGGGCTGTGAAAAATTATAATGTGGCATCAAGGTGTATAACACACCTGTAAAAGACGTATTAAACAAGACTTAAAAAGGCTTGTCAGTAATTGCTTTAAAATTTGCTTTGTGAAACATATTTACTGTGGAATGTATTAGAATGTTTCTGCCTCTCCCTTTTAGGCTGGAGATTATTTTTAATGGGTTTAGATTAGTTTCCAGCTGGATTTACTGACAGTTCTTTTTTTAAATTTGTTGATGTAATCACTGTGTTTTTTCAGGGAAAAAAACCCCATATATTAGAATGGGTTTTGAAATCACTTGGAGACAGGTGGAGGTGAGAGACTGAGGTCAGCCTGCCCCATGAGTGTTTGTCATGATTTGGGGGAAGTGTTTGGCATAAAAGCCACAAATGGACCATGGGGGACAATGTGTGTTCTGTGGGCCTCAGGTGTAACGAACTCAGGGTTTAGAAACTTCTAAGACTTCTTCCTCTGAGGGAGAAGAAGGAAAGTGAGGACTCAAAGGTAGTAGAGCACAGGCAACTGGTGTGACCTCAGGCTGGAAGGCAGTATGACAGTAACTTCACTGCCTTTTGGCTCCTGGGTGGTTCCTGGCTGTCTCCCTTGGCCAGGACTGGCCTCTGAATTGGAGTTCCACCTGAGTATTTTGGTTTTCTGAAACAGTGGGCACTTAGTTCAGTTCCACTGAATGTGTGAGAGGCCATGCTGCTCAAAGTACATCTTCCATCTATGAGGAGCTCTTCAGAAAATCTGTTGGTCAGAATCTGAGGTAACAGGGACAGTCAATGTTCACTTTCAGTAATCAGAAGTCTAAATTTTTGGTCATTGTAATACACAATTTGGATCTGCTGTATTGCTCATTGATGGTAAACCTTCACTCTCCATAAACCCAGTGAAATGAAATACATATACACAGTTTGAGATCCAGGCACTTTTAAAGGGAAGATTTTTATTACAGAGGTAAAATGTACACTGTGAATTTGTTTAAGCCCAAAATTTGATGTACCTTGAAACTATAAGATCGTAATGTATATATTGTATTTCATGAAGAAAATACATATGGATTTTTTTAATCATTGAAGATATTTTATATGTAGTTATTACTCATGGAACAATTTGTTAAACATATTTGAAGAGGTCTATTGCCAAATGTAGTGTGACAAGCAATGTAGTATTTAAAATGAGCACAATACCAAATATATTATTCTGATTTAAAAAAATTAAATGTACCTGACTAAACATGCCTTTGTGATGCATTGAATGAACATTTTGGTATTTCACTGGGAACATTTGGCTGCTCTTGCTTGGAAGACTGATACGGTAAAAAACTTTCTTTTGCTAGCAACACTAATATAAAAAAACATTTTGAAGAGGAAACAAGGGTCTTTTCATGCTTAATTAGACTCAAGGCCAAGTATTTTGTCTCCTGTGACTAACTGTGTTTGATGCTATATGTTTCAGAAAATCTGCAGTAACAGATAATTTTCACCTTACATCGTTCTCCGTTTGGTTTCTAATAAAACAAGAATAACATAATTTGATGAGGAAGTATTTCCAGATGTTTTTGTGATTTATTAAGATAACAAGATAGTCTTGCTACCTACTTAATTGTTTCTTTAAATCTTGTTAATTACTTGAGCTCAGCAATTCACAGTTTCTGGACCAGCAGCTTCTGCATCTAAACCAGACCTCCTATGAGGTATTGCTTTCATATATTCTTTTTCCCCTGAGTATTTCTTAATCTTGAATTATGAAATATGGTGAGTCAATTCTGTGATCTCTTAGACATTGTCCTTTCTGTTCACGCAACTGTATTTCACTAAGAGGTTATAGAAGGGCTTAAGAACTTTTGAAGACAAGACAATGAAGTAAGAAAATCCCCAAATCAACAAACTTTGTCCATGGTTTTCTCAAACTACTCTGGATGAAACAGAATCATGTCAAAATATTGGGAAAAAGCTTTATACATCATGGAGGAGTGCAAATTTTATCAGAGACCAATTGTGCAATACAAGCTTAAAGTACTCAAGATTTACAGTGACAGATCCTGAGTAAGAGCTACAGGATTTCAAATGAAAATTCTGACATTCCAAGTAAAAATCGGCTGCATTACACCATATTTGAGAGCACAGACAGGCCAAGCCGATGAATGCTAGTGGGTTTAGAAGTGGAATCTACAGATTCATCTGATTTTAGATGACAGCCATGAAGACTTATGCAAATGAGCTTGTCTAGTCTCTCTTTGTATTCAGTGGATAGAAATGGTCAAAGGCATGATTTTGTGTCATCTTAAGGTAGACAAGTATCCCAGATGTGTCGTACAGTAGAAGTGACCATTTTTCTCCTGTTACTCTGAAGAAGCCACTGCATCTGTTAGCAACACTTCTGTTGAAGTGTGAGAAGTCCCAGCTCAACAGAAATGAGCATTGCGGCTCATGAACACTGCAGGGCCATGAACCATCACCAATGATCAGCTCCTTGGAAGTGCTCGAACTGATGAGGACAGTCACTGAGAGGGGCAGGATCTAACTTGCCTTCAGAAGAATCCACCCCACCCCTCAAGGATGATAGATGAGTAGGGTCCTTCTTTATTCTGCACCAAGATTTCATTTTTTCCTTCTTCATTAGTGTTACTGTGGGTAGGCATAAATGAAACCTCCCATTAACCAAATGTATCACAAATGTGAGAAAAACTCTGTTACAGGGCATAAGGCGACTAAATTCTTGTTGACAAACCAGGACCTTTATGGTAAAGAAAAGTTTATATCCCATGTTTTAGTACACTGGGGTGAGACATATTTTCAATATATGTGTTCAATACGTCTTCAAAGCTTAAAATATACAGCTTGATCTTGGCAGTACTTCAGCTATAGCAGCTGTATCATGTAATTCACTAAGTACATGTTCTCAGGACTGCTGTGTCCCAAAATGCAGTACAACAAAATCTTGCATTTGCTTCTTAGAGATTTCCCTCAGGCTTGAAGTTTGTATCTGAAGATTATAATTAATACATTACAAACCACATAATCTGAAACTATACTCATTTGCAGAACAGAAGAAATTGTCCTTATAGTGTAAATTACTAATTTGTCATGTAAATATTTAACACTTTTAAAAATTTGTTAGAAACTGCCTGGTGTGAATAATCTTTCTAAGCCCTGATGTTCCTTCTTAAATTTTAATTTGGCTTGTGGAAAATAGAATTCACAAAGTTTTTGCTTGGAAAACTACTTGTGCTCCAGAAGCTCATATCAAAAGAGAAGTTAATCAAGGCTGAGGTGTGTACCTTGAACTCTGTGCTCCTAGAAGGCCAGGGAATCCCATACACTGTTCTTCCCTGGTGTATATTACCGTGAGTACCTCAAAATATTTCATTTGTTCTCTTGTTTTCATTGTTGCAAAAGCCAAGTCTGCTGTTCCTCTTTCTGTTCTTGTCACCATCCTTAATATAACAGTGCAGTAGGGATCAAAAGGTACAAACTTCCAGCGCTTTCTCTGTACAAGAAACTGTATTTTAGTAGCATTTGGTTTTAAGCTTTTGAATATTCTGTGATTCAGCTCCTTGACATTTACACTTTGCTCCTTTAATCAATGGACTTCCAATCAAAGTATTGAAGATCAGTTCATATTGTATGCAAAGTAAAATGCAGCAGATAAATCGTTATCAATATTAATAGTGATATTTTTATGCCCTTTTATATATGAACACTTTTATACCATTTTGATACTAAATTGTGCTTTGTAAACAGCAAGTATATTCTAGTAGGTTTGCACAGGGCAAAGGGCATTAAATAAAGTGACAAGCAGTCCAAAAACCTTTTGTTTGTAGGCAAAACCTACTCACTCTCAAATACAAATAAATTTGTTTTCCTATGACCCTTGTGAAAGTTCAAGTTTCTGTTCTTCAGCTTCTTCATTTACGCCAGAAGAGAATGATACAAATTGATGCCAACATGCTCAAATAAGTAGTTTGAGGAATTTATGAAGAGAAAACTTCAGTTCTTTCTCAAGGAGAGTGTTTTCTTGTTTCCACAGATTTTGTGTAACTTTACCAGAACTCCAATGGTGTAATCAACTTCAACAGAGAAAACCCATGGGATTTCATGAGTAAATTTTTTCACTGCAAAAGGCACTGCTATGGGTTTGTTCTTTAGAACTGCAATTCTAAAAGTTCCAATTGAGACACTCACTGAGTCTGTCCTGTCTGTAACCCAATTTATTCAGTCCCCTCCATCTCCTAATGGTAAACTGAGGTAAACTGAGGCTCTGCAGCTGGGTCACAACATCCTCACTTTTGAATGGAGAAATATCACTGACACAGTAATTTAAAAAAAAAACCACATAAAACAGTCTTTCTGGTGAACAGAAGGTAAGGTACAATATCAGGTTGCTATCAAATCATGTTGGTAGTAAAAAATTCAATACGTCTTTATGTGGCTGTGCTAGAGCACACATGGTATCTCCTGACATGGTGATTCTGTTTCTCAAAAGAAAATATTTCTTCTAGAAGTGACCTTGTGCTTGAATCTGTCAGCATCATTTAAGGATTCTGTGAGTTTCTTCCCTCTGAAGTGGACATCACACTATTTGAGGACACTAAACTGCCTGATAGACCAGTATCAGTGCCTGCAGCCCTTCAGCAGTCTTCTCTCTTACCCTACAAGAGGCCACTGACCGTAGTACCATCAAGAGTGTTAAAAGCAAGCCGCAGTTGTACCAAGAAATATTTCTCAGTATCAGACTGGAAAGAAGTAAAGACATAATCATTCCCAAAGCCCCTGTGTTTCTTCTAATGTTGCAAGTTAGCCTGTATTCACTCATGAATGTCCCTTCTGCTTAAATACCCACAGCACACATTACAGTAAGCCATCTAGGCTCCCCTTCTAGTCTCTGAAAACTGAATGTTGTTTTGGAGGTACATATTTGCTTTGAGTGGAGGCACAACCTTGGCCCAAGCTATTGTAGCTCAAGATCTTGAGAATGTGTAAATCCCTTAGTGGGTCAGCGATGAGGTCTCCATGAAGTATTGAGCTAACAAGAATTGCTGGAAGTTGCACATAAAAATATGCCAAGTGCTCTTCTCTGCAGATGTTTCCACAGCTTCAAACAGAGTACTTTTTTAAGACTCAGATTTTAACTAATTTGTGAATGTTACACATTAATCCCCATAACACTTGTCTTTAGACTATAAAATCCAGCAGTTCCAGTAGATTTAACGGCTTAACAGAATTATTACTCATTAAACCTCAAATTCAATTGTTGCATTAGGCAAACACCAAGATATTTATATTTCATGCAGGTGAATTTTCTAATCAACAGCCAAAATTTAATATGAAGGAGATTGTGTTGGGGACAGGATGTGTGTTGATGATCCCAGTGAGGTATCCTTACCTCACCGCTCCAACATCATCTCATAGGGTGGTGGCATGCCATGGTCTTTATGGGTTATCTTAGGTGCTTGATAGGGCAATAAATTTACACATAACTGAAAAGAATGAAAATTCTTTTTAACAGATGCTCCTGTTGTCAGGGCTGCTTGAAATTACTTCCAATGCATGTGTTTCTTTTGGTTGATTTGATACAAAGAGGAGTACCTGAGCTGCAGAACTGCAGTCAGTGTACTGCAGTAGCTCTGGTGCAAATAATTCCAGTTCTGGAAAAAATACTTGAAAATTTTGGAAGTGGTCTTAGGCACTGCAAAGTTGACATATACATGCCTCCCAGGAAACTGTTTCTGTTTACTAATCCCTTTCATCTAACACTTCTTTTGAAAAGTAAATTATTAAGGTTATCCATTTATTTTTAGGTTTATTGGTTTACATACTTGGTTTAGACAGGAATTCAACTTTAACTAAAATAAACACATTTCAAGTCATAATTTTCAATGTCTATACATTTTATGGTGGTATTCTAGTATAGCAAACAGCTCCTAGCCAAGAGTTTGTTATCCTGGGATTCTTCCATGCATGATGAATACCATCAGTTGATGCAGCAATAGGTAAATCTCTCTGTGTACCTGCAGACCACAGGAAGCAGGTCAGAAGATGACAGATGCTGTTAGATATCCAACATTTTTAACAGACTGTAGCAAAGAGAGCCTGGAATTTCTGGCAGGTAAATTGTGTTCGCATTCACAGGATACACTGGAGAAGAGCTGTTACTCCAGACTTTGCAGACTCTCAAATTAATCCATTCCAGTGACTTAGATTGAATTTTCCTTCCTATATGCCTAGACAATTTTAATTAACTTTATAATGGGACTGGAAAATATGTGTATGCACTCTATTCTGTGTGATACAGACCTGTAGCTGTTTGTCTAAAGTAAATTCTCTCTAATAGCAAAGGTGAAAACAACCTGGAGAAGTTAGTCTTCAAATGAAATCTCAGGTGTTTCTTAGTTAGGTGTCTTGGTAGGTAAGGGGGAACCAGAGGGAACTGTTACCATGGGGGCTGAGTTACAGTGAAGTCCCTGCAGGACTGTGAGTAGGTTCCCAGAGCCCAGCGAGAAGCAGCCTGGAATCTCTAATGACAAAGTTCAGTGATTATTGTAAGTTTCTAGTCCCAAAAATTGTAAAACAGAACCTAAGAATAGTTCCAATATAACTGAAGTAGTAGTGACTGTCTGAAGGACAGCTTCTAGCAACTCCTGAGGTTTATGGTCCACAAGACATCTCAGGAGAGTTAAACCCATAATTACTTCTTTGACAAAAATATGTGGTTGGGGGTGTCCCTCTGTGAACAAAAGGAAAAGAAAATGTTGGTAACTCCTCATCCACTTAGCTAAGTTGCAACAACATTTAGGTTTTTTTAGTGCTAGACAAAATAAATATAACTACAGTCTGGACCAAGGAGAAGATTTGCCGTAGCCCAGAAATATATTAAATACGTTTTCTCCAGTTTACGAGAATTACATTCTCTCTTGCTGCACACCCACTGTCTGCAGTAGTCCCATTAAACTCTACCTTCCTCTGAGTCCACCCCTGTAAATGTCTTCACTGGGTATGTAGATGCATGAAGTATCATTCTCTTTCCAATAAAGCAAATATTTTAACAATATTTTCTTTTCCAACTGTGTTTCCACATTCATTCTACCCTTTTTCTTAATAACTATTCCAAGTGAGCTTGAAAACAATACTATCCCACAGCAGTGCCTTGGCCAACATAAAATCTAAACTACGGTCAGAGGTTTGAATTAATAGTTAGGAAACAGATGAATTGATTCAGTAATTATTATAATATAAACTACGTATCTTTGCGCAGTACATTTATCAAGGTGTGACTAAGTGCACTTACCCATCAGGTTTCCAGAAATCTTGCTACAAAAACAGGAGGAAACACAAAAGAAATGCACTTGGCTGAGCAAAAAGTCAGAACCAGTGTCCTTATTCTTATTTCTTGTTTAGATTATGAAAGGATTTGAGTATTACAAACAGACCTTAAAAGCCCAGTTTCTGCTGGGAGAAGTTATCTTTAGCATTACAAATGGCTGTAAACAACTGTAATATAGATAAATCCCCCTCAGCAGGTTGTGGCCCCATAAAATTCAAGCCCTATATCCCAGTTTATATTTCACCTGCACCCTCAGCCTGTAGTAGCATGTGAATGCAATGGATGTCCTAGCTGGGCATCGCTGTAAATAAAACACATGAGCCCCTGATGGTCTGGTGGCTCTTTCTACCACCGCAGTCATGAGCTCCATTTTCCTGGCATTGTGCCTGTAGCCTGCCTGGCAAGGATGAACACCAGGCCTTAATGCCAGCTGAAACCTGCCTCCCATTGAGATTGTTTGGATCAAAGTGTTACGAAAAAGCCAGGCATGGGGACTGAGGCCACACACACCCTCAAAGTAGTTTCAAGATTATTCCTAGCTAAAGTGTGTCTGGTCCTGACACAGGAATGTGATGTTCCCCTGGCCTGAGGTCACTGTTATAATGCCCACAGTACTGTCATTTGACTTCATATGGCTCACTCAGGACAAACAGAGTGGTCTGAAAGCCTATAAATCAGATACAGTAAGGCCCTATCAGCTCTACAGGTGCAAGAATTGCTGCCATCTAAGGGCAGCAACAGCGCCCAGAGCCTCTCAGTACACATGCTTTGGGTTACATCGGCCTGTGGGAAAATGCAGTGTGACTGGAGCTAATGCCTCCATGAGGTCTCTCTGGGCATAAGAAGACTGGTTGACCAAACCACAGGAAATCACAACGACATGCACCAATTCCAACAAATGTTCTAAACAATCTGTGTTGAAGTGATTATATTCATTTGCAGTATACTTTTGTGTGGGTGGTTTCTTAAATAAATAGCACAGAATGCCTCTTTTGCAGCTGCCTAGTCTAAGAGCACACCTATTATTTGAGATTCAGGCAAACTAAAGTGAAAATTAAATAGAAACTCTGTTTGAATTTGTATTGATGTGGTAAGGCTTCAAGGACCAAAGTGAGAAAAAATTCAGTGAATTCTAGACCCGCAATTTTCACAGCACTTGCAAAAGCGTGATCCACCACGCTGGGGCAGTAATGCCTTGGATTTGCTTAAAAAGCAAGTGCTGGACTGGCTGTGCACAGTCCTGCCAAACCTGCCCTCTCATCTCGCTGAGCAGTGCTGGCAAAAGGCTCACACTGACACAAACACACAGGCTTTGTTCTATCCTTACACACGTGTGTACATGTAAATGTACACGCATCACTTTCATGTTTATGTGTATGCTTGTATATACTACATATCTGTGCGTATTACACATACACACCTATTATATATGTATAACATATGTGTTATTAGACATGCAGACACCAAACTTATCTGATTTTTACAGTGCATTGGGCATTCCAATACAACCTTTCCTGTAAAACAGACAAGCAAGTGAAACTATGATGGCAGTAAAACCACTCTAAAGCTGTGGAAATCATTTCAGATTTACAGTCACGCATCTTGATCATACAATGCGAATAAGGGGCCATTGACACAAGGTGCAAAACAGTAAAGCTGGGTCAGGTATTAGGAAAAGTATTTTCCCACTAGACATGTTCAAACACTGGCACAGGCTGCTCACAGACACTGTGTAGCCTTGATCTTTTCAGATTTTAAAAAACTGAGTGGACAAAATTTTGAGCCACCTTAACAGGGTTCAGATCTACTTTGACCAGCAGGCTGGTCCAGATGATCTATTGTGCTTCCTTCAAAACTAAAGTATTCCATAATTCCGTAATTCTTTGATTATTGTGGATAACTTTAAATGCATTTACAAGCCTCCATATCTGAAAGCGTTACCTACGTTTAATCAAAGCAACCATTTGGGATCCTGGGCTGATCGTGTTTGCAAAGCCTCTGGTTTGTGTTCCAGAATGGATGCAAGAAATCTTCTAAGATTTCACCATTTCACTTTTCCCTTGGTGAATTTGTGAAATTTATTATTTTTTACGTGTGTCTTCTATATCTATGATTAATCACTTCCCTCTTATCTAAACACAGCAGACTTACAGTATGTGTTTATTTTATTTTCCCAGGCAGGGAAAACAACCAAGTAACAATCAGCCAAGCAAAAGCCCCAAAAAGACAAACCAGTATAGGCAAACAAACAGGGCCTATCCCTATTTAGGAAGTCTGGAGACTTGCAGAATATAACATTTGTGTGTAGCAGAAAAACATTATTATTCTTATCTGATGCAGGAGTATTAGAAAGCTGCCTTGAAAATTATCCTAACAATTCTTTAGAAAGATATTATATCATCAAAATGAAGCTCTATAAGAAGTCACACCTCAGCTATAACTTAACATGAATGTTTTAGATCCCTGAGGATGGGAACTTTAAAGCCTTAATATAAATCTGCTGTCACTTCTCAGGCTAAAATTCCAGGCATGAAATGGGTTGTGCTCAATCTACTTCACCTGTTTTAATACTATCTTCTTTCTAGAAATACAACTCCAAATTATTTTTCTCTCATTTCCTATCTTGCAGCATTTTTTCCCAATAAGCCCTTGCTCATCAATGCTTGGAGTTAATTTTGGAATAGCTGCCAGGAGAGGAGAGTTTGACAGAGCTTGTTTGGCACAGGAGACCCAAGGGAGAGAAAGAAGCAGAGAACCTGCTCTGGATTTACAGCAGAAGGTCAAATGAGTTGGATTTTTCGTAACTTAAGTGTCATGGATCAACTTTATTAGGTTATAGGTAAAGGTGAAATATATTTTGATTCCTTCTTTCCTTTGTTCCAGGAGTTGTATTAGATTTATTAGCTTTTTTTTAAAAAAAGAGATGCTTTAGTATGATGTCTGTTTCAATTCATTATTTCTTCATTAATGCAAATATTTTCCAAATCCAACAACCAGCCAGTGGTGTAGCTTCGTATAGGGCTTGTGCTGGATTTTCCTCACTCACACAGGATGGAGCCAGAAGTTTCTGAGAGAAGCCCCTGAGTAGATGGCCTCTTTGGGCATGTATAATATTTGAAAATAGTACAGGGAATTTGACCCAGCAGCCCTGGAGTTCAAACACACCTCAGGGACCAGAGACGGCCCTGGCTTCTGTTCCCTGCAGGGCAGTAAATCTGTGCTGGCCTGATGGGAGAAGGCATGAGGACCAGGACCAGTGCACCTTCCAGCTCTGCACATGCCCCATGGCTGGTGCTCCTCACCCCGGTTCTCGTCTGACTTGTTTACTGGCTCACAGATGCCTCTCATTTCAGAACAGCCAAGAGGCTGTCTTCATTTCACTCATAGAAAATAAAGCATTCCAGCCACCCATCCCACTATCTTGAGGCATCACAGAAATCCACAGTGGTGGCACAGCTTGAACATGTTGCATGGTTTTGGACCGCATGTATTTCCTGGGGTCTTGCTGCAAGAATGGGCACTGAAAACTGCAGTTCTCTCAGGCTGTGTTTTCGTATTTCTCATCCTCGCCATCCCACACCTGCTAATTGACTGGCTGTTACCTCATTTATACATATCAATTCTCATTTTAATGGTCACTGTCCTTGTGACTTATGTTTATTTATCTTATATCTAGTTTTTTCTTCTGGCACATCTTCAGTCCTGGCAAGGGCAACTGGGTTCAATTACTTCAGTGACTGGATTTTATTCTGCAGAAAAATGATGATTACGTGACACGGCCTTGTGTCTATTCATTTGCTTCCCTTGTTCTTAAGCCTTGGCAGGCAGAGGGGTGAAGTGAGTAAATTGACCATAGGTTTTCTATGCCTGCTAGAAGATAAGCTGAAACTGCTTGTTACCTGGAAAAAACACAGCCATTTATTGCTGTATAGTGTTTTAACACTTTTGTTTTTATAATTTTTACTAAAGCCAGTGCTGCAATCTGCACGCTGTGGCTCAGGAGGCAACAAGCAAGCAGGTGACCTTTGAGCAAACTTTGTGACTTATCTTTCCCCAGGAGTTTTGTATCTAACTACAGGTAAGAAGGTTCGTGAAATTATATGGGATATAAGGAGGACTCAGAAGAACAGAGTAAATGCATTTCACTATTTATGGCTGGGAAATGTTCTTGTCTTTAAGAGATCTTTGGGGAGGACACACAGACAATAAGGTCTGCACAGCTGCTTTCCAAGCCCTAAGTGACGGGAGTTGTATGGAACAAGTATATGATAAAGGACATGTCCTCCCACTGGAAAACGATGACAAATCAGTTTGCCTGGTGGAATTTTGGAAAAAAGAATCCTTTCAGGGAAATCAAGGCATGAATGTCTCATTGCTGTATTTTGTGCATGACATGAGTGCTCAGTAAGGAAACACTAAATCATGCCCCACAGCTATAAACAGCAAGACTCCTCTCCAAGAGATAGAGGTGACTTGTGTGTGTTTGGTGCTAATGTTTTGTGATGAGCAAAATAAAGGGCATTAGAGGGCTTTTATTGCTGGGGAAGAAAAGATATCTTCCTCCTTTTAAAGGAAATAGTAAGCTATGTTTACTTGGAGTGCAGCCCAGGGTACGGTGCTGCCACCAGCTTCTACTGTCATTACTGCTCTCATGGCTGTAGGATTTCTGCCATTAAAGAGCCCCTGTGGGCTTAGGAGTGCATTGGGAAGGGATCTGTGTGTCCTTACTGCCAAACAGGACCCCCAGCAGAGCAGTCTTTGCCTGCAGGAATCCACCCAGGACTGCCCAGAGCTCTACTTGCCCCTCTATGGGCTGCTCCCAGCAGTCTAAATGTCTACACCAAACTTCCATATTCTGGATCTATTTCCTGGATATGAGGACCAAAAAAAAAAAAAAAGTAATTTTTCATGGAAATAATAGTGTGAGTATCATTTACATTATTACTCACTGCACTTTTACATAAAGTTCCTAGAGTCTGACCTTAGAAAGCACCAAAATGACAAAGGACAGTCTGGAGTGAAACTTGCCGGTGCTCTAGAAGCACTGAGCATGTTTTTTTCCCTGAAAATGGATAGTATAGGCAGAAATGGGAGAGTGAATGTTTATTATCTCACTTTATACCAGTAGAAAACTTTTTGTTTTCTCCTCTTGACTGGCATTATTTCCTATTGCTTCTGTATAGCAAGGGTCAGCAACTTTATATTAGATCAAATTCCTTATTGGGAAAAGTTTACTTTTTTCCAAACCTCCTTTCTAACATCCTCATCTTCTTAAATAATTGGTATATTTAGGAATTTGCATTTGCAAGAAGTATACAATATATTGTAAATATGTAACATATCTTACACATTCTCTGTATGCATGTATCTATACAATGTAATTTGTTTATGTGTATCTGCATCTATATTTGTGTAAGGATAATTTTATATTCAATTCTACATAAATATACATGCTTGCACACCTGCATGTACAAATACACCCTTTGAGTGTAATCAAATGTCTACTGTTCTCAAAATATTAGGGCATGATACCCTGATTAAAAATCACTGGACTTACCTCAATGGCTTTCAATGCCAAAAGAGCAGAATTTTCAGTTTTTGGTTAATGCAGACCAGGAAAAGGAGGCATTTGCCCTTTACAATGTGAACTAACTGAACCATGAATTCAGTCTTCTGTGAGGAAAGGGATTGGCAAAATATATCTGTCTTCTAGACCTGAAATGGTAATGTGCTTTTAATATAGGTTAAATTTCACAAAGAGAATCCTAACTTTCTTTCTTTCCCAATGCCTCACTATAAATCAGAAATGAAGGTCCAAATTCCAGGAGCAAAATAAATCTCCAGTCAAAATAAATCCTCTTTTTTTATTATTTTTTGGTGGTTGGAGATGTTATTAAAACTGCCTGAGACCCACAGGATATAAAATGATTGATGTTGTCAGAAAAAATGTCATTAACTCTTCAAAAACAGACACAGATTCTATATTTTGGGTGCTGAACAGGTTACACTTCGAGCTCAGTCTGAAAGAACTGCTAGATATATTGCAACTGTACATTCAAGTGGGAGCACATTTCTTCTTGTCTGGAGCTCAAATCCTGTAATTTCTTAAAAAGTTTTCCCCATTGACATCCATAACATCACCTTGCCATGCTCAAAGAAATTCTGTAAGTGACCCTCAAAGTTATCAAATACCAAAGATATTTAGAGAATAAATATGCAGAGAGTTAACTTTTCCAAGCACACAGCAAAAACTGTATTTATAAATTAAACTACCTGTGATGGCTTTTATGGAAATGGCTTCAAAACTTTGTTTTCAACTTCCCCCCATGCTATGGTCCATGGTCAGGAGCTTCTTCTGCTAGACCAGGCTGCTTAAAGCCCCATCCAGCCTGGCCAAGAACATTTCCAGGGATGGGGCATCCACAGTTCCTCTGGGCAACCTGTTCCAGTGTCTCATCACTCTCACAGGAAAGGTCCTGTAGCCCCTTAGGTACTGGAAGGTGCCATAAGGCCTCAGTGGAGCCTTCTCTTTCCAGGCTGAACAACCCCGGTTCTCTCAGCCTGGCTTCACTGGAGAGGTGCTCCAGCTCTCTGATCATCTTCATGGCCCTCCTCTGGACTTACTCCAGCAGGTACACATCTTTCTTATGTTCAGGACCCCAGAGCTGGATGCAGCACTGCAGGTGGGGTCTCACCAGAGCAGAGCAGCAGAATCTGCTCCCTTGCCCTGCTGGCTGTGCTTCTTTTGATGCAGCCCAGGATGTGGTTGGCTTTATGGGCTGCAAGCACACATTGATAGGTCACATTGAGCACCCAATACCCCCAAAAGAGAGGGGGAAAACTATAGTTCATGCCCCTGCAGGTGTCAGTACTGATGTATCTCACACCAGCTACAAATACCTTGATGCCACGATCAGCTGAACACAAAGTTGCCACTGCAGGCCCCGTGTGCACAGGAGTTTGCTGTCTTGCTGGAAATCACTATCAGGGTTTCACACGGAAAATTGCAGAGACTTAATGTTTCTGTGCTGGTTTCTTGTTGGTGTAAGAGAAACAATACATTGTTTCTCACTCCCATCTTGTCTCTTGTAAATTCTGTAGTTACGGTTTTGTTTCATGCTTTCTTATGTCTCTCACAAGTGGAAGCCTAAAGGGATAGGAAAAAAACCACAAGAAACAACCATGAAATAGGAATGAATCCATAATGAAGTGCAACACTATTGCAAGTTAACCATGTGGCCAGAAAGACTCTTCAATGCTTTTTCTGCTCCTGTCGTTTTTGTGCTCCAAGCTATTTTCTGGGGCTAGGATGAGGGAATCATTGGCAGCTGCATCAGCAATCCCTCTCAAGACCTGGTCAGAGAGGTCATAAGCCAGAAGGAGGGAGAGTTATTTTCTCTGTCTGTAATTTGTTTTCTGTTCATGTGTTTCCTTCGGGCTTTATGGGGGGAGATGTGAATACAAGAATTTAAATAAAATGTTGATTTCCAGTTCCCAGATCTCCTCTAGAATCCTTACCAGTTCTTGCCTCTCTCTGGGTGAATATAGGCATTATCTTTTCCTTGAAATCTATAAGGACATCCACAAGTTTCTGAGGAGTTCAGTGGGAATCTTACTTGTAAAAATCTTTGATATCTACTAAATTCTGCTCCAGTGGGATCAGGATCCCACACACTTGTTATGTACTGTGTTGCTCATCAGCTTTGCCTTAAAACAGTGTATTATGAAAGAAAAAGACTTACAAGTCTTTTAAAATATTGTCAGCATTTATGGGTCAATAAAAGCATCCAGGACTCAGCCTCGTCTTTAAAAGCCCATAGACTGGAAGTCCACCCCTCATCCTGCCATGGGATGAGTTTTATAAACATCTTGTCTCAGTCTGCTTTTAAAACCTCAGATGCTGGTGACTCCATGGCAACTATATCCCATCCACAGGCTCTACTGTCTGTAAAGCTATCTGAAATTTTCTTGCTCCATTGTCAGGCCATACTGTCCCAGCACTGATCAGAGCAGATTGTTCTCCCCCTCTTTGCCACAGTCTCCTATGCATTTGAGGAAAACTGTCATTTCAGTCGATTCTTTCAAGCTAAACAACAATTCTTTTCCTCAAAAGTCATGCTTTTCAGACACTTCTCATTTAAGATAATTTCTTCTGAATTTTTTTTGTGTCCCAGAGTAGTTGTGGCTGTCCAGCTGAGGCCCTGCCAACACAAAACAGAGTTGTAATATGACTTTGTCTTACAAGTTCACCTTCAGATTATGCTGGTCTTTTTCTCGTGAGCATGTCACAGGTGACATTCATTTCATTCCTGATCTACCACAACCCTTGGACACAAATTTTTTGGCAGAATTTGTATCTATTCGGTTGCTTCCAGAATGATTCTGCAGACAAATGTAGATTTCTGCTCACATTGCAATTGAATTATATTCCCTTTGGAGTTTTCCCCAGACCATTTCTCTAATTTGTACATACGATTCTGTATTTAGCCTGCCTTCCAGCAGCTCTGCAGTCCCTGCCAACTCTGGGAAAAGACCATCCTGAAATGAATACTCTTCTCTTTTTCAGAATTGATGCTTGAGGACCCTCCCGAGTCTAGGGAAAGTTATTCCCTGGTATAACACCATTAACTTCATCTGGGGCCTGCTGTTCTTCACGTTGTCAGAGCTTGCAGCACATAAATCAGGTTTTGTGAGAGGTCTGATGATGCTGCTGTCCAGCTTGCCCAAGGAATTCCTCTGTTCCCTTACAAGGCTGGAGCGAGCTAACACTGCTCTGGCTGCCTGAAGAAGGATCTGCTGATGACCATGCTCCTGTTGCAGCATCTGAGATCTGCAAGGTTTTGTGCAAAGTTAAAGGGACAGCAGCTGCTTGCACACGTTTACACAGTAGTTTTGAATGGTGTTGAACGCAGGCACCTGCTGCTTGAGGTTCTCACAACTTCTGCCTGGCTTTAAAGAGAATGTACTCCTGCCTTTTTTCTGTGTTGGAAATGCACAACAGTTCCTCGGGAGACCAAGTGAAGTCAAGGGCGGGATTGTGAATCCCTTATCTCATTGAGGTGTAGTTATTTACACACAGAATAACTTCACTGAAATCAAAGTGGAGTTTTTTAGCTGCATTGTTGCAGGAATGCATCATGAATTTTGAAATCTTTTGAGGCTTCTCTTTAAAAAGCACCTTGAATTCATGTTTCCAGCAGCACAGTAGAAATGGAGGGGTAAACTTACAACATTTATGATTACACACAATTTTTGTGTATATAAATTGCACACAAAGTACATACAACACTATATTACAAAAACTCTCCAAGTGAGCTCTTCTCATTTCTAAAACTGATCTAGCTCCATCCCCCTTCCTGAAAGAATTTTTTGATCTACAAGCCTCTTCCTTAGACAACTCAAACTCTTATCATAAGCCTTTGTTCCGCTAATGCCTGAGATCTCCAGGTGCCTAAAATCATGAGATTGACTATTTGCTCTTCTGTCAGCAGCTGAGCATACCTGTGAAATTCATGCTTCACAGTAACAGCAATGAAGCATTTCATGGAGTTTCCAATGCAGTTTCCTGTTTATATTGGAGTATCTTCTGCCCAGGTAAAGAGAAGAAAGACTGTCTTCCATCCGCAAATTTAGTGGTGCAGTGCAGACAATCTTCTGTGTTTGCCTTCTGCTTTGGGTTGTGAGGAACGTGAGGATGCAGAAACAGTGTAGGAGCCAAACCAGCTGCCACTGAGCCTCCCTCCAGGCACTAGTGGTGACCACGAGAAGGACTGCTGGAGATTTCCCTAGCACTGACGTCACCAGTTAACTTCATTTGTTGTCTTTCTCAGTATTCCTGCAGGTACTGGTACAGATGATTTCCTTCAAATACATTTTGTAATCTCCTGCAGTATGGCCTAGCCTCTCCTTGAAGCTATATTTAGAGCCATTATTCCATTGTGTTCTACACTTTCTCTCTATGCCCTCCATTCAACTTGACTTGAAGGGAACCAGCATAAGACACTTGTCTCTACCAGTACTTCTCAATAGCTTTGCCCTTCTGTGCACATTGAATTGAGGCCAGCAGCCCTATTAAGTTATTACATCTCTAGCCTGGTTAGCTTTTTACAAACCCAGATAATTTCCTGGCAGAACAGACTATAGAAGTAAGGCCACAGAAAATAACACGTAATTTAAGGCATGAGATGATGCAAGAAGAGCTAAATATAGCACAGTCTTGTACCTGTTGAGAAAAAAAAAATCTATGCAGCAAATCTGGTGGTTTTCTCCCCTATAACCCAGCACTGAGGATTCTTAATTTGGCAGCAGACTGTGGTCTATTGTCTTTTTGTCTTTCTCTGAGCATCATGCACTGATTTCTTGGTGAATTTTTTATAATCTTTCTGAGGACTTGAGGAAGTGTTTTTCTCATACTCCCTCATGTTTTGTGGGGAAAAAAAAAGAAGTAAAAATAGTTGCATAGCTCACAGTTTCCCTTACCTGGTTGCACAGATGTTCTGTGATAGATTCATGCTCTTTTATTAGTTATCTTTATCCAGGTGAAACGTCAGTTGCACAAGTGTCTAACTCTCCTCAGGGCTCATTGACCTGCAGATGAGAATATCTCAGGCTCGGTCTCCCCCTAAATGTTGTTCATCTCAGTATTGCAAGCCCGAAGGTCCTCTAAGGTTTAGCCCTTAATTTGTCTTCTTCGTTCATTCCCCACAGACATGATAAAGTTCCTACTTCATAGCCCCAGGGTGCTCTGAGGAACAGTGTGTTCCTCTATTCTTGTGAAGAGCTCGGTTGCTGTAATAACAGAGATAACTGCACAGACCAGCAGATATTGTATAACCATTTACCCCGATAGCACAGAGCACTGCAGACATGTTAGAAAGCACTTCAGTTTATCCGAGGGCAAAGGAGGCTAAAACCATACCTATTGAAAATTCTAGCACACCTCCCTAACACAGAGGGCTATTCCAAAGCATCCAGTTTCGTATCTGATTAGGTTAGCTTGACATGCCTTCTGGAAACTGGAGAAAAATATATATCGATCAGCTACAGTAAAAGTTCCTTAAGAAGCTCTTAGAGGAAAGTTAGGCTGACAAAAACATCAACAGAGTGCTTGAAACCTCAGAAGTGGACTGTGAGGCATTACACCTGTCATGACTCCAAACTTCAGTCAGGAATTTGCAATGCTTAAAATAATGCTAAGAAAAAAAAATTGAGCTTTTTCTGATTTTAATGAATACAAAAATGTCAAAAACAGGGTTTTGGCATGGATCAGCCTCAGAAAAAAATATAACTGTTTCTGAGTCTTTTCCTTTGAATAGAAGTACAGGGTTCAAAAATTTAAACAGCAGGCTATGAATATCTTTAGATAAAGGTAAACGTGACATAACTTGTTCCTTCCAGAGCTGAATCTACAAAACAACAATCCAAGAGTGTGACTGCGTTCTTGACATTAGAGCAATAGACAGCCAAGCAAGAGCAATTACCCAACCATATATTACTTCTTTTGATATCAGTGGTTGAGACTGAAAATATTCTAAAAAAATCCCTGGAAATTGGAATGGCTCTGTTTTCATTCCTCATGTCTTTACAGGGTCTTGATGAAATGCAGAAAAGTAATCTCCTCCACGGACTGACTGGCTTGGGCCCAGGCAGGACACTATAATCCCTCTCAACCATAAATATTTCCTCACAGACAAGCGTGATCAGGAAACTTGCCTACTAGAGAAGATGCCTTCTGTTTTCACATTTCCATGCATGGGGGTGAAGGGTCCAAATTGTAAGCCTTACATCTCAGTGGGAGTTAAGACTCCAGCGAGTTAACTCAGCCCTTCTTCCACCTGAGAAATTTTATTTACTTCCCATTATCAAGGAAGACCGCACAAAGTAGCAGCTGGGGCTCGTGGGTCCCACTCGGTGTCTTGATCACTGAGAAGCCAGAGAACAAAACATATCTTTAGTCATCTAACACAGAGTTTCATCTAAATCTGAAGTTAAACATAATTGTTAAAGTACTTAAAGATCTAGAGTCTTACGAAACAATCAAATTTAGGAATGTGAAAAAGCATAGTTAGTTTTATAATTTCCATGCAGAAAACAACCAGGAAAAAGCAAAAGAGAGCACAGAGGAGTAAATCATGTACCTCAATGTGATAAACTGTGATAAACCATGTCTTGTTGGCTTTCATTGAACAATATCTGTCACCATCACTGCAGAAGGATGAGGCTGGGTGTAAATAAGGATAATTTAGGTACCTCATAGCTTTCATTGCAGCATTTTTAGGAGTTCATAAACCTGCTGTGGCTTGAGAAGACAAACATTTTTAAGGGTAAATATTTGCTGTCCAAAAGCGTAACTGACAACAGAAAACAAATGGAAAATTAAAAACTAGCTTGTAAGAAAGTAATTCATTGCTTCTCAGCTTATTTTATTTTAGTAATATAAATTATTGCTGGGCAATAATCTCTGAATTTATTGCCAAGTGATCAAAGACACTGCCCTATGGATACTTCAGAAAGCTCATCCTCTGGCTGATGATGCACAGAGGCACAGTCAGGCAGAAAATTCAAAATGAGAAGAACATGTGCATTTCAAAGTCAGTGGCATTTAATGAGACACAAATCTACTTTGATTTCCACATTCTCCTTCTTAAGTCTGATAAAGATTTCAAGCATTTATCTTAAGCTTCAAATAATGCTTCCTCTGGAGGGGAAAAAAAAGAATGTCTCTGGCAAACTGAAATTCACCAGGAAGTTTGTTACCACAGCATCCTGGCTTTGTCCCTATGTGCAGCTGGCCATGTCCTTACCTGTTGAAATTGCAAGAGCCACCCTTGTGAACACAGCTGCAAGTGTGCGCTGGCCAGTACCAGTTTGAGCAATGCTTGATAAAGTACAGCCTGCTGCCCTCCAGAAACTGCTGGAATTGCTTTGGTTAATAACTGCTTCTCACAACATATCTTCTGGGAATCCTGCCTCAGTGGCATAAGCCTAATAAATTTTTTATTTTATTGCCTAATAAAAGGGACTTTAAAGACCATGTGGATCTGTAATTGAAGATTCTAGGCTTAAAGAGAGAACAATTTTATTGGAGCACAAGGGACATGGTGTTTGTTATGAGAGCAGAGCCTACCCACATCATAATTTCTGCACAGCAGATGTGGAACAAACTGATACAGAGGAATGGCTGGAGACAGTCCCAGTAGCCCTGGATCAGTGCTGAAGAAGTAGGAACAAAAGCAAGTAAAAGGAGCCTTTTCTAAGTTTTGTCCCTTGTGAGGCCAGCTTCCCTCCAGCCCCCACTCACCAGGATCACCCTGACTCACCGACCCCTCTCCTGCAGCCTGACCTCAGCTCTGTTGGGGCAGCACAGGCACCTCACAGACAACAACAGCCCCAAGTGGCTCTTGTCAGCCTCGGCTCTGGCAAACTGAGCTGGGCAGCAGCCTAAAGCTCGGCCCTTTCCCACTGTTCACACGTACACCTTCACTCCCTGGCTCCAGCAGAGAGAGAAGGATGGGATTCCCCACACATCCTGCTTCTGGGCAGGGGCTTTATTCTGACCTTAGCCTGCCCAAGAAAAATGCTTAAAAAGGATGTATTTCATAATGGGCTGAAAGCATGTGGACTGCAGAGTTCATGTGATATAATATTTTTAAAAATGCATCGAAGCCTGTCTTGGTTCATTTAATTTGTAGGCTTTCACATTTAAAAGTTCTGCAAACCAGTTGAGGCTGGTTGTCTACAAAGTTTAGTTGATTGATAAAGTATTCCTCAAGTAATCTTCTGTCACAGAATGTATAATTGAAGCATACTGCTCATGTCTGTGACTACTCTAAGGAGGTGAGTTAGTGTTGTTTTCTTTCCAAAAAATGATTTCATTTATAATTTTTTTTAAAATAACATCACACTGTACCACCCTGTGTTTAGTTAAAGAAATATGGACACATGAGTGTCAGGGAGAGGGTAGATTTATGCCCATGATCATGCATATGCAATACATTTCTTATCAAATCACGCTTTGTTAGTTTGTATTTCTCCAAAATTTCCTGATCCAGTTCTGTTCTGGAGGAATTCTGACTCATTTACCCTTATGGGCTAAAAGATCACAAGTTAGTGTTTCATGGTGACTTAAATACAATAAATTTGCAACTACATCTCACTTCGAGTTTTTATTATTTCTGCCATCAGTTCAAAGGAAATATTGGAAGGGAGAAGAATGTTGCAATCTCCTCTTCATCAAAGTCTGCTAGCCTGGTGACGTTGTGTAAAATCAAGATGATATTGTGACACAAAGTCTCTATTCTGGAAGAGATGTAGATCAGATCGGTGGTAAGAAAATGATCAAGAACTAACTGGAGTGGAGACATTGTTGACTGGACATCACAGTTTGATTGCAAGATTCGGACAGGCTAAAGGTAAAATCCTTGAAAAAGCTATTTTAGGATATTTTTTATCAACAGCCTGAATGAATTTTCAATATACAGGAAGATAAATATATGAAGGACAGGAAGAAATACTCTGAGAAGAGGAAGAAAATTTACTAGAAGAAAAATATAAATTGGGCATGAAAAGGTCAAGCACACAAAAATTTGCTGAAAATTGGGAGTGTGTTGAGTAGCATAGAAGGCACTTTAGAATATTACACAGATTCATTTTACTTAATCATTTGTGTGCTTTGATGACATAGAAATCAAAGGCTATTCTAGAACATATGAAAAATTGAAATTTTCAGTATCTGTTGAAATGTGTGTGCCAATCTAAAAGTCATAGCTGAGGAAAATTGAATCTTTATTGACCGGAAAGAAACATGAAGCTGATTTAGAGAATACAAAGTCTTTCACAGATCAGGAACTAGAAGGGATTAATTTATTAATACAATTATATAAGGACTGAGGGAACATATTATTGTGTTTTACAAATATAATTTGGAAAGAAACAAAGCTAAATGGCAATATTGATACAAGAACACATAAGTATGAATTCACAAAAAAAAAAAGGTTTCAAATTAAAAGAAGGTTTCTTATCATAAGACTGGTGGGAATATGGAATAACCTGCCATTTGGAGTAGTGGAGACAACAAAAGATACACATTTAATCATTTGAATGCTATTTTAATAGATATTGTCTGCTGTCACCTTCAATAAGTGAAAGCACCTTTTCATCTAGAATGGCATACAGATGCTTCTTCCCAGGACCACAGCAAGATTAATTACTGAGTGTTTCCTCTTGGTTTTTGGCATTATTCATTACTGCTTTTTTCTGGCAAACATTAGCTTTATCATTTCTTCTGTGCCTCACACATTTAAAGAATGGTCTTAAGTTGTACTCAGCCATGCCAGCACATTCTTCTACCTGACATCTTTTTCCCCTTCAAAATTTCTAATTTAGAACAATCATAACATTTTTATTGTGTCATTATACTTTATGGATTGGGTTCTCCTTTTCCTTTGCACTTGGCTGAAAGAAGGATGCTTAAACCTGTTTTGGTGAATCAGTTTACTTCTTAATAAAATAGATTGGCAAAAATCAGTTTACTTCCTAATAAAATAGACCAGCAAAACTGTAAAAGTGGGGTCAGGAGGAGGAACAAGCATCCAGAGACTGGAGCTCCTGTTACTAACATCATTTTGCATGTGGCGTGTTGTAAAACTATTTGTGGATATTGGTTGCTTTCACCATGATTTTTCTTTCTTTCTATGCCATGGAGATGAATAAAGGCAACAAATTGTCTTCCCTTTGCCTGCCACTTCACAGCAAATCGTGATGCCTGCCTGAGCACTTAGGAAATTACCATAGCTCATCTCAAGTCAGAATAACTTTTTCTGAACGGTGCAGGTGTCAAAGTCACCCCTTCTCTTTCAGGCCAGATGGAGTCCTGGAGTGACTGCTTGTCTGTATTTACTGGCTGTGAGAATTGCTTAGGTACAAGTATTACCTCTCTCTACAAGCCTGGTCTTTCTTAAAACTGTCTGTGGGAGCCTTAGGAACGAGAAAACAGCTAAAGGGAGCAGAAATGCACTTTTGTGTTACTATGCAAAAGAACTGGACAAGAATTAGTACTTAAATTCTTGCTGGCTAAAACAGTTGGCAGTTGTTCCCCCTGCCCCCACCTCCCAAGGCTCTAATGGTATTTAAGTGGTCCCTGCTGTTACTCCTTGCCATTTAGAGCAATGTGTTCATCTTCTTCCCTTCAAGTGAGAGCAACTTAAACTACAAAACAAGTTTTGGCCCCAAACACAGTGCATGGGTGAGACCCACAGCCTCACAATGGGTTCTGATAAATGCCTTTTTTGAAGAACCAGGAGAATAGCACCACTCTCACACATTTAATGCAAGATGCTGCCAGTTCTGGATTCACTGGTGCCTTCTCACTCACCTGCGCTATGCTTTGTGGCGTTAGGACCATAAACTATTTGCAAAACAAGTTTGCCCAGTCTCATACATAAAGTGCCAACTTCAATGTCTCCTGGGGCTTATCACTTTAAAAAGACTCAAGTTGTTTACCTGACATCATTAGGGTTTAGATTCAACCTATAAAATTATTTTCCTAATGCAGGAAACTTGAAATGGTGAACATGAAATAGAAAAGGCCTTAAGAATTCCTGTTCAAGGAATCAAGAGGAACAAGGTGCTGTGTCCAGGTGCTGTAAAATGACTTGCCCTCAGAAAAACAAATAATCCAGTGTTGCTTACATGACTAGTTTGCCACCAAGATTTCGTTATTGTCTCTGCCTAGTGAGCCGTGTGACATCAGTATGGTGAGTCAACTGTGAGGGACCCTGCAAAAATGCAACACCTTCAATTGAATAAGCCTTGAAACTCGCCATTTGTTCATTTATATTTTCTGGCACACCCTGTAGCTATACCTTAAAGCCAATGATCTATGTGAAGTTTTAAATTGCACATCCAGGTAATTTGCCATAATCCCAACTGACTGAAGTGCAGTACATTTCACAAGGGAAATATGGAACACAGTGACTTGTAAAGCTTTGTGCTGGTAGCCAGTAGATCCTCATGTCAAAACATCAGAGAGAGTGGGTGTTGTTTTTTTATCTCTGTATTGACAGTATTTTATTACCTTTGCAGTTCCTTTCCCAAGCAATAACAGAAAGACAAAAATGATGAGTCTCACAAATTTTGAAGTGTCACCCAATTGCTGTTTCTGTTACAACAGTTTTTATTAATCCTCTTTTTCATTTTTTTTTCTTGTTAAAATTTATGTTCAAGTCACGTTCCTGTGTTTATTCTGGGGTTGGGGCAAGCACTGCGCAACTGTCTGTGCATAATTGTGCAATCCTTCAAGGGCACTGCCCTCCCTTGCCACCCCATTCTCACTCCCAAGCCTGCCCTGGGGAGGAAAGCAGCAATGTGCAGTTCAATGTACCCACTGGCTAAGCCATGATACTTCGAGGTCCGAATGGAAATCAGCTGCCACCCCCTTTCCCATATGATCAAGTCTGGCAGGAAAAGTATAATCACTAATCTGGATCTAGTTGCTAATTTTTTTGGTAGGTGGTAGACCATGTGGTGAGAGGGTTTCTTATCCTTTCGGTCTCTGGTACAGCTGTGTTGTGCACACAATGCTTTAACCCTGAAGGATTAATCTCCTGCTTTGCAGAGGATGTTCAGGAAGTAAAGCTGGCAAAGAGCAAATGTCAAATGAATTTATCTTACCTACTTAGTGAAGCAAGGTCACAGAAGGATGAGAAAGTGATTAATTTATATGGTCTCTGAAAACGGAGCTGCCACTGTAATTCATTGGTTTAATGTGTTATTTTTAATTATACGGCTATAACCACCTATACTATGAAAGTAAAATTGGTTGTAAATGCAAAGTCAAGGCACCCAAGGAGCACCTTGATGTGTTACAAGCAGAGTGCAATGCCTGAATTTTGACAGAAGTCTGCCAGCTTGCACAGAGGGCTAAGACCCATTCCTGATCTCCTTTCCTATTGCCTTTTCAACCACATGATCTATGAAAAGCACATCATTTTGAAAACTGTCTTTTCATCTGAGTGCTGATGTACTTTAAGTGGATATTACTTACATACTGCTATTACAGCTTTTTTTTTTTCCCAGTAAAACCTCAATGTCAGCCTTGACTCATCAGCTGCTGGCTACTGACATGTATTTGTGTCTTTTCACTACCTTTCATGTAGCTATCAGATTTGCTAGGCTAATGACCTTTAGGGGATCTAAATCTAATTTCTAAATGACTTCTCATTAGATGCTACTGCACGGGTAGTTAACTGTATCAGCAACACAGGATTCATGGGGAATTCATTTCTGGGAGGAATATCTAGCCTCTGATTTTACGTTAAGTTTTTAAAGCTTTTGAGCATTTTAAAACTTTTTAAAAAATGAAAAAAAATTATAAAGATTTGGAAGGAGAAACTTGGTTTTCTGATTCTTTGTATTTTTTTCTATTTCTAGATTAGTTTCAGAATAAATAAATACCATAATTTTATTTTCATTTAAAAAAAACCAACCTCCAAAAAAGGAAAAAAATATTAATTTGTCATTTATCTTTTTGTTACTTTTCATTGTCTCTTGCAGATGCTTGAAAAACCTTTGAGATCACCCACCAGTGAGTTCAAACACAAACATCCTACACAGTGAAGATCTTTGAAATCACTTTGTCCTTAGTTGCTGCATGTATTTATTTTGATGTTTCAGCAATTGGAAAATCAGTGAGTCACCTCTCCACAAATAAAGCAACTTCATGTACACGACCATAAACTGAGACAATATGGGTGTCTTATCTCTGACAGGGAAAATTGGGAAATTAGGAGTGATATCACGGCTACACTTAATTTAAGGTGAGAGTGCTTTAATGTAATTTAGATTTGTAGAGTGTGGTACCTGAGAAGTGAATAAACTTTTTTCTTCACTTCCACCATGCTCAACATTCAGGTTTTTGTGTTTTACAACCACTTGGGCTATTCTCTTTCCCCATGTTCATCCCTTAGCACTTTCTGGCTTCTGAACTCATCAGAATCCAGGACTCTGGGCACATCCCAAGAGAGATCAGCTTTAGAGATTCAGGAAGGAGTCCTTTATATGAGAAAGGATAAGATTTACACCCCCAAAAATTCATTGTACATATGTACCAAGTCACACACAACAACAGCAGCGTATATTGATACATCCAAATGATAAAAGGAGAAACCACACAGGAAATAGATAATCATATTATTGTACTAGATATCTGCTCAGCAGATGTCAGAATGGTTGATAGCCTGGGAATGACTAGACAAGAGAACAGATAACACTATTATGCCACTGTCTAAACAGTCACAATGCAAAGAAATTGCGTTTTAGTGTGAGAGGTCAGATAAAATTTTGTAAAAAACCCACACATGTTCAATCTCCAAGCTTAAAAATAATTGGTTTTGGAAGGTAGAAATTTGGGGGAAGCTGTATGTAGAGTTAGTGGAGCCATCACTTGATTATGTTTCAGTCAGACTAGAAGGTCACACAGCAGGGCTTCATGCTAAAGTCTGACTCTTCTCAAAACACACAGCTGACAGCTGCCACACATAATGTAATTTATGTATGTCTTACTATAATTTTCTAATTTAGTCAGTAGTCTGCAAGAGGAGGAAGGTTTCTAAAGTAAACTTTTTATTTTTTAAACTTGTTGAATTAGCAAGAGAAGTAAGATAAGCTACCTTGTTCTATCTCCCCAGTCAAAGCAATACATTGGCATTAGAAAAAAAAGAACTATTTACAGTTAATTCCAGTATTGCCTTGCTGTGGAATGCAAGAAATAAATAGCACAAGTGGTAACAGGAGTAGGTTTGAAAATACCCCTTAATATGTCAGACCAAACTGAGGACATGTAAAAAATCCATTCTCTAGTTGTACAGATAAGATGTATATATTACATGTAACCCATTACTTTTTTCCCATAAATTACGTTTGAAAATGAATTTTTCCTTTTTTTACTTTCAAGCAGGTGTAGGAAAGCTTTTCAAACTGAGGAAGATGATTTAATCAATGTCCGCATGCTTCAGGGACTTCAGAGGAGGGCCATGAAACCAGGGCAAGTACTGAAAAGTGTAATACTGTCTGACTTCTTGAAAAGAAGGTTGAGAAATGGTTTGGATCCTAGTCTATTAGTATTTTCCCATGGATTATGTGGGATTTTTCAACATAATAAATAGAGCATAATGAAATGCTGGTTTTAGATGTCAAATATAGAAAATTATGTCTAGAAACACATAATAAATCCAGGCTGATCAATTAACCACCACTTAACCTTTAAAATAAGATTAGATTTTCCTAGAAGACTCTTCTTCTGGAGGAAATTCTGTATCTAATATGTATCCACACAAGTGTGGGCCCAGGCTACCTGAAGTTTAAAGATGCTCTGTTAAAAAACATCAAACTCTGTTAAAAACATGTTTTTAAGCTTTGGTCATCAATATGACACTTAAATTAGTTCTTAGGTTTGGGGTTTGCGTAAATTCCTTCCTCAGACCTGGGATATTGAGGTACTTTTGTTTTCCTCTGTTCTTCATCTGTCATGAGCAAGGCAGAATTTATCTGGTGTCCCCAGATCAGTAACACCCTGTGCATTTGTGTCGTCAGGCAGTAGCACACAGTGACTGCAATTTTACCCTGTGGAAGCCTTTGCAAAAGAATATTTGTACAAAACATGATGGCTTGCAATGGTACAGGTCAGAGTAGAAGAGGCAGTACTCCCACATGGATGCAAACTGCGTGTAGCGAAGCATCTCTGTGTGCTGTCCTGAAGAAGTAGCATGCGGATTTGAGTAAAAAGGCTCAGAAATGGCTTATGGCATATTTTTAAGGGGCAGCATGACATTCGTATTTAATGAAAGCCAGGAAAAATATTTTTTAATTTGATGTACATTAAGAGAAAATACAAAAATAAATGAGGGTGTACTGACCCCACCACATGTTTCTATTTTCATTGAATGAGCTGCCTTGAAAAAGAATGGGAAGATTTATGAAACCAGCAACTCTCATACACCAGGCACATCTCAAAATAAGTAGGTATGAATAATCAATGATCACTTCTTTTCCTCAAAGTACAGTACTTGTTGTTGTGCCCTATTTCTAGGAAAGCATGTTTAGGCATCATCTACTCCTAACACTTTATTACTTCTCCAAACAACTATGCTACTCTGTCTGTCTAGCCAAGATTTTTTTTTCTGTCTCCGATTAGTCAAGATTTCTCTCCCATCAAAAATTTTATAGTGTGCAAAGGAATGAACTAGAAATAATAGGGCAGATGAGAAAGTTTTTTAAACCTTTTATTATTCTAAAGGATGAGATTTGTTTAAAGCACTTACTTTTAAAACAGGCAAAGCATTTGTGTATGGCTGAAAAAAGCATTGGAGCATTCCACTTGTAGAGTTTTGTATTAACGTGAGAAAAAATACTTGTCTAGAATCAGCTAAGCATTGAATCTGCCGTGCCCATCTGGCAGAAATAGCACATTGTGTAGCAAACACTGAAGATCTGAGAAGCAATGTAACACCAGCAGGAACTGAGGATGCTGCTGTGACTGAATCCACTGTCCAAAATGAAGCTGACAGAACCCCCTCAGGGTGATTACGCGTTTGACATAATCCCTACTGAAAAAGGAAGTCCACGACAGGAAAGTTTATGACCCTGTCATGATCCCATTCAGACTCAGCATAACCTAGGGATGGTATCTAGCTAATGGATTAACTTTCTGCTCATTTGTTCTCCTGAGAGAAAAGGTTATCTGCACAGCTATAATGTGTCTACCCAATGGGCAAGTTTTTTTGGTAAACTGATTTACTGCTAAGTTACACTGAGTGTTTGACTCTATCTCCACCTTTTGGGGGAGCTTAGCCACCTAATTCATCTGTAGCCACTTACCTGCATTCTCCCACACCATGGTATTTTGAGAGTGGAATGAACCCCAGGCAAGCAGCTCAGTTAAAGCAGAACCAGAGTCTTCTTATAACAGCAAAAGGCACGAAAACGGGTTTGGATAAAGAGACAATATAGAAGCTGCCTAAAGCCACTAGGTTTCTGAAGGGTAAAAAGGATGCACAGAGTGTGACTCAGGCAAGTACAGGGAAGAATTAATGAGCTGGTGAATGTATTAAACTGCCAGACTCCAATAATTCAAAGGAAAAACAAACAGTTACCACTATCCAGCAGCTGTTTGGAATTGATTGAACTGGGCATAGACTATTCATCTGGAGGAAGAGAAACAAAATTTTACCTTCAACAGTACCAGCAGTTTGGGTTGGGCCCTGTGCAGAGCTGACAGTGTCAGGCTGGTTTGTGAGCTGCTCAGCTGCTCTAATAACAAGTCTGACAAATAAACCTCCTACTGATTTTAATACCATGGTAATAATAACGAAGGGCATTTTAATTAAGAAACCTCCTATCTTACCACAGTCTCAGCCTTTCACAATTCCATAATTTCTGTTTTCTTTCACCACCTTGACACCAGGATGAGGTTTACACTGCCATTTGGGTTACTCAGTAATTTAGAAATCTTCTCAGTAGCACAGGGACAAGAACTGTTCCCTTTAGTTTTTCTCTCTCTGCTACACTAGCCCAGATTATTCAGCACAGTGTCCAGTACAGTTTAGCTGGACAACACAGCTCTGTGTTTATAGGAATTTGTCTTTTGACCATTGGTTCCACCCTGTGTTTGACTTTTGACACAGCATGATAAATTACCAGCTTTGCTTACATGTTCAGTCGCTTGCCAATCTCCCCCTCTGCCGTTTAGCTCCCACACTGAGAAAAGCTGTTGAGTGATAATTCATGATATGTTTTCGTGGTGATTGTTCAATGATAACTACAAACACATGGTGCTTTGCCCAGCATTTAAAATATTTTGCAGCTGAGCCACAGTCCACCAAGGGATCTTTGTCCTGCTCTTCAGACAAAGCAGATACAAAGACACAGAAGTAATGGCCCAAACATGGGACCAGCAGGACAGCTCCTTTGGCTTGTGAGTTGGAGAAAGGATGTCCCTACGCTCCAGAGAGCATCCCACAAGATGGTGTGGCAAACCTCACTGGGCAGAGGTTGCAGGCAGTCCCAGCAGCTGCCTGGATGCCCACCAGCAGCACCAATGTCCCACCTGTGGGGCGAGCTGAGCTGTCTACGCCACTTCTGTCTGCACAGTAGCTCTCAGTCCCTGAGGGTGGCTTAATGTCCCGCCTGTCCTGCACGAGAGGTGTGGCTTCTGCAACCTGCTGAGCACCTGAGTATTCCCCACCTTTCCCTTTCACCGGTTGCTGTCTACAAGTGCAGGTGTTCTCTCACTAACACAAAGCAACATGGTTTTTTATAAGGTGTTTTACCCACTTTGAGCTGAAATATGAAAAGTGGTTTTGGAGGACTTCTGTTAAAAAACACTTCACAGGATGCTTTTGTGCTGAAAATCCAACGAGTAATGACTATATGTCAAGCTGAAACAATCAAATCCTTCGTTATGTAATGCTGGTGTTTCACATGGTTGCAATTAAACTGCAAATTTAGTTCACTTGTACTAATTTAACATTGATCCTAATCTGCCTGCCTTGTCATTTTTATAACTATTGATTTTAGGAAGAATTTGAGAGAATAGCTTATCCAACTGGTCTAATGAATTAATAATACGAATAAGATTGAGTATAAATGATGTAATCAACAATTTTAATTTTATCAAGGCTGTAATCAGTCAGCCTAACAAACTTTTTTTTCCCCCCAGTCAAAAGAATGGGGCTTTTTGGAGAGCTACAACAATGTGAGTGAACAGAGTGAGATGACTTTAATGTAACTTTAATGAACCCTTATTTATAGTTCACTAATTTATTTCCCCCTGTTTGAAAACTTCTTAGATGCTATGCAGATTTTCTTTATCTTTGTGTCTACAATAATGAGCAGGTTTTGAAGCCATGTACACATCTTATTCCGGGTATCTTTCACTATTGCCTACACATTGTCCTTTTGGTAATAGGTCTATGTCCAGTGATCAGCACCAGACACAGGCGTCTCAGTGGCTCGAGTGCTGGCACTCTTTTGGGTTACAATTTAGCAAGGCTGCAAATAATTATCATCTAAAGAAAAATCTTAAAACTAAACCAGGATAATGTAACACCAAGGATTTTTGTGATTTGAAAGGAAAAAAAAGTCAATAAAAGCTGCTGAAAATCTTCCAGTGCTATGATTATGAAACTGGACTCTCTAGAGAGATACTGGGTATGGTGGAGGTATACAAGTCACTTTGAAGAGCAGTAAATTATTCTACATGTTTTTTCAGACTGGTGATCAAAACTATTCTCTGTAGGCTCAACCCGTAATCTTATATCCATTCAGGTCGATGGATGTCACCTATGAAAAGTTTGAAAGTGGAATATGACTTAATGAAAACAAAATCTGTTGTTCAGCTACACTCTTAAACCCACACTTATTTCTCATATAAGTCAACGGAACTTAAATGCTTTGCCAAATGGGAGCTTACACATCTGACTCTCCAATTCTCATTCTTTCAGAGTAATACTTAAAGGGTCAGACCAACCAAAGTTATGTCATCTCACCCTTAGCTGAGTACAATTCAAGAATAGGTGTATGGGCTTGGTAAGATCTGAATCCTTGCTTGTGAGCTTCACATCTCCTGGGAAGCTGGCTGGGGTGATAGCTAAGATGGGTAAAGTATTGGGCTTCTCAGAGCACTTACAGCCTGTCATGACAACTAAAGATCCACAGGTTTTTACCAGGTGGTCCTTTGCAAAGCCCAGGGGTCACAAGTGGGTATATAGTAGTAGAAAGACCCATTTTTCTTTCCACTGAAACATTATCTACTTGTCCACAGAAAAGCTGCTTTCAGAGTTAGAGTAATGTAGATGTCAGAGTGAACTGACAGCAAATATCGAAAGCAAATTCCTGTATCAGGCACAGCCAACATCAAAGTTACTGATTAAAAATAGTTCCCCTGGAAGATGAAGTTCCATTCTTCCCCTGGAACTACTTTTTCTGCTTTACTTCTGGGATAGCATAGACCATTGTCAGAGACAGGATACAGGGCTGGATGTATCTTTGACCCAGTACAATTGTTTTTGTGTCCTCATGACATCCTTTGACTGCAGACAGAACTGGGCAGGTACACACTAACCGTACCGAAATAAATGAAAGCCCCTCAACCATCTGTTGCTGGAAGAGTTTCTGCAACAGTTTCTGCTGTTTCAACGGGACTGAAGCCAACATTTGCAGCTGCTTTATAGTTTTCAGTAAACTTGCTGTTGCAGTTTCATCACCCATGTCAGGCTCTCCTCATCCTCACATCTTAAAAGCCAAATTTGGAAAAGTCCAGAAACAATAACTCAAGTACTTATCCAAACCTGAAAGCACAGACCACATGTTAAGTTGAAGTCAAACTAATTCACTTCCTGACATTTGTTCTTTAATTTTCATTGGTACCTGTTAATAAAGCATATACAGAAAACAGAAGAGATTATTTCAAACCCCCTTCCTGCTGGGACTGTTCCCAGGCTTTTGATGTCCACAGTGTCACATGCTCAGGAAGTCACACATACTCCTTGTTTCCTTTCCTTTTCCTCTACTACGTGAAATCAGGAGAGTGCTAATCCTGCAGGTCACAGGGCAGAGCAGAGGTGTGTGAGTAAGTTCTGAATAAACCAGCTGATGTACTGGAAGCATTCATGCTACAGCAGCACTGAACTGTGCACAGTTAGATCAAACTTTCTAGTTTTCAGTGGAAAGCCTGACAGAAAGTCCTCAGCAGCCAATAGAAAACACTTCACTGCTTCCTGAAAATGTCAAACCATGTACAAGTATTTGAAACAAACATTACACACACTTCAAAGACTCTGGTTTGCAGAATTTGATCAGCAGAGCTAGAGTTATGGGTACAGCTCATGACAAAATGCCTACAGTCACACAAAAACTTAAGATCTTCCATTGGACTTGAAATGAGTATTGGGTTTAGTTGCTGCTGGAGCTTGGATTAATAGAAAGATGTAAAAGGGCATATTGATTATCAAAATACAAAGTATTCTAACAACAGGCATTTAGTTTCATTAAAATAGTAATTCTATAAAAGGAGGAATTCATAAGTTCAATCTAAAAATAATTTGGTTTGAGACATGATGGGTATTAATATGTGTCAGTAGTCTGTCCATAAAATGCAATGTATACACGTTTGTCAATTATTTTCTTATGCAGTAATCTCCATAAAACACAGCTTGGTGTACAAAAATTTGCTTCAATTTAAATTAATTCTACACAGGGAAATATTTTTTTTTGTATTGCCTTACACACAATATTGTGATAAACACAAAAAGAATAAAATTGATGTTTCTAAACTGACTACATTTGGCAGCTTCAATAAATGTTGAGATTGTCAGAATTATTAATGCCTTTTGGATTTCAGTGACTTAAATCTGCAGAGTCTGGGCATAGGCACTTAAAAATGGCAGCCTTTGTTCTAAACAAGAACTACACTAAATTCTCAGGAAAGGCCTTTGAAGTAGAAAGTGTTATTTTTTTTATCCTACCTATCATTCTAAATGGACGATGAAATCAATGGATGAAAAGAATATCCTTGTTTCATGAATGACTACCCAGAAATAAAATGTAGCTTCATTCTGTATGTCGTCCTGGGCACTAAAATCTCTTACATAAACAAAAGACTGCTGTAAGCATTGATTCTTGAGAGTCCATGGAGTTCTCTCATAACTTTGCTACAAATACAAAAAAATCTAACATAAGGACTTCCAAATAAGAGCTGTGGTTTTGGGACATGCATGAAAGTTAAACTAAGACCAGCTCCTATGCAAATATATCAAAGATGATGATGGAAATGTCCAAGCCAAGGGAAATTGTGTTTGGTAGTATAATTATCAACCTGTCTTCTCTCTCTGATCTCTTTTCCCGCTTAAATAATTTCTTCCTAGCAATGTTATCACCATTCCTATCTCTGTCACTTTTATTTCTTAATCATTAGTTGGTCCTGCATAGTTAAATTATTCTGTCACCTGCCTACTGCCTTTGCTACACTCTCCTTTACTACCTAGTCACTCTCCTTTGTATTCCACCTCTGCCTTTTCACATTGTTCTTTCCCCATTTTCTCTTTTTTTTTTCTTTTTCCAGAGAATGAACCCATTTCTTTTAGCTCATTTACCACTTTGCTTTTTTCCCTCACTGTTGTTTTCTCTTTTTCCTGCCTTGACTTACACACTTTTTAAAATCAGCAGGCTTGTTTACACATTGACTATTCTTCTTCAAGCTATTTCACTGGCACTTTTTCTGAAACACATGGCAGAAGCAAGGCATTACCCCAGAAGTGTGAACAGGAGCACACTGTCTCACAAGTGATCATTTGTTTTCAAGGCAAAGCAAGTGACTGAACCACACAGACATACAGAAATACTTCACTGTTCACTTGAAGCAATCACAAAGCAAAACCAAAACAAAATGAAAAAAAGGAATGTAACTGAATTATTAAAAACATTATCTCCTAGTCAGGAAATACCTAATTTAGATGAAAAACAACTATATTTGGACTCAGTACTTTCTGTAAGAGGAAATAAGAGTGTAATGTGACTGCTCAGTGAAATAGTTCAGAGTCCATGACACTCACAGATTCTCTCTCTCCCCCACAAACTCTCAAGCTCCTTTCATCCAAGAATTTTTCTCCCTCCCTTTCCAGTTGCTTCTCATCCTCCTAGACTTGGTCCAGCCTATGCAGCCACTGTCTGCTCTGTCTGCCACCACAGCTTCGTGCAGATTGAGTGTTCAGAGCAGCAGCAACACCTTGAAAAGAGTACTGGCATAAAAGAGGGAGGGCTGAGTTATGCTCACGTTCTTCAAAATAAGAGCACAGTTGCGAAAATGCTGGTCAGATTAAACATTTAAATATATCTCATTAAGGAAAATTAGCACAAGAGATATGTTTATTTACCTCTATGGGTCTCTGTGAAGCTGCCAACTGCTATGGAAATGTTATGTATTTTATTACTGTGTTAGACAAATATTCACCAAAAATTGCATCCTAACACCACATGCAGGGGTCACAGACATGTTCTGACTCGCTTTATTTGTACTTGCCATGGTGAGATATACACCATGAAAATATCATGAATACCTTGAATACAGTCTTCAGAAAATGGAAATACAGCTGCACAGGATTCCAGCATCCTCCAAAAGTTTCTTAAACACAGCCACAGCTGGGCAGCTTTGGGCTAGGCTCAGCCAAGGATGAGACCTGTGTTTAAGGTTACAGTTAGTGAGAGACAGAGCCTGAAGCTTCAGTGGGGGTAAGGGTGCCAAAGGGAGGGGAGGGGGGTCAACAATAAATAATTTCTGGGAACTTTTTCAAGACGAGTATCGAATGGGTTGTGGAGAAGGGCACAGTTGAGACCAGAGTCTCTTGGTGGCAGCTGTACCTTTAACCCAAGGTGCTCAAGAGCTGAACTAGAGGTGAGTGTTTAGGCTGTCTGTAGCCCACTCCCTTTCTCTGGCAAGCCTGCTGCAGCCCTACACCAGTGAGAGCTGTGGGCTCTGTCTCTGTACTAAACATAACCTCAACCTAAATCCTATGCCTAACCTAAACCCGAAGTCGTAAACATTATCCTATGATGCATCAGTGACTGACCCTCAGTCCAGTTTCCGAAGGATGACTTCTTTTTGAAGTCCAGCCCCTACTCTGGCAGCCCTTTTTGGCCCCACTCCATCCATAGCCCCCTACACGTGAGCCCTAGGCTTTGAGTTTCTACTAACTCCAACCCCAAATACAACCCGAAACCAGACTCGGGCTTGGCTGAGCTTTCGCGCAAGACCCCTTGAATTTGTTGGTTTAACAAAGTTCTAAGGGGAATTCTTTTTTTTTCACTGCCCACCCCTTTTGCAGCCCAGCATCCGCTTTGCACTGACACTCCCTTGGGAGCCTGACACATGTTCTCTCTCCTAAACCTGACAGTAAATATCACCCTAGGTCTTGGACTTTGCTGATCCTTAGTCTTAGTCCCCTCTTGACTGAGGTCTCAAGGGAGACTTATCTGAGACCTTGATGTAGACCCCCTCCTTCCTTTTCAGCCCTCTTGAAGCTTCTGTTGCTGAACCTTGTATGTAAACCTTATTTTTGACAACAGCAGAGTCTTATCACCAATCCTTCAGCCACAGCCCTCACTAGCTAGCTCTCATGGGAGGAGACTTTTCACAGCCCACGTTCTTCTTGTGCAGTTTTGTGCACTTATGCTAGGGTTAGAGTCAGATTTGGACAAGTGTTAGAGTCACAGTTAGGAGACTGACAAATCCTAGGGCTCCAGCTAGAGTGGGATTGCAAAGGGGATGACCAAGGGTTGAACTACAAGAAGAAATCTCCCCTGAGAACTTGAACTTTGTCATGGCTGGGAACATGGAGAAGGCTCAACCAAGGTCAAAGCAAAGGCCTAGTGACAGGCTTAAGAGGAGGAGGGACACAGAGCCTTGCACTTGTACGGTGCAAAGGTGCAAAAATGCAGGCAGGAGCAGCGGTTCTGATGTAGGCTGAGAAGCCAAGGTCCACCAGGTTGGCAGTCAGGAGTTGCTTCAGCCAAGTCTGCATCCCACAGAAACAAAATCCATCACATCCTGAACTTCAGCCACTCAGAAATGTACACAGTGCCCCAGCTCACACTGACTTTGAAAGAAATGGTCAGCCACAAAGGGCTGCAGACACACTTCTGGGGACAAAACAGGCCAAGAGGGCAAGGGACTCTGGCTGTGTTGACCCATGCTGGGTCTATGAGAGAGGCCACAGGTGACCCATGCCAGGCAAGGACCTCCCTGAGGGACTGTGGCCATGTAGGGGCAGGGACATCCCTGAAGGGCTGTGGCAGAGCACAGATACTCCTGAATTTGAATTTATTAAAAAACCTTACAACTTCTAACCAAGAAACGCAGCCAGCTTGTTTGTCTCTAAAAAGCACAGTTCCTTGATGACAGCAATAATATGACCCATTTCTTGAGGGCAGCATTACCACAACTTTGTTTCTCACAAGCAAATGGTTTCAGATTCCTCATTAGGTGGCTCTTGTGTTGCAAGTGTCACCATGACAACCCGAGGAAGTCAGCGTGACCGTCGCCAGGCAGCAGGACACCCAGTGGGGTCCCCTCCGATCTCAGGTGCCCTGCTGGACCAGCTGCCTGGGATGCTTAGGCAGCTGCAGTGATCGTGCCTGTGTGGAGGTGTCAGAACACAAGAAGAAAATCTGGATGGTGCATTTTTAGGTAATTATTCAGTAGCTCTGGCGGGTTTATGAGCTCTGAAGCTTATGGCAGTGTGAAATCGACCACTCGAGACGAACAACAATCTTATAAAGACGGGCTGTGTGAAAAAACCTGTTGCCCTTTCAAAATTGAATTTTCCCATTTGTATTTACAGAGCATTATTAACATAGACAAGAGTGAAATGGATTATATTAATATCCTTCAGCAAGTGGTGTGAGGGTTGGGAAATGAGTAAGTATTTGCACGTAATTACAGCTCAGAGTGCCTGTAATATAAGCAGCCGCCTGTAAAAGCAAGCAGCTGGCAAGCAGTGGAACTGGGCATTGCCAGCTGTTTCATTCCCCTGTGAAAGGCTCCACAACATCATTATGTTTCCTCCCAGCCCCCATGGCACTTTATGGGTGACACCTGTGACAATAAGTTAATGCGAGAATGTTCTGCCCAGAAGATTCCTTCCTTTCCCATGAGCTCCACCTCTAAGAGGCAATGCATGTTGCCACTCTGAGGAAGTCACGTTTCTTTGGGTGAGTGGTACAGGACAAGACTCATCTCACCATGCAATCAGCCCCTACCTGTAGAAATAAGTGGAATGCAGGGAAAACCTCTCATAAACCCACTCCTGACCTACCATGGGCTCAAGTGCCTGAGCAGTCCTCAGTGTTCCTGACATTGGGGCAAGCAGAGAAAGGACTGCAGAAAAAGAAAAATATTTTCCATTGCCTGTTTGCAGTGACTGATGTCTGGGCCATCTCTCTTTGTCCCAGCTGAGGAGTGTGCACTGGGACCTGTACCTTTGAGAGCTGCAAAACCAGGTAAGGACTGTTCTCCTTTAAAGGCTGCTCCCAAGCCAGATTGCTCTGTAATTCTATAGTATTATGATGTTATGATTCCTACATTTCTTCCCTTACCTTTTACTCTTCCTCCAAATTGTGCCACATGTTCTCTCTCTCTGAAAGAGCTGGGTATGACTGTAAGTCTTAAGGTGTTATGTTACCTTTGGATAGTGACAAACCAATAATAAAGGCAGAACAAGGAGCTTTTAACAGTATCTGGTAAGGATGAAAATCAAAAATGCTGGATATTGTATGAGCAAAAAAAAAAAAGTTGGTTTAGGACAAGTCATTTAAGAAAAACAGAGTGTTTTTCCAAAACAATTCCTTACTTAAAACAACATAAATTGCAAAAAAATAATAATTTTCAACAAAAATTGTCCTACTGACCTGATTAAAATCTCAGTGGTACTTAAACTACGAAGTAGTAAATTATAGAGTATATTTTTCTGGTTTGTTCTTCTGCCCCACTTTACATTTTCAACATTCCACCTGAAGACAAATATCTTAGTGTTATTTAGTATGTAGAACTAGGAGATGGCTACAGATCAAATCAAGATTTTTTTAAAAGAATATTGAGGTTATAAACACATAAGGGAAATCAAGTTAACAAGATCACTCAGTTATATAAAATTTACAGGTACAAGAAATTAAATATATCCAATTGCACTTAGATACAATCATTATTTCAAACCTTCAGGTGTATAAACTTAATTTTATACCTGAAGGCAAACAATTTAAAATAAAGTCTCAAATTATCTGAAGACAAATTATGTAAAGGTTTTTCTCAAAGGCATTATTAATATTTGCAACATCTTAACTGGGAGGCAGTGCAAGACCTAAAGTGGAGGATTTTATTGGTGAGATTATACTGGATAGTTGCTTATTCCAAGGCAAACATGGGAGAAGATTAGTCAAAGGGGGAAAAAATGCAAATGGAGTAGTATAGAAAATGATAAGCAAATACTGTTAGGATGATGTATGTTTCTGCTTTACACTGACTCATGTAAAGTATCTTCTAGAATCCAAGGCGAAAAGGTGAAAATGAAAAATAACAAGAGGAATATGTCTGCAGATCTGTAGGCCAAAATCCTTGCAATATGAAGAAGAAATGAATCATGATCTTGGTCTGTTTCAATGCTTTTATTCACTATCCATCACCAACTACACCTTAAAAAGCCCTTTCAAGAAAGGAGAAGTAAATAGACAGGCTGATTACCAGAGGATTAAACAGAAGGTCAGCAAAGCTTGGTTTTCCATCAGGCTTTGGCTCCAACTTGGGCAAATCACCTCACTGTTCCATGCCTTTTTGTCCCTTCCCATACTTTGTGTGAAAGGGTCAGCTTTTGGTTTGGGGTGGGATTCATTTCAGTTAACTTCAAATGGCACCAGTGGAAAAGGTGACACCTGAGAAACAGCCCCCCAGCCTCCCTCCATACTCAAAGGAGAGAAGTTGGCATCTTGGGGGGTGATTTGGTTGTCCTGTTTCAGATTAGGACAAGCCCTCTCATCATTAGGAGCATTAGGAGTATTGTGCCCTAAAAGTACTTATTACTTGCCTTGTGTTTCAGCAGAGCAGATAAAACTGCCTGCAATTCGAATTTGAGCAGGTTAACTCTATCTTTACATATGGTTGCAGAGTAACTCCAGCCTCACTTCAGGTTTCTAAGGCATTGTGGTTGGACAGTCAATATACAAAATTAAAATGTGGAGGTTTCCAGGCTTTTTTGAGATTTTTCACTCTGACTCGTACACTGAGCTCTTTCAAGCGAAATTTGTCTTTATTCTCTGCCTTGTAGAGTCTTTAGCACATACTGATGAGGTCTATGAAATTACCTTCAAAAATGCTTTTAAACTTTTGATGAATCATCCTAATCTTACATTTCCAGTACTTGGAAAACGCCATCAAAGAAAAGAGAGGCTATAGGTCTAAAGTTTCTAGAGACATCTGGCAGCAACAATCATACTGACTGAATCTTAAAGTCCTCTGATGGACAGGAAGAAATAAATGGTCTTCAGAATTGTTTACTTCTTTACACTCATCATCACTGTGAGGGAAAGTGAGCTCATAATGACAAAACAGAGGTGAAAATACTTTAAATCTCTTTAAGGATGAAAATTTTGTTAAAAGGGTATAACCCTGGTAATACTGAGTTATGAGTATGGGAGGAAAAGGAAAAGGGAAACTGTGCTTGTGATCTAATCCCAGAATACAATTAAATGCCTGAGAAATAGATAACGAGAGAAATTGTAAGACTGATGACTTGAACAATTTTGGCCACTGAAGATACAGTTTTTCATTGGAACAGACAGACAGACACACATATATTTTTCTTCCCTTTGGCCTGTGTCTGCCTCTGTAGATTGGATTATTTACTTACAGTAATTGTGTGAACAAAAAGTGGGCTGTCTGGTATTGCAGCTGAGTATTGTAAGATCAAACTGGTGATGGCAGTCAGCTGGATTTGTAGTCGAAATATGCCTCAGGAAAGTGAATATTACTGACAAATAGGTTTAAACATCATCATCAAAATAGGGTTATTTTGTAATATTATTTGGGAATTCAGGATGTATTCCATATAAGAAATATGCATAATCTGTTATTATTTCCTCTGAACTAATTAAAAGAGTAAAAAAAAGTCCTTGATTTGAATTTCCAATCCTGACTCAAATTTGGGTGATAGGTTTAGGATCTCAGTAACTGGATTTTGAAATGAAAATGTCTTTGAGGATAGACTTCAATCTTGTATAGATTGATAGAGAATAATCAAATTTCAAAATAATACAAGTAATCAATTTTCCCTTTACCTTGACTCAGCCCAGGAAAGATTAGAGCTATCCATTTTCTTTTTGTTTCTAATTGCAGACTCCCGTATAAAATATTTTAAGTCAAATCCTCTCCAATGTTCTAGGGTTGGTAGGAAACAGGCAGTACAGCATGGAGATCTGTTTTGGACTGCAGCAAGGAAGGCATTTCTAGAAAGACCATGACTTCAGAAGACCATGCCTGATTCCTGTCTTTTCTACCAAGCACAGAGTCTACCATTTTTGTCCACAAAGATGTTATCAAATATCTGCTGTAAACCTGAAACAGAAGGTGTATACATCATTTAATGTTTCAATGAAAAAGAAAATATATTTTACCCAATATTCAGATTTTTCGTTATATCTGATTTAGTCATCCTTTTTTAGCTAGAAGTAACACAAAGCAAAGGACCCCATCCCCGTGTTTGCATCTGCACCAAGAAATCACAGAAAAATATTCCATTTTCTGCACAAATGATCTGCAATGAAAAATCACAGGAAAAAAGAAGTGTTAGTGACTAGTTAAGAGCAGCCATTTATCCATCTCATTGCTTTTGCTACAGGCTGCCATGCAGAACAAAAATAATCAGCAGTATGTGGGTTTCATATCTAGAAGATCAGCTGCACTATTGATATATGTTTTAGATAAATGTTTAGTTTTGGATTATGATTCCCAGGAGATGATGTAGCAAATGCTGCCACTGCAGACTGCTGGATCATGTCAGTGATGTTTTATTTATTCAGTTGAATGTTTCAGAAGAGATTCAGGTCTAGTTCATAGTTTTTTGTTGCAAAGAGAGAATGGCAAAGCCCTAGATTTCTGACTAGGATAAGGGCAGCTGGGCAGAAAGTAATTTAATTTGGCTAAGACCTCAGCAGCCATAAAATGCTGGAAGTCATGTAACCAGCAATCAATACACCATAGAGCTGGACTACCCAATTACGGATTCAGTGAAGGATCACCATCATCCTGCTGCATAAAGCTGTAACCACACTGCAGTACTGACAAACAGCCTTGCTGGGCTCTGGAACTAGCAGTTGAAAGCAAAACCTGAGTGATTTTGAAATTTGCTGCATGTTATAGTTGAACTGCTTGTGTACAGACAAACTGACTGACAGCCTGTACAGTGTTGGAAAGTCCTCGGCCTCCAAGTAGAACAGCTTTTGTTTTTACTTTTCTTATCAGTGAACAGGTGATGAAGTGGTAAAAAGAACAAGGTGGAATATTGAATAAAATCTTCTGCATTATATTTTAATATATCCTGCTTTTAAAATACAGGATTATTTTGCAGCAAAATAAAAACTATTATGTCCATTGGTTCTGACTGCTACCAAGGCAAGTGAGTACACATTTACACTCATGTATCATTTCCCAAGTATTACAGTATTTGTACCTTCTACCATTGCATTTTCTTACTACAGTGTGGATATGTCAAAATAATGTAACATTGACTGTATTTTACCATTTTATTACAGTAATGCCTAGATAGCTCAAATAAAATAAGTCTTTCCTTATTGGTTACCATATGAACCCAGAATAGACAAGGGCCATTTAAAAAGCAAATTCATTCTAGAAAGGAGGTGATGATTTAATCAACTCTAATTAAATGATTAATTTAGAAGGAAGTAGTCTGATACTAATTCTTTCTGCCCAATAATTACTAATTTGAATAGATGATCTTTTGGACAAAATGATTCTTTCACAATCACCATGGCAAGAAGATTAAATTAACAGAGCACAACTGATTTTTGATAAAATTTTATGTTTAGGAAAAACATATATTTATGAAAAAGAAAAAAGAAATTGAAAACGGACATAAGAAAACTGTAATGCCACTCAATTTTTCTTCTTCTTCTGCCTATTTAGTCTTGTGTATTCTGTCCTGAGTGCCTCTTTGTCCCAAATGCATTCAAATGCTTGGTTTGTTGGTTTATTCTAACATGAAGAAGGGGCCAAAATTTTATGTCAGGTAGAGTTACATCCAGCAAGGTCAGCTGCAGTGGTCACCTTGGATAGCCTCTCCCAGGTGCCTCTCTCTTCTTCTGACACTGAACACAGAGTTAGTTTTCTCCCGGACATGAAGTTCTTCTCCAGGACCAGAAACCTCACTGTTTGGTGTTCAGTCAATGGATAATCCCTCAAAGTTGAGGCATAAGTAACAAAAATCTCATCTTTAGGCCTGTGTCATTTCATGGTTTCCTACGGTAAAATCTGTACATAATTGTTATTAGTAATTTTAGTATCACAGTTAATCATAATCTATCAGCAGCATCAATATTATGCATCCATAACATCATTCTCACTAAAAATTGCAGTGGTTTATCAGTGAAGTACTCACTGCTTCCTTAAAGCCATGGGAGCAAGTTTGTGTGACAGGACTAAGGACATTTTTTGGAAGATACACAAACAAAAAGCAGAAATGCATAACTCTGTGCTTTTGTTTTTCTTTGCCACATCACTTCCTTTCTGACTCAGATGTGGCCTCTTGTCAGTGCCTACCTTTTCCTGTAACACAGAGTTCACAGATGCAGTAGTTAAATTATCACACTAAATTCTCATTTCAAAAAAAAGAAAGGGAAAATAGAGATATTATCTAAAAAGACTAATCAAATGAGATTAAAAAGCACACTTCAGTGTACTGTATACACCAGAGGTCAAGGACATTTTCAGTGATACAGTGCTGTAAGAGCTCTGCTGCAGTAAAAATGTCAAAGGACATCCCTGGGCCAGGATGCGACTTCTAGAATCACATATTAAACCCAGCTCCAGCCAGTGAATCTGAGGCATAAATGAGCCTGTGGAAATCGATGCTGAATCATTCAATGTTTTCCAAGTTCTTTATTTAGCATCTGGAGAGCAGGCTAGAGTTCAGTCAATGCAAAGTTGTACATCTAATGCACAACTGGAATGCGGCTTCTGCAAATGTCACAGGAAATTATCCCAATTCAAATCCAGGTTCACCAGCTCTTGGCTGGTTCTGTTCAAGAATTTGCTTTCAGTTCTGAAATATTAAAGGGTAAGTAAGAAATATGTATTTCCCTCTGATATATTCAAGTTTTAAGCACTCTCTTATGATGACTCTCAATGCTGATTTCTAATTCACAAAAGGGAAAGCCTGTCTATTGACACTGAAATTACATTTCTCAATGTAAGGGCTGGGTTTGGGTCAGAAAACCTCTCAGAATGGATCCTCCTCTTTCTCATTATACTGATTTAGCTAAATGGCAGTTTTGGAAATGGAGAGTGCCATGGCAATAGTTATGGAGTTGATATTCTCTTGAATTTGACAACTTCTGAACTTGTTCTTCTTAGTAGGTATGGTTCCTTGTATCTTCTGATGTTCATAGGAAAATTAGACAGGAATGGACTGATATTTTGGAATGGAGATAGGCATCTGAGAATTTTTAGATTATGAGTTTTCTTGTTTGTTTTTATTTTGATTTATTGTTTATGCCATGTTTAATTCATGATTAAAAAATCAGAGCATATATAATGTTGACTGTTTGCTTTACTTTTATAAACAGAATAAGACAGAATATATAAATATAAAGAGCAAAATTTTTAGGAGCTGGTAAGAAGCAAAAATGAATCTGGAATGCAGTAATTTAGCATTCAAAGTTTTTATCAGGCTAGCAAGTGAAAAAAAAGAGCAGTATAGAAAATATGGCATTAACCATTACCACAGCTTTTTTTGTGAAGGGAACCTACAGCTCCATTAATGGGATTACTAAAACTGAAAAAAATACGGCCAGGGAACAGAGGTGTTTGATGGATACCCATTGAACTACAAGTGTGATTGAAAGGGGAAGAGATCCACTTGTTATTTTCTTCTGTAAGTGAGATGTTGGAAAAGTTTTTAACACAAGCATAACTAAAGCAAAGAGGGAATTTGATGTATATAGCCCTGAGTTTTATGACCCAGGAGCTTGTGATCATCAAGTGCTTGCGATCACTGCATGACCTGAAAAAGTCCCTCTGCTCCTGTGTTCTGCTACTAGTGGAATACATACCAGCAATTGTAACCTACTCAGTGTTGCTCAATCCTGTTCAGTCCTGAAGCTTTAACTTTCTACTTATCTGGCAGCAGATGAATTAGCTGATTCTCTTAGATATAAAGAGAAATTGATGGTGAGAGAAAATGACTTGGTCTATTTGAAGGAAATAATGCTACGTTCCAGACTGTCTGTAAATCTTTAATGATGCTTTTAGTAATTTCTGAAGTTTCATTTCTGAACCCACCTTGAAAAGAAATTGTTTCCAGTGATTTTAATGTTCTATCTATAGGGCATGAGTGTCCAATTTCTAGGTACAGCTCAATTTAAAAAAGCCATTATCAATCATTTCTGGATTCATGATGCAATTAGTTACTGCTAAGAACAAGAATTACACAACAAGTTTACTGTAAAGACTGCCACATTTGCAGAATTTGAACTGAATGGCAGTAAACTTCTCATAAATGATGTTTCAGCTGATAACAGTGGAGCACTCTGCAGATTGGAGAGCTATTCTAGGAATATGAGTTTTGTGCCCATGGTTTTATTTCTTGAGCACTAATGTCAGCCTGGTTTTAGATTAAATAATTATAGTCTCCAACAGAAAAAAACGTAATGAAAAAAATTTGGAGAAGTCTGAAGTAGCTCTCAGAAATGCCAGCATGACCTCTACAAGGCAGTAAAAATGCTCAAAATAGAACCATTCTTCGTAACTCCTGGAGAAAAATTCGACTCATTTCCACTCTTCTAAAGTGATAAGATAGAATAGAGATGGGCTGGGTGTATTATGCTTATAAAGAACCCTTTGTAACAGCTAATATTATGAAATAATAAGGGGAAAGAAAACCTTTCTTGTTTCTTGCCTCTCAGGAATACATTCTCGGGTAGGTAGGTTTTAATTTGATCAGAACTATGCGTTCTCTTGCTGTGGCACAAAAATGTTATTCTGGCTTACCACAGTGCCATCCAAGTCCTGAAAGGGGACCATGATAAAAGAACACGGCATCTAACTCTGGCTAAAAATCCTGAAAAATAATCAGATATTTCACTACTGTTTTTGGTTCAAATATTTTAACACAACTACCTCAGCTGGTAAAATCAGTAGGATGGAAGAGTACTAGAAACAACCACAAGGAAGCAAAGATTAGGAGACGTCATCACTGTTTGACTTGGGAGAATAGTACCGGAATATTGTGTTCCCATTCTAACACGCAGGAAGTCCATGGGATGACCAAGGCTGAGACTTGTGCTTTTCGGGATAGCTGTGGAAGTCCCTGCCTACAGACTACTGTTGTAAGAGGGAGGAGAGATATTCTTTGAATTCCCTCAGGGACCGAAAGCCTCTAAATCTGGGCTTCAGAATAAGAATCAGAGAAGTTCTCTGAAGGTGCTTGGTTGGGTATCGATTTGGGGGTTGCTTGACACTGACCTTGCCTGCCTGCAAAATGGAAATGCCAAAAACATACAGCTTCAGGCTCTTTGTCCCATCAAAGGAAAACATCTTCACTCCCACTCAGGAGGGGAATTCATTTTGATCAACTGCATATTTGATAGGAAATGGTGTGCTTAAACAGTGTATCTTCCTACCAGCTGTGTCACTGTCACATCAGCCTGATTATCCTCACTGTTCCCAAACACTCCATGGGTCATCCAACACCAAAATAACAAACACAAGTAATCCGATAATGCAAACCAATAGCACTGTTTTATAACTTTCAGATCCGCATCTGACTCTGGTAAATGAAGCAACATATACCACAGCTTGATGCAGGAAGGATATTAGGAGCAGGTAGGTAACAATAACAAAATTCCCATGCTATGTCTAGGGCTGGATCTCAAAAATAAAAATCACATCTTAGACCCCAGGGTATGGCACAGGAAAGCCAGAGATGAAGGCCAGGTGGCATTCTATGCGTAAGATATGTTATACATGTAGGTATAATGTCATTTCTGAAGGGACAAATACAGCAGCACCAATATTCCTCAGCTGTCTCATTGTCAGCTGACTGGATTTCATTGTCACACTGTATGTCTCCATAACCCCATTCCAGTAAAACTACTGAACAATGTAAACATTTTAACTACAATTTCACATGTGTTACAAGGCCATTATCTTCTGGTTTTAATACAGCTCCTATTATATGTTTTGCAATCAAAACTCCAACAAATATTTGATAATACTATAAATCCTAGAGTTTAATTAATGAAATTGAATTTTTTCAGGGACTACCTGTTGGGTTAAAGGAAAGGGAGAGGTCAGGACCTAGAACATGACTTGCCTTTTTAAAAAATTATTTTTCAAAAATGAAAACTGAGTAATAACCTCAAAAAAATATACAGATTATGTAAAGGGAAAAAATATGGCACTCTTTAAGGCTTTATGATTAATGGCAAGGTCAAACACGGTACTTTTTGCTCCATTGATTCAGTGATTTGCAACCCAAGTGAGGTCACTGCTTATGTACAGAGCACAATTAAATCAAGGTTAGACAACCAGAATTCTGTAGTACAAGATAGTGTGCCAGCAGATTACACAGTACTAGGAAATTTACATTTGAATCATGCTTTATGAAGATTATTTATTCATTTTCGTGAGTGAAAAAGCCCTGTAATTCTATCACTATAGTTAGTTCTGTTTATGGAAAACAAGTTGATAACCAATGTGTCTGCCTGAAATCTGAGGGTGATTTTACATGAATAAACATGAATATAAACATGAAAACAAAGAGAAATTGCTTTGTACACTTTTAGGTGTTGTTTACACACTCTCAACATAGCTTTTACGCAACAAATGAGTTGGAGAAACTTCACAAGTTATGTAAATATTTTTTCTAATCAGAATTCAACATAAAACTAAAAGGTTCCTTTGCACAGTAAGCACTTCCTATCGTAATCCTTCCATAAGCACACAGCGTGCAGTCCTCTGCATATATGCTTCAATAAAGACAAGGCCTCAGTTGAAGTGTGACATTTAGCGAATGGAGTAAAATAATATCATCTGACATCAGAAAATTACTAATATGTGGCCTATTTTTTCCTAACCAAAACCAAATTGATTGCAATTCAAGGCTGGTATTTCACTGAGTGTAATTGGAAGCTTTCCGTCTGGATTATTTACTGAATGGTGTCAATGAGTTAGCGTGTTTAAGCTCCCAGAAGACTACTCAGGCACAAGGTCCACAGATCAAAGGCATGGTATTCAAACAATTCATGTAGTTTCTTTCAAGTATATTTAAGGTTACTTGGTCTGGGAAAATTCATCATGGAAAAAGGTAGTTTTGAGAAGTGACCTGGAAAAAAAGGAGGAGTATCCACCAAACACACAGTTGGGAAGTTCATAGGGAGGACATTAGAAATGTAGCTGGATTTGGAGAGAGTTGACAAACACAGGACAAGCATGTGAAAACCCAAGGCTAAACCATGAATGCAAACTGGACTCACATCAAGAAGTCAGAAATTTACCTTTTTGAAAGATTTGTTATTATTTCTATAGTTTTGTCAGGTGATCAAACTAAACTGAATGTATCAAATTATTTTACAGGTTAATGCCTGCATTATTGCCTGGAGAAAAGAAGGTCAGAGGACACCTTATCGCTCTCTACAGCTGCCTGAAATGAGGGTGTAGCCAGGCGGGGTTCGGCCTCTTCTCCCAGGCAATCAGTGACAGGACAAGAGGAAATGGCCTAAAGCTGTGCCAGCAGAGGTTCAGGCTGGACATCAGGAAGAATTTCTTCATGGAAAAGTTTGTCAGGCATTGGAATGGGCTGCCCTCGAAGGTGGTGGAGTCACTATTCCTGGTTCAAGAAAAAACTGGACGTGGCCCATAGTGCTATGGTCTAGTTGACAAGGTGGTGATAGGACTTGATGTTCTTGGAGGGCTTATTTAACATAAATAATTCACTTATTCATCATATTTCTGCTTATACAAATACACATATGTGTTTACCTAATATCTCTTAATCATGTTCTACTTCAAAATGTCCAGTTCCAGTAGCCTGGTTCTCCAGTTAAAATAGCCTTGTTAAAAACAAACTATTTTAAAACTCTGTGTTTTCCCCAAAAAGTTAGAGAAATATTCTTCTCTCTCTCTCTTTTTTTTTTCTTTTCTTTTTTTTCTTTTCCCCTACTTATAAATCACATCAAATCTCTAGGATATGAATCAGAAAGAATAAGGAAAAGGAATTGACAGTTTTTTGGACACCCTGCATTTAACTGACTAGCTTTAAGATCCTCTTTGCTTCATACAAGTTTTTTGTCCTTTGGCTTAATTCATGCTGTTGATTCATAAAACTGATCAGGACATGTGATATGTTTCGTGACACATATGTACAACTGCTTTACAACAAAGCACATAAAATGACCATGTAGATGTAGAACACCCAAAACTTTAAAACAGCAACAATGAAATATCAGTGTATTATGAATTCTTCCTAGGACCCTCTTTTAGTCTGATAAATGAAAAAAAAAAAAAAGATAATCAATTTCAGTGTTGCTTTCTCTGCTTAAATTTACAGAATGTTTCCCTACCTTGCTGGCTGAAGACTGTTTTACTACATTCTTATTATATGTGTAATAGACAGACAAGGTTAAGGTAATGAAAGTAAGTGTGTAGGTGCTATTGTTCTATGAAACCATAAAGAAGAAGACTATAATTAGAGGCCTAAGTAGACAATATCTTGTCACTTTTCACAGATAGTGAAATATTAGTGCTATCTTGTAGTTCAAGATACTTTTTACCACAATCCACATTTTTATACCACATGATACTTTTTACAACAAACTCTTGCAATCGTGAAATATGTATTTCCACTACCAGCAGTCTTCTTTGGTCTGGAATAAGCAAACAGAACTAACATAACTGCATCTGGGTCACAAAAATATCAATATATGAGCTAGTCACAGATTCAAAGATTCAAACAGAATGCCAGCCCACTTTTGATAATTAAGCAAGTTTTCTTCAACACTGCTATAGTTTAGTGAGGATCGTCCCTATTGTTGTTAAAATGTTAGCACTGTATCCACTCTGTTGCTAAATGAGGAAATACAAGCTTATGAAATTGCTAGTGTTTATAACCTGCTGCTACAGAGCCAGAACACTGCTTTAAAGCCGTGTTGACACTATCAATGTTGTTAGTGCAGAAACAAGCCCACAAAAGAAACAAAGCCGGCTCGGCCAGGGCTTTACCTCACTCTTCTGCCAAGTGGAACAGGACAGAAGCAACAGGAAGTGAAACTTACACTCAGGCTTCTGAGCAGACAGCAGATCACTACTGCTCATGAGGACAGTGTGGGTTTATATTTAATGCCTTGCAAGATGCTGGTTACTACTGATCCGTGGGCAAGGAAGGTGTCAAAAAGCAGGAAAAGACTTCTTAGAGTAACATTTGTTTCTGTACAAACTTTTCTGATTTCTGTTTTGGTGCTATGTATGTGGTGACTGTTGTCAGCTTTCCCTCCATTCCTGGCAGGCGCCAGGAGCCCGGCCATGCTTAGATCCCACAGCTTCTTTGTGTGTGTACAAGACAGTCCCATTCATCTCAGCAGCCAGCAGAAAGGATGTCCTTTCTGTAGCAGTTCTTTTAATACTAGTGATAAAATAATGTGTGTTCAGACTATATAAAGAAAGTTTTGTTTTTGCAGTGAGGGTAGTAACACACTGGAAAAGGTTGCCCAGAGAGGTGGTAGAAGCCCCTATCCCTGGAAATATTAGAGGCTGGGTTAGATGAGATGCTGAGCAATCCGATCTAGTTGAAGATATCCCTGCTCAGGGCATGCGGGTTTGGGCTAGATGACCTTTAATGTTCCTTCAACCCATACTATTCTATGATTCTGTGTTTGCAGGTAACATCCGTGCTATCACCATCTGCTTATGTTACAGCACTGGTTGAAATAATATTTGGTTGCTGTTGTGAAATGGAGAAAACAGTGAAGTGTGAGATGTGTGTATAACTTTCATGTTTATGTGGAGACACAGCCCCAAAAGGGTGTAGGCCAAGGGCTGACCCGAAAAGAAAAAGATACATAGAAGAGGCAGAAAGCAACACACCTACCAATATTAGATAACATAAGATTTGCAGGTTTTACCTTGGTGCCTACTATTTCTCTTTCATTTCTCTGTTGCAAAAAGAAGAGTAAAAGAATATTCTCTGTCATTAAGATAATCCAGAGCCCAGTGAGATTTATGATCCATTTTCTCTAACACTCCTCTTCCCACATACTTTCCTTGTCATTTCCTGGTCAGAATACCTGAGGTTTTGCAAATCACTATTAGTGTCTGAAAAATTCCACTGAAGTTAAGGCAGTCAGGGATAGCTGCTGAATGCTGATGCAAAGGGCTGCCTGTCTGTGTGGAAAAAGCACCACCCAGAAGATCAGGTAAAAGACAGAGAAAAGGAAAAAATAATTTAACCCACTCAGAAGAAGGTAGAAAAAATGAAAGAATTACAGTAAGCACAGCAAACTCGCTCCTAGCAGGAGTTTTCTATCTTTGGCAAGTACTGGCATTAATGCCAAAAATCTCTCCAGACCCTATTTTCCTTTCTACAAAATCCAGCCACGTTTTCACATTTTCCAGTCACGATACTGATGTTTTGGCAGACTCAGAGATGAAGGCATGACCTGGTTCACAGCAGTCAGAGTGCTTTGTGTCATTCTGCATCTCAAAATGGAGCGAAAATATAAGTGACCTGGACTGACTGGTACAAAAACAGGAAAGTGGGGATGGGTGATTTGATTTCTATCTGTGCAACGCTCCATTAAGAAAGCAGAATGTTTCATTGTATGCATATTGCCTACCCCACTTCCAAAGTGGTCAGCATTGCTTTTACTTGCAAATATGTACCTTGCAAATATTTATAACTTTATTTCCTATCTGCTTGTCTTATTCAATGTCTCAGTTAGTGTTATCAGATCCAAAAGCTTTGGAAGACAAAGTTGCCATCAAGAAACACTGAAAACAGCGCCTCAAACACAGCAGCTGAACAAAGACTCTATCTTCTGACCTAAGAAGTACCTCACACATTTCAGTGAATGTGGGTTCCCCAGAAAAGTCCAGCCTCCAAAATCACAAAATATAGCCTGCCAAGTGCTCTAAATCACAAACATAATAGTACCTGAACATTTATTTTTCCTCATATGTGAATAAGACAAGGGCATATCGTTTTTCTAGCTGGTGAAAATGAACAAGGGCACCATCCATACTTTGTGTGTGTGTGTCCATATTGTGCATAAGCTCATGGAGGTATCACTAGAGCTTGTGCAGGTGTAATAAAAATAGCATTACTTATCCAATTCATACTGATAATACTGAAGACAAGACAGTGATGGCTGCCAAGATGGCCAAGGTTAGTTTTCTGTAAGGCTAGGTTCTGTTGAGTACACCAGGACTTTACTTCAATGCTTATGTGTTGTTATGTGTGAAGAACACTAGATGAAGCCTGTTTTTTTAGAGTGTAGTACTAATTTGTGGACTCACACATGGTCTGGCAGTGATCTGAAGAATTAAAACACAGAAGCAGACAGGCCAAAGCTTTTCCAGTTAGTGCTACTGACACCCAGGAGAGACCGCTGTCTACATGTCCTGAAACCCTAAGCTCTACTCCCTTGGCTCTGTTAGTCTCCCATGTTTTCTTCTCAATTGCCAAACTGTATGTAATATATACAATGTGGGACCAGGCAAGTCCTGGGAGGGCTTATGATCTTGGACTTTATGATGATGGAACTGGTGGTATTCCTGAAGAACCAGGCTGCTCCCGGAGGCAGAGAATTGCATTTGCCTGGTGTTACACCTCTGTCCATGTCCATCAATAACAAGCGAGCTGAGCATCCTCTCCTTAGATCTGATGGATGGCTGTATAGTATTCCAGCTGTTGCTCACAGCACCCTGTACAATATGCAAAGACTAATGATAAATTTAAAAAGAAAGAGAGTAAAAACATAATAAAAACCTTAAATAAATATAAAGAAAAATAAACACCAAAGCAAAGCCATATCATAAAGACTGTGTCTTTTGCATACTTGAATCTTACTTCTATAAAAAATGAGAGATGAGGGCAAGAACAGATATATTTTCTTTACCACACAGCAGTTTCTTTAACATTTGAGCCCATACAGTTACAGACCTACAGCCAGGTCATGACACTTATCAGATGAGAGGATATGAGTCATCTGAGACTTATGGAAAAGATGCTAAAAGCAGAAGATATCTAATTTGGTCAGATACACAAATGGAAAAAAAACCCTAATGACTCCCAATCTACCTTCCTCAGATTCAAAAGTGGAAAATTTGACAGGCTCATTTTATCTTATTAATATGTAAAACACCTACATACTCTCATAATTGCACACACATGGACAGACTGCAAAATCAGCTATAGCTAACATTTGTTGAGCTGATGATTTCCACTGCCTCTACTGTGAGTAAATTTAATTTGTTTGTTTTATGACTTTCGCCTACAGCCCTAACCAGGTTATTTTTCAAGGCTAGCAAAATAAGACCAATAGCAGATTGCAAAAACATTTAATCCCTAGGCTTTGGAAGGTCTAACTGTGCACAAGGTGTATATGTAAGTGAGGAATTTTGAAAGATGATGTGCATTAGCTGACATTACACATTTTGAAAAATTGAAGAATGTGGCAGATTACGTTAGAGCATATTTTGACCAAATCTCTAGCAAGAAGAGGTCTTCTTGGCTACATGGGAACTCAGGCACAGACAGTCGTTCTCAGAACTAAGCAGTCTTATGGACACAACTGAAGTGAAGCAGTTTGCATAAAACTTAATACTGCCCTTATTTTTTCTTTACTGTCAGCAATAAAGTACTTACAGATAACTTAAGATTTTATAAAGGAGAAAACACATCCAGTTCTGTAATAGGTCTACCAACCTTCTATAAGTGCTGTCTCAGTCTGTGAAAAAAAGTGTGGCTTCTGTCTTGTGCTGTTGAAAGCAAAAGAAGCTCAGTTCTCTAACACAGAACTTGACTGAGCAAAGTGTCCAACAGCAAAACCAGGTCATCTGTAGAAAGAAGAAGCAAAAGAGTTAAAAAATTCCAACTATTTCTTTTGGCAAAAGAAGGGAAAGGGGAACTAAACAGCCTGTTAAGCCACAAAAAGCTCTCTAATATTAGTATTAAAAAGGAAAAGATTCATATAATATTTCTTATTTTGGGAGCAACTTAAAAAGATCAAATTTTAAAGGCAGTAATCGTTAAAAAAGCCTGAGAACCCATTTATGAAAAAGTCTTATTATTCAGCAATAATATTCAGTTCTTTGCCCAAACATCTGTTTCTTGATTGAATATTTCAAACTAATATTTAAGATACCTTTTTAGTGAATCTCTCGGAATTGTCAGTGTAACTTTTAAGAAGAAAAACAGTAAGAGAACAATAAGGAGGAAAAACACCCTGGATAATTTATAGTCATAAATAATTCTGTAAACTCCCAAGTTCATCAATCACAATTTTATTAATTAATTTGGTGGCTCAATTCTTCCCTTAATTACAGAATTTTAATTTGTTACTTTCCCAGCACTTTCCCATTCTGGAAAAGGAAAGAGGTGTGAACTTTCTTGCCAGTCCATGTCAAAAGATCATCATCTTTTTCTTATTCAGAAAGGCAGGAAAACCAGCTCCATTCATATTATCAATAGGCCTCATTCTCCCAGAAAAACGATCTTCAGCATCTGGATGGCTCACAGATCCTGGACAACAGAGAGTGTGACCAGAGCTTTTGGGTCACCCAAATAGCCAGACAGAGCCAGCAGAATTTAACTGAGTGACATTCATTCTGATGTCAGAAGGAACAGGATCTTTCTGGTCTGCATTGATGGATCTCTTTCCCTTTGACATCTTGAGTTCTATCTTCCCTCCTCTATTAGATATACCTCTACCCTTGTATAATATTTCTTGACAGAAAATAGAATGCTGCTTTTTTTCTAGAAACCTATATATGACATGTATTACTGAAAATTTATTTCTAATTCAATTTTTTACTTTGAGATATTTTTTTAATTAAAAGAAGCACTAAGTATTTCTTACTTTTTCGTGAATGACAGAATCAAAGGAGCAGTCAAAAACTCCTGTAGCCACTGACTAGTTTCAAAGACACAAAAGCAAACAAAAAATTAGCACATTTACAAATGTACAAATGTACATAAATGCTGTGTGGCAGTTTGGAGAGATGCCCAGGTGAGAATCACTGAGTATAGACTCAATGAAGGAGGCACTAGATTAGTTCAGGTCATACAGAATGACAAATAATGAGGCTGAACCAGCAGATAGTAATGTGAAAATATCAGGGACATATCAGAACTATCAGAACTATCAGAAACACTGCCCTATTATTTAACCTAATGTAAGCACCCTGATAAAACTTTGAAGTTAAATAAAGCTTCTGGGGTTATTTTACAACTTTTCACAATTTCCTTAAATCCCAAAATCCCCAGAAAGCCTAGGTGCAACTTTAGTTCCCTGCCCTGCACCAAAATGTGCTGTGAACATTTGCTAGTCCTGGTTTCTGAGTCCTGCTGTGGCTCCCTCTCCATCCACTTTGCTGTTTCTTCCAGCAAGAAGGGTACTGGTGAGTCATGGTACACAGACAGTCTTATCCTGACATGACCTGACATGAGGGTGTATTTAGAGTGCACAAAAACCTGGAAGATTATTCTGGGCCCCACAGGTTAGGTGTATCTTGGCTGATCAGCTGATCAACTTTTCCCCATAGCCATATACATTTCCCTTCTATCTGATAATTTGGATGCTGCTCTCTGTGCTGTGGACTTGGCACAAAACAGGTCAGCTGAAGTAACAGCAGTGTGATGGGATTACACAAATCTCACATAACAAAGAGTAACAAATTCTCCATCAGAGTGATACTGTGGCAATTGCATTTGTAGAATATTGCATTCTACTCACCCTAGATTATATAGCTGAATGTGTGGCATAAACAATTGTATTAAAATAAATATACTCTACACACTCACACAATATAACCCCTTTTAATAAAAACAAGCTTTAATTTATCTCCATTCAAGTGTATCTTATAGCCATCCCCTCAAAGGTTCCCTGCTCAGGCAGTTACAGAACCACAGTACCAAAGAATAATTTAGGAGGCTGCCTAATACAAGCCACTCAAGTTGTCCAGTTGAGTTTGAATACCTCCAAGGAAGGAGAACACACTGCCTCTCAGAGAAAAACATTCTGGTATTAAAAAATAAAAGGTCTAACTGGAATTTTTCAGGTTCCAGTTTATGCCTAGAGCCTCTCTTCCTATTTCTGTGTACCTTCAAGAAGAGTCTAACTCTATCTTCCTGATATCCTCTGATCAGGTAATTGTAGACAGCAATAATATTTCCCCTTTGGTTTCTCCTTTTCAGGCTGAACAATCATGACTTGCTCAGTCTCTTCTTGTAAGTTCAGTGCTCTGGCCCCCTGGCCACTGGTGGCCTCCATGAGTCTCATTCCAGCACACCCATGCCTTACTTGTACTGGGGAGGCCAGAACTGGGCACAGCACTCCAGATGTATCCCACCAGGGCAAGTGGAAGGGTGACTTCCTGTACCCACTGGCTGCACTCTCATACAGCCCAAGGTGATGTTGGCTTTCTTTGCTCCGAGGGCAGTATATCCCATGAGGACAATGCCAGTCACAGGTTTTTGTTTTGTTTTGTTTTGTTTTGTTTTGTTTTGTTTTGTTTTGTTTTGTTTTGTTTTGTTTTGTCTTAGGTAGCCTTGGGTTTGATTTTGGTCAACTCAAGCATCTTCCTGTTTTTTCATCAAACATTTATTCCTGCCCAGGTAAACTGGAACTGTACAAGATTCGTGATGGCTCTTTTCACATGAAGAGATCAAACACATTTAGAAAGTTTTCCAGTTTGTTTAGGACAGACAGTGAGTACATTTCTACTCATTACTTCAACAAATAGATGTTTCTTATTGGATATTCCTGGTTCTGTAATTTGAGCAGGAGTTTCCTGGATCTCAGTCTACACCCTCAGCACTCAAAACGTTCTATTAAAAGATTTCAGATGTGCTACCAGGGATTTTTTTTCCTCTTTCTTTTTTTTTTTACTTCTAATGCATAAAACATACAGGAATTTTTAGGATTAGAATAATCCACTTATACAATAATTCAAAAAGGAAGAAAAATAATTTCCATTCCAGTACATCTGCTTTTTCAACATGTATTGTGACCCCTGCCACATCATCACTTGTCTATGAGTTATGTTTCCATAACCAGCAGGCTGTTTTCCCACCTCTTCTGATGGGTGAGCTGTAAAAAAGGCTTTACGCTATGGAACACTTCAAATCGAAAGGCAGCTACAGCCTCCAGTGTGGGTGATTTTGTTCAGATTGAGATGACCACCTTTGATAAGAAAGTGCAGTTTCCAGTGAGATAAATTTCTTATCTTTTTAAAATGATGTGGTCAGTTTAAGAAAAAACTATTGTCACTTCACAATTGATACAGAATATTGTAAGTTCAAAATTCAGACCATAGTCTACACCAAGCCATCACTAGACTGAAAGAATAGCAAGGAAAAGCGCAGTCTGCTTCCTTTGGTGCATTTCCCTGTTGTTTTGCTAGGCTAAATTGCATCTTGATTACTTGCTCCTTGTCCTCATAATTCTTGCATTCTTGATTGTACAAGGCCTCAGAGTGATAAATACATAAAAATCAACTGCAAGCCTTAATTAAAATTTTTAATTTTCTCCCGAAAAATTACTTTTGATGCTCCTGTGTAGGTCCCTCCTGCATAGTGTAGATATCTATTGAGTCACTATGTCACATCTTTAATATCAGTCATCATTTTAAAAAGATAACAACTGCTGCATTTGTATGGGTCAGGACAGCAGTTCTAGTGCTGTGACCTGGTTCTTATTTGGGTAATTGCATTCTGTTCTATTTGAAAGCTTTCTAATGTTCTGGTGAAATGGAACATTCTTCGTATCCTTTCAGAACAGCTGCTAATGCTTTGGAACATTTACTGGCTGAGGCTTATACCAGAGACAGAACCTTTTTCTGATGAGAGAAGTCCTGCATTAGCAACACACAGCATGATGAATACATCAGTCTATGAGAGGCATCTAAGTATGTCAGGATCATTTTCTGGTTTAAGACTGAATTTGCATTTATGATTTGCTTACTCAAAAACTGCTTTTGCTTTGATTTCATAATGATGCCTAAAACACAGAGCTGTGGCTCCAATTCAGATTTCCTTTAGGATCAGACATGGTAGTTTTTGTCATATTCATTTTCTCTATTTCTTGTAAAAGAATGAATATAATGAGGCAAATGAAAAAGTAAAGTATTTTGTAAACATCATGCATTAACCTGGAAACTGCAACATTCGTTTTCTAGAATACAGAAAATTTTTGATAACTGTCATATCAAATGCATCAGTCTCTTATCATGCCTTTTATTTTCCATTTCTTGTGATAGAGCACCTTCACCCAAATGCAAAATAATCATTTTTTACCTCTTAAAAATCAGGACTAAGCACTGTATTTGAAAGACTGGAGAAAGAGGATTGAGCTGAGAAAGCAAACACACTAAAGAGATTGAACAAATACAACTCATGGCAGAATGTTCATGCAATAAAAGCTAGAGTTAAAAACCAAAGGAAAAGATGCCATTTACTGATTTAAAAAATGTACCAATATAAGAATAGATATGAAGTCAAATAAGAAAATCTTGAGTCATATTTTTAAGCTTTAATGGCCCCTGTTTTGCTGGTAGATTTTAACATATCCATTTGGTGTATATCACTCATATGTTCTGTCTTTGGGCCAAAGAAGAAAATTTTCTCTTAGCACTGAGAGGAATGATACAGTTTGGACATCATTGGGTATTGATGGTCAGGGTATTAAGAACATTCCTTAACTCCATAGAAATAATTTGGGGGACTTTAATACCTTAATATAATTTATATTAAATTGTATATAAACATTTATAATAGACAATTTTGTATAATATATAATCTATCAAACTATATAAAATGCAAGAAAATTTTAATATTTAATGTACTCCTCAACTTTTTTTTCTGGTGACTTCCAATAGCTCAGAACAAGTTTCCTATTCATTTATTGATCGTATTCTATTAAAAACTGAACTTACACCCTATTTCAGACAGTATTTCTATCTAATCTGTCTTCAGATTTTTAGGCTAATATTAGCAGATTTGTGGTGGTCTGCTTGTCAGAAATATTGCATAAATCTAGTGGTTCTGGTTTGACATGAGACTTGTCAGGAATAAGTCATGCAAAAGAATAGAATGAAGAGACTATGATAAAACAAAGCCAGCCTGGCTTCTGTCTCTGCAGCAGAAACTCCCACCAGTACCCAAAATGTGACCATGGCATTGGTGTTACCACCAGGTCTTCTCCCTATGCCTTGCCTCCTTCATGCCTCCTGCCACCTACTGCCGCTGCTCTGGTAACCTTGTTCCTACCTCACTGATCTACTTTTCCATGACCAGTGACAGTATTTTTTTTTTAATTTCGTGGAAAAGAGCACCCCAGTTACCAGTGCATTACGCAATTTTTTTGGTTTTAGATTTCCCTGTGTGTGCACTGCTCCTCCAAAGTGAAAACATAGCAATCATTTTTTAGCTTAAGGATAGCAGAAATCAAGAGAAAATCACACCTTACAATATCCCTGTAAGATGTGTTGTGGCCAGAATTTCTAAGCCAGTGTATTTTGAGATTAATTTTAGAGCAGAGTGACTAACAGCTGCAGCAGGCCTCTATCTTCCTCTGAGGCTGTATCAAGTGAACATCTCCTTGACTTGTATCTCTATTTCTAGAACAAACTGCACCATGATCTTAACATTTGTCTTTTGTTTAGATGACTTAAACTTAATATCATTTTCTGTGAGAAGTTTTCAACACACCTTTTTTTCTGTTAAATACTTAACATAGAACTGGGGCCTCTGATCAATGACAAACACTTCTAGGGATGAACACAGCACCAGCATTTGCCAGTAATAACAGAACTAACAAGACTATATGACAAAGGAATGCTTTAGCCAGAGTTTATCAAAATTACCACAAGAAAGTCTGTGCCCTTTACTGACATGAATAAATTTGTTTCTTTGGAGTTAGCATAAAGCCCAGGGAACCAGGTCTCTTATGTTTTTCCATGTCTAGTTAAGGGGTTCCTCTGCACATTGTCATTTTGGGTGAACATGAAAATAGGTTGTGTAACTTAAAGGTTTTACTCTGTGGCAAATCAGCCCAGGATGTATTCCAGTTTAGTTTAGACAGCCTTCACACCTTATAGAAGATCCCACTTAATTAAAGTGGTGACATCTCATTTTTCATATTCCCGACAAGTTTCACAATTGATTTAATTTATAAAGGGCATGTAGTAATGGTGAATTTCAGTGAAGAAATTTAATTTTCTCTGATTCATTTAAGAAATGGAGCAATCATGATCCTGCAGGGGTATATTTTCCCTTCACTTCCTGCTGTTAACATTCCACATCCAAATCAGTGCCTAGCAGGCTTGTGGCTTAAATCTAGCTCTTTTTTACTCAATAATGAGTAATAAATTAAAATCTGATGAGGTTTAAGTACAGTGTTTGCATGACAAATCTCCACTTGTGGGTTTATTGACAATATTTTGCTGCTCTCAATTCAGAGTCATGTTTCCTTTCCCAATAATTCAGAATAAGTTATCCCTTTTCTGTCAGATGTGAAATACTGGTTTTGTCTGACATCTTGACAGCAGTTTACTATTTAGACAAGTATCCAGACCCAAAGGAACAAATGTGAGAATCTTCTAGGCTTCCTAGGAAACAATGACCTGGCATGTATGATCCTCCAGTAACATGTTTTAAGGGAACTTTTGAACTGGGAGTATTAAAGAATATTGGTCCCTTGACAGTTTTTAATCTAGTTCCTTCACTGGATTTCATTTAGCTGGGCTGATTGATAGCATTCAAGTATCTGATGCAAAATTTAGTCTAATATTCCAGTTCTTTAATGCCTGGCTGATTCACAAACGGCTGGCAATACTTTGAGTAAATTTTACTACAGTGTTATACAGTGTCTGGATAGAACTGAACCTTTCAAAAGGTGAAGGATTTCTACCTCAGTCTTTGCTTAATTTTAACATCACAAGGCACCTTCCTTTGCATTTTAGCATTTCTACCCAGAATTGCCAAGCACATGGACACCTTCACAGCTAATCCTCATACATTGCATCCATTTTTTCACCACACAGCTACATTTTTCACAGAGTAACACAACGGGTCAAGTTGGAAGGGACCACAGAGGGTCATCTGGTCCAACCTCCCTGCTCAAGCAGCGCCATCCTTGAGCACATGGCACAGGATTGTGTCCAGATGGTTATTGATTAACTCCAGTGAGGGAGACTCCACAGCCTCTCTGGTCAATCTCTTCTAGGGCTCAGTCACCTGCAGACTACAGAAGTTCTTCCTCCTATTCAGGTGGAACTTCCCGTGGATCAGTTTCTGCCCGTTGCCTCTTGTCCTATTGCTTGGTACCACTGAAAAGAGCCTGGTCCATCCTCTTGGCACCCTCCCTCCAGACACTCACAGACATTGATGAGATCCCTTCTCAATTGTCTCTCGAGGCTGAACAGGCCTGGCTCCCTCAGCCTGTCCTTGTAAGAGAGATGCTCCAGACCCCTCATCATCTTTTTCACTGTCCACTAGATCTGCTCCAGGAGCTCCATGTACTGAGAAGCCCAGACCTGGACACAGCACTCCAGATGTGCCTCACCAGGGCTGAGTAGAGGGTCAGGATCCCCTCCCTCAGCCTGCTGGCAAAGCTCTTCCTAATGCACCCCAGGATACCACTGGCCTTCTTGGCCACAAGGACACTGCTGGCTCATGGACAGCTTGTTGTCCACCAGGACCCCCAAGTCCTTCTCTGCAGAGCTGCTTTCCAGGAGGTCAGACCCCAGCCCGTGCTGGTGCCTGGAGTTATTCCTCCCGAGGTGCAGGACCCTGCATTTGCCTTTGTTCTCTGCAAATTGTGGAAAAATACTACGTTGCCACACCTTGCCTTTAACAAGTGGTCATGGAAACCTGGTAATTCAGGTTGTGAATATTTCAAGGCTGAACAGCCAGCTTTGAAATTTCATGGGACAACCAAGTCCCTGATGGGCAAGTAGACTGCAAATAGAAACAGGAAGAAAAGCTTGGGAATATAGTAAGTTGATGGAAAATTAATCCTAATACCTTGAATTTACATAGAAAGGATGGCTCTTATGAAATTAAAGTTGGCAGCAAATGCTGCACCAAAGAAAAGAAAATTATTCCTACTTCCACTTACAGTGTGACTCAACTTCAAGATCACCTCTATTTCATTCAGCTTTTGAACTCTTAAGAAAGTGCCATAGTTATGTTCAACCCTCTTTTATCTCTATGTTAAAAAGCATTTTCACGTAAGTTTGGATCACTAAACTTACTTGGGTATGTCCTGAGGCCCTATCCAGTTGTTACCTTCTTTTCTATGATTACTTAGGACTCACAATTCAACCAGGATACTAGTTTTAATACTTATGAAGATCTACAGACTACTTCTTTCTGAATTCCAGAGATGTTAACAGCTGTTTAATATCACTGGTTGCAACTTCCTACTCTCCAGCCAGTAAACAAGACTTGTTGCAATATCACAAATATTAAACTGCTGGGAGTCATCTCGTTCCACCCAGCAGCACTGGGTTCAATCATCTTTATACAGGCACTTAACGTATTTATATAAAATATGAATTTCATATATACAGATAATTGAATATCGTATTTTATATAAAGAATACTTTATTTCTTTTTCCTGAGGCTGGACTGGAGCAAAACCACTTTAAGGAAGATGGTGGGTTTGGGACCCACCCCTTGAGGGAGGCATAGCTTGTGCTCTTTGACACCTTGAGGTGATGCAGTCATTGACAAAATATTTGAGAAAGTTTTTGAGGATGTCATCCAGCAAGCAATAACATTCTCTCTGGGGCATAAAACCAGAAAGCTTCTTTTCTCTTTTTTTTTTTTCCACTCCTCATGCTCCTGTTTATTTGCTCAGCTACAAGCATATTATATTCTGCATTTCAGTGAGCGTTAGCCAAAACATAAACAAAGAACAAGGAATAAAATAAATGACTCCTGTAGCAGAAACCGCTATCACTTTTGTGACTGTAACTCAATACCGATCTGTTTCCTCCCTTTGGACAATTTATAAAGATAAAAGTGTCTCACTGCCCACTACACCTCCCATATGTTATTATCCCTGTGGGAACTTTAGCACCTGAGAGCAAGAAATAATATAACATGTACTGTGATTAGCTTCTTTTCCCTCATCTCCTTTTATAGCTCTTTTGCTTACCTTCTTTGCCACATACCTTGCTGTTTGCCAATCCTTTTTGCACTTACAATATGTTTCAATACACCCTTGCATTTAGTAAGCCAATAGTTTTGATAGCTTTTAGTAAATCTGATGGTTTAGCTTGAGCTAACAAAACACCTGATAACAGACCGCAGAGATTAATTACAGTGTGGCATGCCCTTGCTTAGAGGAAAAGAAAGTATACTCACAGTGCAGTTTCTGAAACTATGATTTTAAACAATGTAGTAGAGCACATTGATATTGCATTTTAAGGATTTAGGACTCTATTCATACCTCCTCATTTAGGCATCGACACTGCACCGCCAAAAAATCATGGCTCTTTGAGGGCTTCAGATCAAAGAAGTCCTTTATGTCTTTAACAAGACACAAAGTGTCTCTGAAGAGCTCCAGAAAATGGTCCCTGCAGACATCTATGACTCTTACCTGACTATAGAAGCCTAATCACCAGGTTCAGATGTGAACAGTTACCATCAAATCACATTCCTGATGCTGAGTGCTTCCATGACTTAGCTGCTACTCCAAAATCATGATCTCTGAGAAGTGCATATTTAATCTCTGCTGGCATCCTAATGTAAGTGAAATTCAGCCTGATAACTGGGGGTCTAAATTTTTACAGAATAGGGATGAAACCATGGAAAGACAGATCTCCAAAAATTGTAACATAACGAGAATGTGCTGTTAGTTGCATGACAGTACTATGTTTTTATCATCTACACTACATGCTGAAATGTGGCTTTTCATGCAGTTACAGAGGACTATTTTTTAAAAACAAAAATGTTATTCCTGTGATAGAAGCAAAAGCCTCTAAGTCTCTCCTTATGCAAGCTGCTTTTTAGTTCTGACCATGAACTCATAAGCTGTTTGAAATAGTCTTTCCTCCTCTCTGTTTATAAGAAGTGAATCATGTTTTTGGTTGTACTATGTATTAAACAACAATAGTACAAAACTCTGAGCCATTAACTGTGAAAAGGTATTTTAACTTCTAAGTTCTGTTCTCCAGCAGCCTGTGCAGAACAATGTTGTAAGAAAGGTCTGTATGGACTAAGACACTACTTCAGTGTAACCAATCAGTCCTTTCCCAGATTTAAACACTAGCTCACTAACAGTTTATATGGAGCAATCTTGACACACAAACAGAACACTTTAGCCTGAGAAAAGGAACTTAGATCTTCTTGACCTTCAGCTCATACTTCAAGACTTTTTTTAAGAAAAAGTCATCATAGAAAAAGTCTGTGATTTTGATATTTGGACTGTTTGAGGAAGCTGTGTACTTGTCTTGTTTCTCACACAACATTGTCTTTTTGTTTAAGCCAAAACCATTAGAAATATTTCAAAGGGTCTATCAAAAATTTTTACTGCCTAAAAGTGTACTGTTGAATGGTTGAATGGTCAAACAAATTCAGGAGCTACTTAAAAAATTAAGTACAAATCTAGAGCATTGCAGTGGGAGTTGTCAGTACAATTCTATTGCTATTCTTGACATTTTATACAATAATTGTGCTGAAAAGCAAGACAGATGAGAAATTTTTTTAAGTGCAGCTTTTACTCATGCACAGCTCTTGAACAGAACAAGAAAATAGACACAACTTATTTGAGCTCTCAGGTACATTTTCACATTTTGATAGAATTTTAAAAAATGCAAGAACGTCAATCAAACTCTCCAATATTTTACTTTTTGGTTCAAAATAAGTCTGTTCATAAGTACTTTCATACTGTTTGCTCTTTGAAAATTTTATATTCACTAAAATATTACTGAACATAAAAAAAAGTCAATTTTAGGTCTGAATTGAAAATATCAGTTTCAATTTTAATGGCTTGCAAATGAAAATTAGCTGTGGATACACCATAAAGAAACCTGGTCTTCTTTAATGTTGATTGACATACCAACAAAGTGAATAAATGAAAATTAAGAAATTACAACAGTAGAATGCAAAAAAAAAGACTGATAGGGCATACTTTGAAATGTTCTTATTGAAAAACTTGTGATATCATAGCAATATCAGGGAAAGCTTCCAAATGATGTGAGAAAATCTAAGAGCAGAAGAAACAAATGAATCACAGAACATCTTGGGTTGGAATGGACCTTAAAGACCATCTAATTCTAACTCCCCTCTCAGGGGCAGGGACACCTTTCACTAGATCACATTGCTCAAAGTCCCACTTAGCCTGGCATTGAACACTTCCAGGGATGGGGCACAAGGCTTATGGGCAGGATAATGTAGAGAAAATAGCAAAAGTTTCCAGTGAAAGTTCATAGAAATCACGTGAAGCCAATGCAAATTAAAGTCTACTCACTTTTGTTCAATAAATTTCTTAAAGATAAAGAACCCCAAATATTTTCCTTAAATTGTCATTTCATTAAATGACAATTCAGCACAATTACTGTTACCATTAAAGATTTGAGTATTTTTGTCAAGTCACAAAAATTAAATTAGGAAAGAAGCAGAAAACCTGGACATTATTTAACTGCTATTTAGACAAATTATGTAAGTAGTAAACATTTATATTTGTGGTAAATATGTAGGTGTTTACAGTCACATGACCTTGGTAGTGTAGAATTTTAACAGACAAGTCATGAGCAGCAGTGAATGGAAACTACTCAGTGCTGCTTTCCTTTCAGGACCCTCTGTTCAGGCCACCTGTGGCTCTTTACCTCTCCTAATCCAGAAGCTGTAGGAAGGAGGAAAGTCACCGTAAGGAAACATGTCCTTGGAGCACATTTTTGTAAAGATGCAGGCCGTGAATGCTGTGTGCATACGGGGAAGTGGAAATGAGAAAGCAAGGCAGTGGCAATAAAAAGGCCTGACAACAGCTGACTAAGCATCAGGGGAAAATCAAGACGAGCATGGAGATGAACAGTAGTGGAGATGAACTTCTCTCTTCTCTGGGAAAAGGCAGGTTTGGGAGAAGGGAAAAATTTTGTAGCATGAAAAACAGAAACTCGGTAGTCATTGAAGCACTTCAAATTCTTTGTTTTAATGTCATAACAGAACTGGATAGTGCCTCTTAAATAATTCTTTTACCATTGGTTCCACTGATAGGTTCTGTGAAAACATCTTCAGCTCCTGGTACTTGCTGGCCAAACACTTCTTTCCCATGCAACATCGAGTGAAACACTGCTGTTCAAGAACTATTCCTGTACTCAACAAGTGTACTTGGAAGTTCTGTTCATTCTATTGAACTTCTTAAATGTGTATAGACGTGCCCACATAACATCTGGTTTTAAAATGCTAGTTATTATCACAATGCCACAATTCTTTTGAATACCAAAAAAAAAGAAAAAAGATTTTCTTCGATTTATTCTTAAAGGAATAAAAAGCAGAATCCCAAAGCCAGTAGTATTTTGACAAGAATAACATAGAAAGTACACACCACACTGAATAAGGTTTATATGAAGCCACTGCTTCTATAAACTTGCCTTATATGATTTCAGAACACTGAAATAATTTACAACAGTTATGTTCCTCTCCCTAAGAAGCTGTCCTTTTCAGTCTGAAGGCGTTTTGAAAGTAAAATAACAAAAGCAAGTATTTCGTGGTGATCACAGTTTTTTGGGAAAGACAGATGTTTTCTTTCAGAAAAGCATTTTACACCTACAGGGCAAAACCAAGCATTTAACAGCACACTTTTCTCTATGTATCAAAAATACACTGATTCTACTTCAAGTCAGGAGAACTACTCCTACACCAATTTATTCTTTGTATCGTTCAACATAAGTTTCTTTCATGAGATTTCTATATAATGAAAATTATACCAAGGCTTGTGTTGTTTTTTGGGTTTTTTTTCCTCCAGTCAGTAGCTGTCTTATTGAGCTGAATGGGCTCTGCCACAAAGCCAGCATTTTACACAAAATGCCAGCAATTAGCTGCTGACAGCTTCTTGGGCAGAACTAACCTGGGCTGAACTGCAACCTGCTATATGCATGCTGGCCGGACAGTCCTTTTTAAATGTCCTCTCATTTCCCTGACAAAGTAATTAAAATTTAGAAGCAATGAATGCCTCACTTTCCAAATCTTTTGCAGAAAAGACGTTGTGCTTTCTTGGTGTAGAAGACGCTTTGAGGTCCTGTAAAGAGCTTTCCAATGCCTTGGTTTCCTTGCTACTGGAAAATGTATCTTGTATCAGGACGGGTTTCGGAACAGAGCTTGATCACGAAAACGTACATTGAACATCTGACGGGGACGGTGAAAAACAGACAAAAAAGAGCCGCCACTGCAAATAAGTAAAGCTTTTCTTGCTCTCTGCTCTCCAAAGCAGCGAGTTAACCAGAGGCTTGTGCCCTCTGCTCAGTCCAGAGCTGCACTTCTTGGGATGGTGAAGCGAGAGGACAGACGGAGCACTGGCACAAGAGGCGGGGGAAAGGGGTGAGAAGACAGGGAGATGATCAGGAGAAGCCCAAAAGCGCTGACCTAAAGCACAGGGCGCCGAAGGCGATAGGAAAGGGATGCGGGCACGGAGAGCGATGGGAGGGGGACAGGCGGAGCGGAGGAGGAGCCGATGGAAGTGCCGCTGGAGAAGCCGCG